>CM061262.1:19982500-20457500 GCA_030848825.1 Tadarida brasiliensis | reverse complement strand
ACAGTAAACTCAAAGATTTGCCAAAGGGAAGTAATTTCCTTGGCTTCATATGCTATGAAATAAATAGTTTTCCCTTTATGCACACACTCATTAAATGCTTTTGCCTTGCTGGTTTCTGACCCTGGAAGATTTTTTGGTATTACATTTACGGTTTTGTTTTATTACTAAAACAAATTTTTATTACAATGCCCTTTTACTTTCAAGTTTCTGATCGTCAAAGACTCAATATCCTTTGAGCCTAGTGGACTTTTTTTTCATATTACATACTGATTCCTAGCTAAAGAAATTATAAGGAATAATAGAATCACAAAGTATGGGCACCACAAAGACTTAGTTCATATTTCAAGGAAGAGAAATGCATCAGACATACTGACCGCCATCAAGGGCACTAAATAGTCTTCATTTTCCATCCATCATGGAATATTTGATTTAGACTTCTGACTTCTGCATGTGAGTCTCATTAATGATTTCTATTGAAGACATTTTTATCTTTTGAAATAAATGATATAACAGTTATAATTAGTACTTTAATTAAATCTTATAAAGAATGTATTGATATATATAACATGGTATTATGCTTTCTTGCGAAACTTTTGGTCTCCTTGAAATTTCTGTGCACTGGAGACATGTACATACAATCATAAATAAGGGTCATGTGGCAATTTATATGTTAAAAAACTTTTTATGTATCCTCATGACAATAGAAGCAATATTGTTAACTCCTGTGGGATGTTCATTATAATGGATGCCAGGGGAGAGTGTCCGAGAATGAGCATCAAGAAAGCGTCAAGCTCTGGTCTTGGCTTTGCCACTAAATAGCTCTGGACTTCAAGGAAACCAACCCCTGCATTGTGATTTACTCATCTGTGATGAGGATTGGGCTAGTTGACTTCTAGGGTTTCCTCCAGCTCTCATAGCTGTGATTCTATACACCAAATGTATTTTTTCCTCTCATTAGCAGTCAAAAAATATTTGTGGTGTGTTCACTTTCTTGACTGTAGTCAATGGTAAACAGAGGTACTTATTTTATAATTGACTGAAGAGGACATAGCATAGAATCTCATCAAAATCACTGCAAAATTCTAATCCAAGGGAAAAAAAAGACAACGTTTTTGACATGGTATCCATGATGATTTTTCCTATTATCTTATACACGTGCAGAATTTATCATGGGAGTGTGACTTGAAGGTGCTTTGCTGCCACTTACAGATGTCCTAGACAGCATCTACATAAAGCCCATGACTTGAATGTAATGCTCAAATGTTGTACTGGGTCCTCTCTGCACTGGGTCCTTTGTTACACAGGCCATGTCTAATTGAAATAATAGAATTCCAGAGCAGACATACCTATTGCCTTATATGTGGGAAGTTCTTGTTAGTCTCCATGGCACCACTGTAGTCAGGAATGACTAGTTTGGTCAACATGTAGAATCATTGCATAGCCCTTTTAGTAAGACTGAAGTTAGGAATTTCATTTTTCTTTTTCCCTTTATTGATTTTAGAGAGAGAGGAGTGGAGAGGGAAAGAGAGATAGAAACATCAATGAGAGAGAACATCAATTGGCTGCCTCCTGCATGCCCCCCACTGGGGATCAGGCCCACAACTTGGGCATGTGCCCTGACCGGGAATCAAACCAGCGACCTCTTGGTGCATGGGTCGACACTCAACCACTGAGCCACACTGGCCTGACATGAAATTAGGAATTTCATTTAGGTCTCATCTGACATGTTCATGAAAACAATGTCTGGAATTTTCTGTATTGGAAAAATTACATACCATATTTCAACAATGATAAGATGCTGTCAACTTAAGATCCACTCATAGTGTATGTACTATTAAAATATATAAAACCTTGTCAATTAATGACAATTAAATCTATACACTCCCACTCTAGTTCCATATCTTTCTATGTACACAACTTTGCGATTTAATGACAAATCAGAGTACGATTTTTTGAAAACATTTTAAATGTCACACTCAGTCAATAGTACACAAAACCTAATTTTCATCATTTCAGTGATGATGATATAAATACCGCTTCACTAAATGTGTGGATGCAAGGACCCTGATTGCTCTTGGCTGACAGCTGTTAGATACATCCTGATTTCAGAAATGCTAAAATGTGAGCATCTTAGAGTCAATAAATTGTAGTATATATATATATTTTTAAATTTCTATACAGTAGAAATATAAGTAAAATAAAACTTCCAATTCAGTATCCATCAACTCTAACATAGTAACTATTGATACTGCATTTGCCCGTTCAGATTTGCCCAAAGCAAAATCTCTACCCTGCATTCCAGATAACACTTTTTATACGCAATTGGACAGAAGCACTCAGATGTTGTCCAGGCACTCAAATGGTAGAGTCTCAAAGGGAACTCACCCCCTTCCATATCACCTCTCTTCACGTATCTTCCAGTTTGGTTAATTATATCACCTCTGCATAGCTGCTTCTGTTAGAAACATAGGAAACAGCAGTTTATAACTTTTCACCCTTACTATCAACATTTTACCAGTAGTCAAGTCTTCAGTAGTCTCCATCGAAAGGAATCGTTTTAACTCTGCCCCTTCATCCCTATTCACAAAGTCATTGCATCAGTTCATTTTGCAGGAAGTCGTTCTACGATTGCTGTGTTATTCAGTGTTTAGGCATCTTTTCCACACATTGGGGTTTGAAATGTGTGTATTGCATGCAGTTTCTTCCCCTTTCATCCAAGAAGCTGAACCAATAACCCTTAGAACTGTATAAACATGATTGTGATGGTTAGTTGTATGTGTTAACTTAACTGGGCTAAGGAGTGCCCACATAGCTGGTAAAACATTATTGTTGGGTGTGTCTGTGAGGGTGTTTCCAGAAGAGATTAGCATTTGAGTTGGTGAGCTAAGTAAGACAGGTGACCCTCTCCAGTGTGGGCAGGCATCATCCAACCTACTGAGGGCTAGAATAAAACAAAAAGCCAGAGGAAGTATAAATTTACTCTCTCTGAACTGAGATGTCCCTCTTCTGCTTTCAGACACAAGATTAGAGGCAAAACCTTCAATAAGTGTGTATGTGCTAAACAACATCACAGCTAATAAGCTAGCATAAAAACTATTAAATCTTTTTTTCAGTTTTGCCTCTTATTGTACAGCCTTTTTTATCTTTTTATTTATTTGTTTTTTTCTTTATTGACTTTTAGAGAGGGAGGAAGGGAGAGGGACAGAAAGATAGAAACATCGATGAGCGAGAACATCGATTGGTCGCCTCCTGCACGCCCCCCACTGGGGATTGGACCCACAACCTGGGCATGTGTCCTGACCGGGAATCGAACCGATGACCTTCTGGTGCATGAGTCGACACTCAACCGCTGAGCCACACCGGCCACACCAGTTGTTTTTATCTTATTTAATGTCCTTAAACTTAAATTCTATCTTTTCTGATTATTTATGTCATCACTCTTGCTTTTCATTTACATGAACAGGTATCCTTTTATCCATTCTGCTTTAATGTGTAAAACTAAATGTCACTTTAAGTGTGGGTGTCTCTGTGTGCGCACATCATCTGAACACATTAGCACTTTTCTTTTGAAACCAGTGGAACAACCCTTCTTTCATATTAGTTATAACAACACATGTCCATGATTTTATTCCTCCCTTTTTTTGTTATTTTCCAATATACTCATATTACAGTTTAATCAGAAACTGGTGACTTTTATATTTTATAAATAAGATGCCTATTATTTCCTGCATTGAGGATTACTGTTTTCCCCACAATGCGGGATGTTCCCCAATTCCCTTCTGTTTTTTTCCCTATAGGATTAGCTGTTTAGACTATTTTATTCTTCCTTCTCTTCCTCTGCCCCACTCAGTGAAGACCTCTGCAATGCTGGTCCTTCTTTCCACCCCACCCACACGCCTTCCATTCCTAGGATTTTCTGGATAATTTATTAGCTGACAAATTTTTTCTCCTGTTTAAACAGTTTCTTAATTGGCATTCATACCACACGATCCAGGTAAATTTCTTATTACCTGCAAATTACTTGTGTCACAAGGCTCATTTCACAGGATTATTTACTTTTTTTTTTTCATCTTCCCCTACAGAACTTACCTTTACTTATTTATTGAAGTAGTCATTGCACATGTGTTTTCTGTACTTGGAAACTGTGAACTGTGGAGCCCAGGCCAGGTGGTTCAGATGGGAGTGCATAAAATAAATGAAACAGCAAAGCATTGTTTCTCTCTCTTTCCTTTCTCTCCCTTCCTCTCTCTCTCTCAAATTAATAAATAAAAATAGAAAATGTAGATAATAGTCCTGCGGTGTGGCTCAGTGGCTGAGCGTCGACCCATGCACCGAGAGGTCTCCAGTTCGATTCCCAGTCAGGACACATGCCCAGGTTGTGGGCCTGATCCCCAGTGGGGGGCATGCAGGAGGCAGCCAATCCATGTTCTCTTTCATCGATGTTTTTATCTCTCTCTCCCACTCACTTCCTCTCTCTCTAAAATCAATTTTAAAAAAAAGAAAATGTAGATAATATAGTCTCAGATTTCTTGCACATTCTTAATAGCTTTCTTTTTTTACAGAACAGATGAGTGATATCTTGGCTGAATATAGGACTTACGGGTCACAGTCTTTTTTTCTCGGCTGTCTTCTGATTTATTTCACTATTTTAGATCCTGATATTGCAAATAAGATGTTTTTCTCTACGCAAAAACTAGCAATTTTTTTCCTTGAAATGTATAAATTTTCTCTTTATCCTTTGAATTCATGTCCAGATATCCAGTTCATGTGTCAAGCTATGTCCAGATTCATGCAATATTTTTTTCACCCAGACTGAAACTTGGTGAGGCTTTTAAATTTTACACTCAGATCAGCGTAGGGAAGTTTCCCTGTAATTGTTTGATTAATGCCTGTCCTTTGTCCCCTTTTTACCCTTACTTTTAAAATTTGGATCACCTATTGTACTCATAAGTTATCTTTTTATTTATGACTCCTTTTCTTTATCTTTCACCACTCTGCTGGGGGCTACCTGTTGTACACAAACTATTCCTCCTGGCTATCTCCTATGATTCATCTACCGAATTTCATATTTTTAAAAATCGTGATTTTTAAACCCAAAACTGTCTTATTTTGCATTATATTTGGTACTACTTATGTGATCTTATTTTCCTTTTTATCTTCATGTTCAGCTCCTTTCCTTGGCAGGTTTATTTTATTGTTTTTAATATTCTATTTGTTTAATCTAGACTGCCTCTCTTTGAAAGATGGGTCAGTTTAGATGGATGATTTTTTTCTCTATGTGCTTTTAGGGTTCCTATTTGATCGTTGGGGTACCTTAATAGGTAATTAGTGCAGGTGGGGAAAGGCAGCATGCTCCCTAGTTTCATGCGCTATTAGTTCTGTGCCTGTCTGTGTTTGTGTCTCACACCCCCCAGCCTGTAAGGCAGAGACTCACCATGTTTATTCAGTTCCTCATTGACATTTGTGCATCATGGACAATTGGTACACACATCCAAGCCATTATCAAACATCCCCTTTCCCTCCATAAACACATAAAATCCAAATGACAAGTGCTTTCTGTGATCAAACTTGCCAGTCCATGCTTTTTGACCCTGCACCCATCCCAATCCATTTTTCAGCACATAAAAGAACAATCCCTGGACCAGTTCAACAGAGAAAACAAAGACATCGAGAGGCATTTCAGCCGGTAGATCTCTATAGCTCCTGGGCTCAGCGGAGGCAAGTTGCTTGATGTTGAAGGTAGAAGGAGACGCAATGCTGTCCAGATTGCTAACCCAGTTATCACTGTGGGAAATAAACAGCCCAAAGCCCATGGTGATATTATTCTTTTAAAAACACTGTGGGTTTCCTATGTATAGAATTGAATTCAAATCATTAGAAAAACATAATAATTTCTTTCTAAGACATGTCCTTCTATATCTTGGATTGTGTGTATGGCTCTTCTGGGGAAATGTTCCTAAGATTCTCAGAAACACAATGAGGCATGCCCTAAAACTAATTAGTGGTCCTATTATTTACCTGCAGCCAACTTTAACTTTGTGAGGTCTTAGCAAAAAATTTTACAGCCATACCTCCTACTTTGATCTTCGTCCGGAGGCCATTTCTCTTGGAGAATATTTTTGCTGGCTGGAAAAACTGTTCTGAACCCCCGTATTTCCTCTAAGTTTTACTTGAAAACTAAACATTTCATTTCTAGTCCATCTGGCTCTTCTCATATTTTATCATAGCCAGTCAGCAATTTTTTTTTTTATTCTCACCCGAGGACTTTTTTTTTTTTTTTTTTTTTTTTGCATTTATCTTCAAATAGAGCAGGAGGGAGAGAGGGAGGAAGAGAGATAGAAAAACATTGATGTGAGAGAGACACATCGAGTGGCTGCCACCCACACGACCCCAACCAGGGCCGGGGACAAACTGCAACCAAGATACGTGCCCTTAGCGGGAACCAAACCCAGGTCTCCATGGTTTATGGGCTGACGCCCTAACCGCTGAGCCAAACCAGCCAGGGCAGTCAGCAATTTTAACATTGTATCTGGAAACCTCTTTAGCAAGAACCTGAGAGATTAGATAACTTTCTCTTTTCCTTGTCATTGCAGGCAAGAGTTTCATTGTTTTGCCAGTACATAATTTTTCTCCACCCTAAAATAACTGTTTCACATTGTGCTAATTTTTTGTTTGTTTGTTTGTTAATCTTCACCTAAGGATATTTTTTTCCATTGATTTTTTTAGACAGAATGGAAGGAAGGGAGGGGAGAAAAGAGAGAGAGAGAAACATCAATATGAGAGAGACATCAATTGGCTGCTTCCCACACGAGCCCTGAACAAGGGCCAGGGATCAAACCTGCAACCTAGGTACATGCTCTTGACCAAGAATCGAACCCGAAACCCTTTGGTGGCAGGCTGGCATTCTAACCACTGAGACACACTGGCCAGGGTTGTCCTAATTTTCACCGACCTTCCCCTCAAAGCCCTTACATCTTTCTCTAATAATCACCTGGTGGCTCTTCCAGGTCTGCCTGGCACCGGCCCCAAGCCCGTGTCACACACCTCAGTCCTGTGTTCCAGCGGCGGTCCACTTCATGCAGCGGACCAGACTGTGCCAGGTACCTATAGCAACCTAAGTCAAAAGCTATCTGTGTTTTCTCACAAATCTGCAGCTGGGCTGACTGGGGACTAGAATGACTTGGGGCTCCTTGGGAACCTCTCTCTCTTCAGGTGATCTCAAAGCCCCTCCTTGGAGTCTCTCTAGGTGATCTTTCTAGCCCACCACATGGAGTGCTTTAACTCTTTCCATGACTGCCCAGGGCTCCAAGAATAAGTCTTGCAAAGACTAAGTAGGATGCTCCAAGTTCTTTTATGAAGCATCCTTTGTACACAGGCCATCTCTAATTCAATGAGAAAAGGGGACTGCACAGAGTACATACCAGGAGACAAGGACTATTGGGAGTGAGGGTTAACCTAGAGGCACCACAACCAACTACACCCACCCACAAGTCTTTAATTTATTATTGTTCCATAGTATTGTGAACATTCACTACTTTACTTCCTCTTTTGTGCCAACAACCTTCAAAGAGATGATGTCTTTATATTTAAATGGCCACAGTCACAGTTTACATTTATTATTCAGCTTTAACAATTTGTAGCACCATTTTTCAAAGGGTCTTATTCTGGTGATGAAATATTTAGTCAATTTGCTCATTATTATTTTATCTCTCCCAACTCAAACAGCATCTGGAACGGTATCTGGTAAGTAATAAATATCTGTTGAAATAGTTATTTTATTGATTACTACTTCTATGACAGAGAAAGACACTTGAAATTATAATGAGTCTGTTACAACAGCACCATTAAAGCAAGAGCATCCATCCTTTTGTGTGAAAGAAGCTCTCTGATGTTCTTCTAGAGGTTACTAACAAAACACGCTTAGAAGTCAAATTGATCTGCATCTGATAAGTAACCTCACCAATTCCTAAAATAGTCAGGTCTTCATTTATAGCATTCAAATAACATTGACCTTAAAGTTTCCCAAAATAAATACATATAAATATTTTCTATTCTCCAAACCACTTCCACAAGTCACATTTTTTTTTCACTGATTTGTTAAATCTTGCTTGCATTCTTCCCTTGAGAATACAGGATCAAAGGCAAGAGGCAAGAATCTCTAATGACGTATTTCCAATTCCCTTTCACTACACCCATAAAAATCATCTTTTAAAAAATAAGTACTGCCTGCCTGGCCGGTGTGGCTCACTGAACAGGGTATTGGCCCACACATCAAAGGGTTGTAGGTTTGATTCCCAGTTAAACCTGGGTTGCAGGTTTGATTTCCGCCCCAGTTGAGGTTTGTGTGGGAGCAACCAATCGATGTGTCTCTCTCACATTGATGTTTCTCTCTCTCTCCCTCTCCCTCCCTCCCACCTTTCCACTCTCTAAAAATCAACAGAAAAATATCCTTGGATGAGGATTAACAAAAAGAAAAAAAAACATTTTTTTAAAGTACTTCACAAATAGAACAGAAATTTTCTAATCTATTTTTTATGACATTTACCTTTTTTTATGCCTTCCTGGAAAAAAAGCAAAAGTAAACTTCAGAGAACAAGGAACAGACAAGGTCACTCTTGAGATTTTGTTCTATTTCTATCTCCAGTACCAGAAGTTCCCACTTTATATTTAGCTTCCAAGTATACACAGGCATGCAAATTTTAATGTATTCCCCAGTTATAATTTTTTCCATGGTGTCTTATAAGTAGTAACTAATCACTGAGTACTTGTTAAACAAGTATCTAATCTCATCTGCCACTGTTTTACCAAAGCTCCAAATGGATTTTGTTCATCAATTCCTCATGTTCTCCCTGAGTCCTAATTACCCATCAATACCAACAACGATATCTATGTGTAATAGGTTCAGACATTCTTGATTGTGCTATTAAGCACAGACAGAAATCCAAACAGCTAGGGTTTATAATTTATTTATCATAAGCTTTATAGGGTTTATAATGCAAACAATGACATAAGATCTACTCAATTTACTAATATTTAATGTGATTAGACATGAGGACGGTTCAGTAAGTGAAAACCATTTTCTTGCCTAAGATAATACCTTTACAGCAAGATTTTCTGAAATATTTCATAGCACACTGTCTCTACCATAGCTCAGTGTTAGTAAGACCTCACTACTGATAACGTCACTTTCCAGAGTATAGAATTAATGTATAAAATAAGCAACAACAGAAAAGCCTCAATTCAAGCTTCAGATGAAAAGAATCAGTGTTTTAATTCTGGTTAGGACACAGAAAATTGCCAAATATCATTGCTCTTGCCATAACCACCAAAACCCATCAGATAATTTTTTAAATGTAATGTTTATTAAAGCCACTGAAAAGAATCATGAGCACAAAACAGTAGCACTTTTATTCCTGGGGTTAATTTCCTAGTCTGGGTATTAGCACTTGGAGAAGGTTAGGAGACGACCGGAACAAGGAAAAATGAGCTTATTTTTTTTTTGGAACAGTGTGGATGGACATGATAAATGGAAACGGAAGAAACCTCAAACACAAAGCTGACTCTCCTCAATCAAAATTCTCCCTCAAGGACTTTTGCTCAGAAAACAATCGCGTGGGGAAATGAGGACTGGACTGAAAAACAGATAAACATCTTTTAGTCTCACAATGCTAAGGACCCAGGGCCTTGCTGGAAGAAGCGTACTGGTCCCACCCTAAAGACATTAAATATCTCTGATGAACCAAACTAAGTAAGGCTGCAGCCTGAGTCCAACACAGTACACTCCTGATTCGATTGAAGAGATCATCCCTTCACCCTGGACTACCTGACAATGGAAATGGTGAGCACTTTCTGGGAAAAGCAGTATCCAGTTGCATCTCTAATAATATTTTATAAACGATGTTGGACATAAAATAAAATAGGATAAATATGAAGCAGAAACATGTGTCCCTTAATCAGAGAATAAAGCAATCGATAGAAGCATATGCACAAATGATCCAAGTGTCCAAAACAGCAGAGGAAGACTAAAAACCACTATTATAAATAACTTAAAGAATTTAGAGAAAAAAGACAAAGTGAGAGAGGAGGGATTTAGGGGAAAAGCAAAATGAGAGAGGAGTTGAAGTATTTGAAAACATAAGTGAAACTCTAAAAAAGAACCAAATAGAAATTGTGGAATTGGAAAATATATAATATTTAAAATTAAGAATTTACTGGAAAGACTTAATAGTAAAGTGACCACAGAATAATAAAGAATCAGGGAATCAGACACCTGTTGGAAAATATCAGTAGTCTAGCATATGTGTATTAGAATGCCAGTGAGAAAGAAGAAATGAATACAGCCCTGGCTGGTTTGGCTCAGTGGTTAGAACATCAGCCTGTGGATCAGAGAGACCTGGGTTCTGTTCCCACTAAGGGCAAGTGCCTCAGTTGCAGTTTGTCCCCAGCCCTGGTTGGGGTCATGTGGGTGGCAGCCAGTTGATGTGTCTCTCTCACATCAATGTTTCTCTCTCTCTCGTCCTCCCTCTCTCCTTCCTGCTCTATCTGAAGATAAATGCAAAAATGTCCTTGGGTGAGGATAAAAAAAAAAAGAATTGAATACAAAAAATAATGGTTGAATTTTTTTTTCTTCAAAATTTATGAAAGACATCAACCACACATTCAAGAACCAAGCATGATATATACAAAGATAATCACAGCTAGGCATATTATAGCTAAAATGTTAAAATTAAAGAAAATTGGAAAGCCTTAAAGGTAATCAGGAAAACCAGGCATATTACATTTATGGAAAAAAATGAAAAGATGTTTATTTTCACCAGAAATAATTGAAATAAAAAAGGTAATAGATTTACATCTGTAAAGAGCCGAGAGAAAAACTGCAACCTATAATTCTATGTCCAGTAAAACTATCCTTGAAAAATGACTGTAAAAATAAAGCAATTTTCAAGCAAACAAAAGATAGAAAATTTATCAACAACAGACCTGTACTACAAAAAAGAACAAAGGGGGAAAAAAAGGATAAATTTATATATATATAAATTTATATGTCATATAATTATATGTCATAAAATTATATGACATATAATTTACATATATATGTAAATTATATGTAAATTTACATATATATGTAAATTATATGACAATATAAGAAACGATATTTGTGGCAACAAATGAAATCATATGATTTTACGGTTCTTGAATTGTTTGTGAAATGATATACTGCTAATAAAGTTAGTCTGTCATAAATTAAGTATGCATATGTAATCTGTAGGTTAATCACCATAAAAACACAGAGGTTGCCCTGACTAGTGTGGCTCAATGGTTACAGCATTGGCCCTCAGACCAAAGGGTGTGGGTTCAATTTCAGGTCAAGGGCATGTACCTGGGTTGCAGGTTCAATCCCCAGCCCTGGTTGGTGCACATATGCGGGAGGTAACCAATCAGTGTGTCTCTCTCACATTAATGTTTCTCTCCCTCCCTCTCTCTCTCTCTCTCTCTCTCTCTCTCTCTCTCTCACCCCATGCCCCTCCCTTCCACTCTCTCTAAAAAAAAAAAATCAGTGGAAAATATACCCTCAGGTGAGGATTTAAAAAAGAAAAAAAAAACAAAAAACAGAACTATAGCTAGAAAGCCAATAGAGGGAATAAAAAAAAACACTAATAAATATTTTATTATTTTTTAAAGGCAGGAAAGAAGAAGAAACAAACAACATACGGGTTAAATATAAAACTAACAGCAAGAAGGAGTACTTAAGATTAAACAAAATCAGATGTTGGCTTCTTAATAAGTTGGTGTTCAGCCAAATACTTTCACCAAAGTCCTTGGGACAGAAAGTGGCACTTCAGGAACATGATTTCAACTCAAGTGACTGCAAGTGATTGTAGGTACACCAAGATAACACTGAACATGTAAATATTTGATTCAACTTCTTGTTCATATGCTAATATGGGGATACTTTCCACTCCTTACTGTAAGAATAAGCAAATAACACAATAATAAGCAATACCTATACAAAATATACATAACAAGTAATCTTTTCACAAGAGGCACGCACACACACACACGTGTGTGTGTGTGTGTGTGTGTATGTGTGTGTGTGTGTGTGTTTACGGTTTTGTGTAATATTTTAATGTGTCTGACAAGGGCTAATGATATGAGCTGGAAAGAGAGTAAAGTTCTTTGGCTTCCTACAGAGTGTTATAGTTCTTGAAATCATCTAAATTTGTAGAACTACATCTATGTATCTTAAACTCACCTACATTAATAATGACACATTTTATTTTATGGGATAACCAATTATCTACTCACTCTGGAACTTAAAGTAGAAAACTATGAAGAAATTAGTCTAGTGAAGTAGATATTTTCATTCTAGAGTAGTTTCTATGCTCTCTAAAATTCAAGTTCTGGTGCTTATTTACCCCATGGTGAGTTATTTATTCATAAGAAGCCATTGTATCCTTATTTCTAACCTTCCTTAGGTCAAGGTGATAGTCACTGATGATAACCTCTTCTTCCTATGTGAAATTCACCTAATTTTTTTTAGTGTCCATACCTAGCAGGTTCCCTATTCCTTGATTTTAAATCCATTCTCTCTCTTCCACCCTTATCATCCCATACCAGCTAAAATGATTCTTCATTGGAAATATGAGTAAGAGAGTTCTTCATGATAACAGAATTTCTTTTTTCCTTTTCATAAAAATTTTCCAGACTGAGTCTCCTAAGCAATATGGCCTCTTCTGGGGAAATAAGAAATGCATTTAAATTAATGAGAGCAACCATATAAAAAGTAGAAAAAAAAAGTATAATTGATATGCTAAGAAAAGAGAAAATAAAATCATATAAAATGCTCACTTAAAACCACAAAAGGCAGAAAAAGAGTGGGAGACAAAAATAGTAAAAATAAGAACAAGGGCAACAAATAGAAAACAGTAACAAATATGGTAGATATTAACTCAACTATATCTATGATCACTTTGTTAATGTTCTAAATGCACCAATTAAAAGACAGATTGTCGGAGTGGATCAAAAAACACAACCCAGCTATGTATTGTCTAAAAGAACACCACTTTAAATATAAAGACACATATAGATTAAAAGTAAATGGATGAAGAAAAATACATCATGCTAATACTAATCCAAAAAAGGGGTGGGGTGGGGGCTGGGTGGAGGGGCATAAAGAGGGGGTAGTGGAGGACATCTATAATATTGTCAATAATATATTTTTTTAAATAATAAATTTTTTTTCAGTTGTGGTTTACATTCAATATTATTTTGTATTTTTTTCAGGTGTACAGCACAGTGGTTAGACAATCAAAAAAAAGAAAAAAAAAACAGGAGTAGGTATATTAATTTTAGATAGAGCAAACATCAAAGTAAGGAAGTGATCAGAGTAAAAAGGTCATTTTATAATAATAAAGGAGTCAATTCTGGGATAAGATATAACAATTTTTAACATGTATCTGCCTAACAACAGAGCATCTAATTGCAAGAGTCAGAAACAGATAGGACTGAACTCTATTCACATCAACAGGCTGAAAAAAGAAAAATCACATGATCACATAAATAGCTATAGAAAAAGCATTTGTTTGACAAAATATGGCACTCATAATAAAAACTCTCATAGAACTAGGTATGGAGGGTAACTTTCTCAACTTGATAGACTATCAACAAAAACTACAGCTAATATACTTAGTGGTGAGAATCTCAAAGCTTTCCTGCTAAGATCAGGTACAAGACAAGGATGTTCTTCTCACTGCTCCTCTTCAACATTGTTGAAGCCATTGCTAATACAGTAATTCAAAAAAGGAAATAAAATGTACACAGATTGGGAAGGAAGACATGAAACTGTCTTGTTCACAGATGACATAATCATCTATGCAGAAAATCCAGAGAATTGAACAAAAAAAATAAAAAACAAATAAAACAAAAAAGACCTCCTGGAACTAATAAGTAATATAGTAAGTTTGCAAGATATGAGATAATATACAAAAGTCAATTACTTTCTTATAAACCAACAATTAACAAATGGAGCTTGAAATTAAAATTACAATACCAATTATATTAGGCACCAAAAATTGAAATATTTAGGTATAAGTATAACAAAATATGTATAACAAAATATGTATAAGATTTACATGAGAAAAACTACTAAACTCTGATGAACAAAATAAGAGAACTAAATAAATGAAGAGATATTCCATGTTCATGGATAAGAAGTTTCAATATTGTCAAGATTTCGGTTTTTCCCAACTTGATCTATAGATTCAGTGCAATCCCAATCAAAATAGCAGCAAATTATTTTATAAATATCAAACAAACTGATTCTAAAGTTTATATTGGATAAGCAAAAAATCCAGAATAGCCAACAGAGTATTGAAGGGGTGGGGTAGAGATGTGGGTAGAGATGATTAGGCACAGAACAAAGGATTTTTAGGGCATTGAAAATATTTTGTATAATATTATAATGATGAATATCTGCCATTATGCTTTTTTCCAACCCATAGAATGTACAATACCAAGAGCGAACCCTAAGATAAACTATGAACTCTGAGTGATTGTCACTGTTCAATATATGTTTATCCTCAGTAAAAATAAATAAATAAATAAAGGACCATTCTGGAAAGGGATGTTGATGCTAAGGAAGGTGATGCATGCGTGGGGGCAGGGGAGACAGACACATAGGAAATCTTTGTGCCTTCCATTCTATTTTGTTTTATACTAAAAACTTTTTTAAAAGAATTAAGTCTATTTAAAATTGGAATTATTGAAAGTTAATGACAAAATTAATATTATCTTTGAAAACTTGTGCATTAAAAGCTTTTCAAGATCTCAGATCGACAGAAGAATCTAGGTGGCAACATCAAGAATTAGGCCAAAGCTTTGAAAGGGGGAGACCTGGGAAAAGACGACAGAAGGGTAAATACCAAATCACTAAGCAGTCTCTGTGAACACACAATATGCCCTAATTTTTATTGTTTGTTTCTGCTAATTCGTTCTCCTGCTTAAGATAATATGCTTTTATTTTTTCTCACCCGAGGATATATTTTTATTGATTTTTAGAGATAGAGGAAGGGAGAGAGAGAGAGAAACATCTGTGTGAGAGAGAAACGTCGATCAGTTGTCTCCCGTCCATGCCTGACCAGGGGTGGAACCCGCAACCTAGGTATGTGCTCTGACCAGATATCAAACCTGCAACCTTTTGGTATACAGAGGATGCTCCAAACAATTGAGCCACCTGGCCAGGACAAGATAATTTGTTTTTGCATTTTAATAGGTTAGTCTCATGATGTATTCATATAAATACATTTTTTTATTTTTTTCTAAAATTGACGTCATTTGGGGGACTATTTCAAACTAAATCTTCATTTCTGACTTGATTCCATTCATTAGTATCTTACATTGACATAGAAAAATTGGTAACATTGGAGACTCCATAAAGAAGTAGGCAAGGTCAGGCCGGTGTGGCTCAGTGGTTGAACATCGACCCATGCACCAAGAGGTCACTGGTTCGATTCCCGGTCAGCACACATGCCCAGGTTGTGGACCCAATCCCCAGTGGGGGGCATGCAGGAGGCCGCCAGTCGATGTTCTCTATCATCAATGTTTCTCTCTCTCTCTCCCTCTCACTTCCTCACTCTCTAAAATCAATAAAAGGAAAAAATTTTTTTTTAAAAAATAGGCAAGTACAAAGAAGTTTGTTGAAGGAAAAGACAAGAAAATAGATAAAAGGCATAAGGATAAGCCAGAAATTAATAAGATCAGTTAGCGCACAGGGTACAGGTGGTAATGCAGCAGAAGAAATGATGGAAGGCAAACGCAGTGGAAAGGGTGGCTCTGAGGATGCCTCTGGGTACAGTCTTGACTTTTAGTATCATGGTAAAGCTTCATATACACATGCAAAAATAATTTTTAAATAATCAAAATAAACCAGGACGTGGAGGGGAATGCAAAATGAGATACAAACAATAATAAAGCAACTTCACTGTATTACAAATGAATAATAAAACTGCCCAGACGTGTGTAGGGAAGAAAGGACTAATCTAAGTAATTCCGTAAAATGTTATTCGACTATTTGCTGACAGGCTAAAGACACAAATATTCTACAATAGTTGGTAAATTTGTCACAAGTGTATGAGTAATTATGAAATAAGGATTTTAGAATGGAACAAATAAGTTATATGAATAATGAAAGCCAGGCTTTTCACTGTAGAAGAAAGAGGTTACAAGTAATCATTGAGGAAGGCTAGACTGACCTCTGGGGTGCTAGACTGGAACTGGGGGAATCAGTACCTACTGGCAATTTATTTTTTCATGTTTTTTGTCTTTATTAATTTTCAGAGAGAGAGGAAGGGCATGGGAGAGAGAGATAGAAACACCGATGAGAAAGAACATCGATTAGCCACCTCCTGCATGCCCCCCACTGGGGATTTGGCCCACAACCTGGGCATGTGTCCTGACCGGGAATTGAACTGGTGACCTTTTGGTGCATGGGTCAACACTCAACCACTGAGCCATACCGGCTGGGCCTTACTGATAATTTTAAGACACAAAAGACATAGAAATCAATATAGATATTGATATAGATGTCTTTGTGTATCCCCTAAGGAGCCCTAGAAGCAATGACACCACAGTAGGAATAAATACAATTAATGCCCACATTTTGGTTTCTGAACACCATTCACAAATAAAAATAAAAGGGCTCTGGGGAAACGACTGATTCCAGGGCTGAGCAGGAAAAGTACTAGATGAGAATAGAACACCTTGTGTTGCCAGAAAGTATGCAAGTACTTAAAACCAATCACTGGGACATGTAGAAAGGAGACAGGAGCAAATTTGAAGGCATTCCCAATGACCAAATCTGGGGCGATTTGAGGAAAAATAAAAATAAAAATAATGGATTATAAATCACAGAATAAGATATCCATGAGTCTATGCCAATATAAATGTATCATTAAATGAATAAACAAATGGGCAGTTCTCCCTTACAGTAAAATTTCAATTAATAGATATAGAAGGAATGATGGAATGCTATTTGGCAAACCACAGAAAAAATTGTTGCAGGCAAGATTCATCAATGAATACTAAAATTAGTGGGCAAAAAGTATTATGAGAAACAGGATATTTACATAATTTAACAGTATGTCCCCACAAGACAAAACTCGTAGCTTTACAATGGAGAAACTGTTTAGGGACCACTTTAACCAAGTTGACAAAGTTAGCAACACCATTAATGACATATATGGACATTTTGTCTACTCTTACGATGCACTGAGGACATAGTATTACTTCTGTGTTTTTCTTACAAAGAATGCACAGCCTGAATTTAATCAAGAAACATCAGACAAATCCCAAATGGGAGACATTCTACAAAGTAATCGGCCATTTTTCTTTAAACATGTAAAGGTCATGAAATATAAAGAAGACTATCTCAGATTTGAGAAGACTTAAGGGAGATGAAAACCAAACGCAATATGGAACCCTAGACTGAACATTTGGGACAATCGGCAATTGAGTAAGGTCTGTAAATCAGTCAACAGTATTGTATCAGTGATAATTTCCTGCTATTAATACCTGTACTTTGGGTAAATAAACTATTAACTTCTGTGCAAAAACTTCCAGTTCTTTTTGCAACTTTTTGTATGTCTAAAATTGTTTCAAAGTTAGAAGTTCAAATTAAACAAAAAGCAAACCATTTTACGAGTCAAAACTTTTTTGCTCATGTGCAGTTACAAAACAGTGATATATCTTTTAATAAGCACACCATAAAATACATATTGTATTGTGCTTCATACTATACAGAAGTATCTTTCTTGGAGACTATTTTAGTGATGATTCTTTGTTCAAAATACTTTTCAAATACTTTTTCTGGAATTGCCAGAAGAGTAGATTATGTGGCACAGAGAATATTAATTACTTTATTTTAAAAGTTGGGGATATCTTCACTATTATCCACATAGGATGGATGGATAGATAGATAGATAGATAGATAGATAGATAGATAGATAGATAGATGACAGACAGATATGGATAGATAGATAGATATACATATATAATGGCACATTCATGAATATATACTTATATATTCATTTCACCATCTTGGCTCCAATACAATTACATCTGTTTTTAGAACAGGGGAGGGAACAGGAAGAGATAAACCAAAGAACTTATATACATATATGCATAACCAGTGGATACAGACAATAGCGCGGTGAAGGCCTGCAGTGGTGGTAGTTGGGTGGGGGGTGGTTGGGAGCAGGGATGAAGGGGTCAATGGGGGAAAGAAGGAGAGACATCTGTCATACTTTCAAAAATAAAAATAAATTTAAAATATATACATTATGATTATTCACAAAAAATAGATTTTTCTACCATTGCGGATAATACAAATAAAGTTCACTGCAATAAAATTGTTAAAGAAAAGTCACAAAATATTCTGGGGCAATGATAGGTATTGGAATTAATGTGTGGGCTTCTAAAGTGACAGCTTTTAGTGTGGTAGCACCCATAATTTCTGCTATGTTTATAAAATTGGTTTCATTCAAAGTTTAGTGATGGACACTTTAAGGACCCAGGGATACATTCTGAAAGCTGTAATTCAACAGTGCCAGGCTGAAAGTGCTCTACTGACTTGTCAAACAGGACCTGCCCTACTATAATTGCTATGATTATGACATAAATCAGTGCCGCTGAAAACATCTTACATTAGTTGGTTACATTTGAAAAGGACAAAAGAGTTATGGATAACAGCAGTAACTCTGAATGTTCTATAAAAATCTATATTACAGCTTCCTCTACCCAATAACATGGGAATGACTAGCTTTGGCATTTTAATGATTGCATAAAAGCATTTCTAGGTTATTAACAACTAGCTGGCAATGGCCTTTTTCATTTCATGGCATAACACTCTTTAATTTTGGAATAATAATCATGTTTTATGCCACTTTTCCCGTTAGTTTTTCCCTTTTGCCCTCATCAATTTTGGTCATTCTTATGTAAAAATCTACTTATAAGTTTTTAAATAGCTCAGTGTGTCAAACATCAATTTAGTGTTACTTAATGCTGGAGAACATAATTATTAATTAACTCAATTAATTTTATTAATCCAACATAACTGCATATTAGAAAAATATTGCCATTCTTTTTTCTGTCTGTTTTGTATTGATTTTGTTCTATATAAAATGTATAATAATTGTATTATTATAAACACCACAAGAATCTTGAGATCTCATTCATTTTTACTCAAAATGCATTTATTCATCATCTTTATGATATAAAATAATTTGTAATAGACTCTCAAAAAGATGCATTTTAAACATAACAAGAAACGGTAAAATTCTATCCTGGTTTGAAATAATATTAACTTAAAGCACGTTATGTCTTCTCTCATTTATTATTTGGTTTCAAAGTTCAGGTCTGTTCTAGAACTTAGGACCAGCAAGCAGAGTCCACTGTTTTTGGCTCCAAATATAGCTGAAAAAATGTAAGTCATTTAGCTAATGAACATAATTGCTCATATTCGAAAAGTGCTTTATGGTTTAGAAAGAATGTATCATAGTGTCATTACATAGATCAGAAAGCTGGGTCAGAAGCGTAAATGTTGCGTCCAAGGCTGTGCGAGGGTACAATGAAAGGGCAAGGGCTACGCCTTTGTCTCCGATGGCAGTGTTTTCTTTTTCCCAGTGAGTCACAGCTGACTTTATAAGGCAACTGACAACTCTTCCAAGGTATCCTTTTTGAGGAAGAAAAGCATCCAAAGGACAATTTCGCTAAAGAAACTACTTTCCTAAAGAAAAAAAGCATTCTATAGCTAATATAGCCAAGTTACAGGTTTTATACTCCAGGTGTAAGAATCATGACCAGAGATCAAGCCTGGCTCAACATTTTCTGCCTGGATTTGAAGGTTCGCATTTCTTCTAAGGCTACATAGACTTGCTTAGCCCAGGATACCCCTGGATATGGCAGTGGTCACACTGGCTGTATGCTGTGAGCTCAGAAGTTGGAAAAAATTAAGCATAATGACTTGAAACTGTTATTATAAAATGTTTCACTTTATCTTTTGTATTATCTTCCCTTAAGTTCTACTCTGCTTGATATTAATATAGCCACAGTTGCTTCCTTCCTTCCTTCCTTCCTTCCTTCCTTCCTTCCTTCCTTCCTTCCTTCCTTCCTTTCTTCTCTCTCTTTCTTGTTTTTTTGTTTGTTTGTTTGTTTTTACATTTATTCATCCACCTTTCATTCATTTATTCTTTTTAAACTTTTTTAAAAAATTAGTTTTCATGGCCCTGGCCGGTTTGGCTCAGTGGTTAGAGCATCAGACCAGAGTCGTGGGATCAATTCTGGTCAAGGACACCTACCTCAGTTGCAGTTCAACCCCCAACCCTGGTCAGGGTCATGCAGGAGTCAACCAATCAATGTGTCTCTCTCACACCTGTTTCTCTCTCTCTCTCCCTCCCTCCGACTCTATCTGAAAATCAATGGAAAAATATCCTCAGGTGAGGATTAAATAAAAAAATTTTTTTTTATGGAAGGAAAATTGACATACATTATATTAGTTTCAGGTGTACAACATAATGATTCAATATTTGTATATATTGCAAAATGATGGCCACAATAAGGCTAGTTAACATCCTTCTCCATACAGAGTTACAGAATTTTTGTATTGTAATAAGAACTTTTAAGATCTACTCTCCTGTCAACTTTCAAATATGCAGTACACTATTGTTAACTATAATCTACATGCTGGACATTACATCCTCATGACTTAGTTATTTTATATCTGAAAATTTGTACCTTTTGACTCCCTTCACCCATTTTGTCCCCCACCCCACGTCCTGCCTCTGGCAACTACCAGTCTGGTCTCTGTATCTATGAGCTTGTTTTTGGTTTGTTTGTCTTTTAAATATAGATTCCACATATAAGTGAGATCATATGTTATTTGTGTTTCTCTGTCTGACATTATGGGATAAACTTAGCATAATGCCCTCAAAGTTCATCCATGTCTTCACAAATGGTTAAGATTTCATTCTTTCTTATAGCTGAAAACTGTCATTTTCTTTTTTATATGTTTTTTATTGATTTTTTAAGAGAGAGGAAGGGAGAGACAGATAGAAATATTGATGTAAGAGAGATACATCAATCGGCTGCCTCCGGCACGCCCCCTGCTAGGATGTGCCCACAACCCGGGCATGTGCCCTGACCGGGAATCAAACCGGGACCTCTCAGTCCATGGGACCAGGTTCAGTCCACTGAGCCACACCTGTCAGGCGAACTGTCATTTTCTTTTAATTAGTGAATCCATGGTACATATTTTTCTACACTTTTACTTTCAACATATCTATGTACTTATAGCTAAAAGATGCCCCCCCTTTTTTTTCTTTATTGATTTTAGAGAGAGAGGAAGGGGGAGGGAGAGAGAGATGGAAACATCGATGAGAGAGAACATCAATTGGCCGCCTCCTGCATGCCCCTCTTGGGGATCGGGCCCACAACTTGGGCATGTGTCCTGACCAGGAATCGAACCAGCGACCTCCTGGTGCATAAGTCAATGCTCAACCACTGAGCCACACCGGCTGGGCGAGATGCCCTTTAAAATACTGTATAGTTTGGTTCATTTTCTTTTATAATTGAATTTGACAAATTCTGTCTTAATTGGAGTTTTCTGTCCATTTATATTTAATTTAATTAGTTACATAGTTGAATATAAAATCCATTTTCTTGCTACTTTTTCTACTTGTCCATTTGGTCTCTTTCATTCCTCGTTTCTTGCCCTCAATTGTCTTAAATAATTATTTTATTACTTCATTTCATTTATCATTTAAGTTTTTTGTTACATCTTTTACCATTTTATAGCAATCGTCCTAAAAATGACAAATCCTTCCTAAACCTAAGACAGTCTATTTTAAATTGGTTCTTTTATCATAATACAATGAAAGAAAGTTAAACTGTTTAATTCCACCTATCCTACTGTTCTTTTTTGCTAATATTGCCATCTATTTAACTTGACATATGTTATAAACCCCATCAGAAATGGTTTCATTGTCTTAAGCATTCAATACATTAGCATAGGTAGCTAAATATTTTAAAAAAAGGAAGAGAGCAAAGGGAATCAGTCATTAAGAATAATTAACTAGGGAGTAGAATCCTGCTTGCTTCTCTAGGAAGTTACAGCTGCACACACACACACACACACACACACACACACACACACACACACACACTTCAGGGAACCTCCTCAGGGAACCACTGGTCTTTCCCGCAGATCACTGGGGGAAGGGATGGGACAATAAAGGAGGAGGTAAGCACATGCTCAGTGAGAGCCAAGATGGCAACCGTAGGGGCCTGTCAGTCTAGCCTGGGAAAGGAATCAGATTGGATAGGAGATAACCCCAAAAGATCTAGGAAATAGACTGGTTAAGGGTGGGCTCATCAGAAGCCCAGGAAAGCTTGGGAAGCTGATTGGTTAGCTTGAAAAGAGCCCCTGTTCCTTCCCAAGCATGAAATAATATAATCCCAGTTTAACAAAGAAGCGCTCTCGCTCTCACCTGGTAACACGAGTACCACTCACTAGCCAAATGCAGGTGCAGGCTCCGTGGGAGTGGGAGCCTGGCTACAGCAGCCAGCTTAGGTCACAGCCCAGACTGGACTGAGCTACCTGGATGGGGGACTGAGACTGCTCATGCAGGACCAATGGCACAGAACTTCTGGACCTTGGCTTTTGTTTTGGACTTAATGAAGACAAGATTGGATTTTTTCCACGGTGGGACGGGACGGATGGAAATGACACATTGGGAACCCAGGGGCTTCCCTCCATTTCCACCCTGATGAATTTTACCACTGAACCTTATCCCCCCACTGTGAGTCTACGGACATACTTTTCTCACAACTCTGTGAAAGAACACAATTCTCACCAGCAGCAGAGACTTCTGTGTATATTGATGAATTTACCTTTTCTGGTGCTGTTCTTTACTTCTTGCTCTTCCGTAATACCATCATTTTCCTTCACACAGATTAGGTTTCTTTAGAATATCTTATAGATCTGGTTGTTGGTGACAATGGCTCTAGGGTATCGTTTATCAGATAATGCTTTACTTCGGTTTTGCTGAGAATACAGTTCTGAATTTGTAAGGGTCGTCCCCCCCACCTTTTAGCATTTTAAAATGTTATTCCTTTATCTTCTGTTCAGAAATCAACTTTGTATTTCTTGTTCAGAAATCAGGTGTTGTTTTTATCATTATTTCTCTGAATTCTCCTTTTTTCTTTATATTGAAAATAGTCTCTGTATGTTTGTTTTTAGAAGTTTGTACATGATGTACCCAGGTGTGGTTTATTTGAGGTGAGGATTTGAATTTTTCATTCCACTTGAAAAATGCCTATTTATCATTGCTTCAAATATTACTTCTCTCCTATTATCTCTCTCTCCTCTCCTACCAGTTCGGTTACACCTATCTAAGATATTTTGACAGTTACTGAAATAAAACTTTAGTCTAAATCATGTTATTGTCTTCAAAAGATGATGTAATTCTGTTCTAGTAGCACTCGGATTTCTGGCAGATCATCTTGATCCTCAGAAGGCTTGGTTTTAGCATTTAGTAGGGTGAGTTCACTTTAGTTCAGCTGTAGTGTTGGTGTAACATTCCCTCCTAAAACGTGACCCTTAGTCCTTGAGCACAGCATTTCTGAGGGCTCAACTGACAGGCCTGGGTTAGTGTTCACCAAGTCCTCCCATCGCTGGGTGAGTATGAACTCCACCATCCCCCCATCACGGTGTAACCTATGAAATTTGTTCACCTGTCAGCCTCCCAGCTGCTCTTCCCCAGAAGCTCCATAGTCTCACTCTGCACACACAGCACAAAAGTTTCCTAAAGTCTTGAGAAATTTTTCTGCAGAGAATTGGGACAGGGTGGGGTGGGGTGGTGGTTTCTGCCTTCTGGTAACCAACTTTCTCCCTTCTGGTAACCAACCCCCAAGGTGCAAGCTGCCTTAACTGCTCTGAACTCTGATCTCCATTTTCTCCTCCAAAGATAAATTTTTTTTTTTTTATTCTTAAGCTGTACTTTTCTGGAGAAATTCAGGGCAAATATAGAGCTCACTTCATACACTTCCCTTCTCTCTAGGATTATAGCTCAATAAAAGTCACTGCCGTATTCCTAGAAGCCACTGTTTCATATATTTAATTTGGATTTCGTATTTGTTTACAGTAGTAGACAGATAATAGCTGAGTAGATACTTCCCAGTGATTAAAAATAGAAGTTCATAATAACTTTTCAAGAAAGATATTTTTATCCTTTTTGAAGAGCAGATCCTTGAAAGTTAAAGAGTTCTTAATCTGCCTGTTATATCAATGGCAGAACTGGAATTTTACCCTTAAAGTCCTCTATAATCTTCACTGTCAGCATTGGCTTCTTTCTAGTCAGGCCCTTTTCTCATTTTTTCTGACACTTGTCCACCTACATGCATTTGCTCATGATTTTCCTCTTGTTTTCAATGGCTTTCTCTACTGTATCATCAAATTACCCATACTTCCAGGCTTATCATCATTCATAATTTTTCTATGAAACAATCTAACTCTATTCCCATTCATTGCTCCTTTCTTTGAATCCCTAATGTAGTTTTGGACAATAATAATCTACTTTATTGCTATTCAATTTATCATGATTGTTCTCTTTCCCCCAATAGATTGTAAATCCTTTGTACTTAATGTCCAACATGTATACTACTGAAGTGAATATACTAGAGTTCATACTATGATGTTATGGACATAACAGCAGTAAAATGAGTATTGTTATTTATTTCATTCATTCATTCATTCAGGGCAATGATTGTTAACATATTTCTACAATTTGCAAATTAGTCAAACAGTATTGATAATATAAGATTGATATATAATAAGATCCGATATATCTTATTACTGGATCCAGTTATTTTACATTTCTGCCAGAAGTGGAAGGGATTACGTGTCTCGGTGCACACCAGAAGAGGCTTGTGTGCAGGGCTACGTGTACACACTTGGATCAGGATGCAGCAACTGGAGGAAAAGCTAATCCTGTGTGAAAAGCATGATTTCCTGAGCATAAGACAAAGCAAAAGGGTCGTAATTTGGGCTGGCAGTTAGGAGTAGGAAATGTAATCGAGCATATGAGCCTGTCCCCAAAGACAGCCAAAGCATAGGAACAAGGACCATGGTAATGGAAGACAGGAGAGGGGTGAAAATGCCAGCTGGAGCACAAAGATCAAAACTGTAAAGGGAAAACGGAAGTCACTCTGGCGACGCAGAAATCCAGGCACAAGCAGAGACATGTGGTGCCACCTCGATGGACGAGAAGTAGGTAGAGTGCCAGGAAGAGTTTTACAGGACGCTAGACATTTATGTTGGCTTTTTAAAAAATAAAAACTTACATTGAAAGAAAAGGTGGTCTAGGTATACAAAACACACACACACAATGGAATATTATTCAGCCATAAAAAGAATGCAATCTTACCATTTGCAATGACATGAATGGACCCTGAGGGCATTATGCTAGGTAAAATAAGTCAGACAGAGAAAGACAAATATATGATCTCACTTTTACATAGAATCTTAAAAAAAAAAAACAGACAATTTTGGGGGCAGATCTGGGGGCTCAGCTCCCTTGCGACTGTCCCTTTCAGGATTTCCCCCACTAACCTACTGACTCTTCCTCCACCCTTAACTCTGTCCTTTGACACCTCAAACTGATATGACTGTAATTTTCTGAAACCAAGTTATGTATGAATAAAGAAGTCCTCTCAGGCAAGAGGCCAGAAAGTCACAAACCTTTCCCATTTCAATTCTTCTTTCAAGGGTAAACCCAGGGACAGTTTCTGTTTGCTTTTTATTCCTCTCCAGTGCGTGGAAATTGTTAGTCTTCAGGATTGTTATCTTTAGCAGGATCAGTCCATCCAACCAAGCTACTCTGCTGTTACCAGAAGCTGAAATGCCAGTATTCTTAAATCTAGAGAAATTTTCCTATAAACCATCAAGTCGTAACATGAGTTTCCTCTTTTCCTTTCAGAAATTTTGTGAGCTAAGATGTTGCATTTTCCTGTCTTAAATTTCCTAGGATGTTCTTCTGTTTTCACAGCTATTTCACGGTCCGCTGGTTTCAGTCTTTTCAGCATGTGGAAGGTTCAAGCCATAAAATCATATTTGCTAGCACAGGGGAAAATCGCATTTATTAAATTTCTGTTCTGTTGACAGGCACTGTGTTAAGCATTTTGCATGTTATCTATTTATTATTTTTTTCTTTATTGATTTTAGAGAGAGAGGAAGGGAGAGGGAAAGAGAATGGAAACATCGATGAGAGAGAACATCGATTGGCCGCCTCCTGCATGTCCCCCACTGGGGATCGGTCCCACAACCTGGGCATGTGCCCTGACCAGGAATTGAACCAGCGACCTCTTGGTGCATGGGTCGACACTCAACCACTGAGCCACACCGGCCAGGCATATGTTATTTATTTTGACACACATCTTGCGCCAAAGTCCACGCTTGACTTGAAACACGTGGCACTCCAATTGGCTTTCAGATTGGATGATGATGATAATAATAACGGTGGTGACAATTCTTCTGCCAAGTTGCTAGGACCCCCATCCTTGCCAGCGAGTCACAGGCGGTTCATAAATTCTCGTTCGTATATTTAAATACTTTTCTCTAGGCAGCCAGCACCATGCCACCTGCTAATGGCTTGAGATTCTCCTTTCCTGTTATTTTTTTCTATTCTGTGAACTAACCTTACAGTGACTTTGGATTTGACGTCACTCCTTTTATTTTTATATTTTACAAATGTACATGCTGCTTGTTCTTTGACGGTATCGTTTCTCCCCAATAGTGCTGAAATTATTTTAAATTTCAAAACACAGTGACCTTATTTGCTTACATCTTTTTAATCTTCACCTAAAGATATCTTCTCCATTGATTTTTGAGAGAGAGAGAGAGAGAGAGAGAGACATCTATGGTTGTTTCCTGCACGCCTCCTGACCGAGGATCAAACCCGAAACCTAGATTTGTGCCCTGACCAGGAATCGAACCCGGCCACGTTTGGTGTACGGGGCGGTGCTCCAATCAACCAAGCCACCCGGCGGGGCTATTTGCTTACATTTTTACAGCACACCTGGTATTGCTAGCATTGTACTTGATAAACACTTTAAGGTTCTTGAAGAGATTTTGGACAAAACAGAACTGACATGAACTATTATCATCTAACTACAAAGTTAATTTTCCCCTGAGGAAAATGAATACATATTATTAAACAGAGAAGGATTAGGAGTCATCTACTTCATGACTCGGCATTGTGAAGTCATTTCTTGGGCCCATAGGGGATCTATTTCACACAATGTAACTTAGTGTCCCTGTCTTGTCTTTTTTTTTTTAATCCTCACCGGACGACTGGTTGCCTCCCGCACGACACCAACCAGGGTCAGGGAAGAAAAGCAACTGAGATTCATGCCCTTGGCCAGAATCGAACCCACAACTCAACGGTCTGCGGGCCCATGCTCTACCGCTGAGCCAAACTGGCCAGGGCCATGTCTAGCCTTTTGGGAGCTGACTGTCGATTGCAAAACTTGTTCAGCTTTCCCCCCAGGCTACCAGGTCCTTGTGTGCACACAGCCTCTGGAGGCTTCTTGCACTTGATAGTTCAGGGTTCACCGTGGATATTTGCTGTAGACACAGAGTTTAAATCAGAAGCTCCAAGGAATGATGGCATCAAACTTTTAGCGTCATATGGGTGCTCTGCAGGGGCCAAAGGATCAGGCAAAAAATGCTGTGTAGCCAAGAACTTCCCCTACATGACTCCACTACTGACCCCTCGCCGCTGCTCAGCAGGTGTGCCGCAGCCGGCACAATGAACGGATGCTGGGCACGAAATGTTCACGCGTACTCCAGGCCGCCTCTGAAACGACACGGTTCTGAGGCCAGAGCAACCGGAACGGGGTCCGAGGCATCACTCTTCACACTCACTTCTCTCTCACAGGCTCCTTCGCCCGTGTCTGCTGGGCACAGCCTAGGTCCCACGTGCTGGGCCCCAGATGGTAGGAAAGTGGGGAAAGTGTTTTGGCCTTCCATCTTGGGAAAGCGCAAACAAGAGACTTTGAGATTCCCCAAAGAACGGATTTGCAAAGGTCCTGTTCAACCAAAACGTGGCACGTTCCCCCTAGATGGTGTCAGCATACGGGTGGAAATTGGGACCGTGGATTTAGGTGCCAGAAGCCAGGAAAAATGGTATGGCTATCATCTTGTGTATTCACTGTGATTTGCTTCTTATGTTGTTCCTAAAAGAGAATGTGTGTGTTATTCTACTCTTCAGGGAAGAGTCTACAGAAATACGTGGAGAGATTTAGACACAAAGAGACTATCAGTAGAGTTGCGTCCCATGAAAAAACCTGTGCAAACATATATTTCCCAGGCAAGAGTTTGTAGGCCTCTATATTCCCAAGAGCATCTTTATAAAACAAAATAACTTGTAAGGGAGAGAGCGTGGGACCTCAATTCTAAAAACATTGGGAACTGGAGAGAAATGTTAACGGAGATTATACTGTGGAGTCCAGGGGCAGATCCTCCTCCTGTAATTGTTATTCCCTTTCTCAGACCAGTTTCACGTGTCGAAAAGAGAGTGGGTTTTTACAAGCTACACAGAAGGAAGTCTAAGCACCAGTGGGGACAACTTGCAGGGGTCGGGGAAGAGCACAGAACAATAATATTAGCGTGCCACCTTGTCACTGGTGATTCCCTCACAGCAGTGAGGCCTCGCATATGCCTGATTAGAATCGGGGAGCGGGGGGCAGTTATACTTTTTGTAGAATTTGTTATTTTATACATCTTTAAAAAGCTGCAGCAAGAAGGTGGCACATTTACTTCTGATGTGGAAAATAGAAAATATCCAAAATATCCAAATAAAGGGGTTACCAACCACTCTCTCTGAGAGCGACCCATAGACACATCTGTTCTTTCAGGGAAAAAAAGAGCATTTATATATAACATGAGATAAAATTAAAACTTCCTACAACTTTTTTATGATTCTCTTTTAAATCTTTCCTAGAAACCTCTGTAAAGTAAAAAAATTAAGAGAAAAAGAAAAAGTCAAAATCTAACACGCGGTGTCTATTTATTTGCTTAATGTTGGTGATGTTCTTTATTTTGTTTGGTTGTGGGTATTGGTTAGGTTATTTCAAAGATGCCTGAGTTCTCTATCATACTTTCTTCCAATAAATTGCTCACATAGTACCTCCTGACAGTGTATTACTTCTAGGGTTCTATCCATCCCCTCAGATGTACCCTTGATCCTTAATCCCATACAATAACGTAAAAGATTTCTTACGTTAATTCCTACACATAGAAAATGTATGGCAGATTCAGATCCAAATAGGAAGCCCCAGAAAGTGGAAACTCAGAGTTACTTAAAATGGGGGGCAGAAGGAAAGAAGAGAGAAAGAGGCACAGCTGTAGACATCTACTTATATCTGTTCATCAGTCTGAGGAAACAGAGTGGTGTCTCTGATTTGCCCTCATCACCACTAATGCAACGTTCATTCATTCAACAATGTCCTCTGCCCTGGCCGGTTTGGCTCAGAGCTTCGGCCAGCAGACCAAAGGGTCTCGGGTTTGATTCCCGGTCAAGGGCACATACCTGGATTGCAGGTTTGATCCCCAGCCCCTGAGGTCCTGCGGGAGACAACCAATCGCTGTTTCTCTCTCTTACTCCCTCCCTCTCTTCAGTCTATGGGAAAATCAATGGAAAAATTTCCTCGGGTGAGGATTAACAGCAACAACAACAAAAGACCTCAAATCACTAAAGACCTCAAATCACTAAACATCACACAACATCACCTAGTAACCTTGTACATTTTCTTACTGTGCTTGATTTTCCATTGTCCAAAATGACTCTTTCACATTTCTGTTCTGTTAGCAAGTCTACTTCCCAGTTCGCCCCCTCCACTCTAGCAAATGGCATGATCTCTTACTCTGTTAGGGAAACAGAACACCACAAACAGCTGGAGGTAGCCACACATCTGCACCTCTTCCACCTGTAACAGCTCTGCCTCCACGGCACAGAGAAGCCAGCGCTCCTCTCAAAGGCTCTCATCTTCTCTGCCTGGAATCCAGTCCTCAGAGAGCCTGCCCTCTGCTCTTCCCCTCACATCTGGCAATACCAACTGCTCTGCCTGTAGCGGATCATTCTCAATAGCTTCCTGCATATTTATTAACTCCTACTCTAAAGACAATATAAACAACACACACACACAAAGTCCTTTCATATCCTATTCAGCTACCATCTCAATTTTTCGAAACAGCTAATGAATAAATATAACTGAAAGTTATCCTTCCGGTGGCAGATTTAATAGCATCTCTGCTGGGTCTCATACTGACTATTTTCCTCCTTTGCCATCTTCTCCTTTTCTTGATGTATTAGTGTTGGGATGTGTCCAAAGCTGTCCTGGGCCCCGTCCTCTTCTCTCTCTCTCTATTACTTATCCAAGGAAGCCTCTCTATTTCTCCTATTTTAAATGATACCTACATATCAATGAACCCCAGATTATTCTCTGTAGCATAGATCTTTCACATCTATCTATCTGTCTATCTATCTATCTATCTATCTATCTATCTATCTATCTATCATAATCTTTATAAAACTTCTTACTTCTAACTTAATATGGCCAAAAGGAAACACCCATCCTCTATCACCAACAAGTCTTTCCTTCTCAATAAACACTATTGCCTTACATGCAGTATTTTAAGTCAAATCTGCACAGATTATTCTTGAGTCTCCCCCTCCCCCACCTCAGTTACACTGTAGACACTTGGCTAACTGGACGAGACTGCATAAGAAGTTCATGGACAGTTTTTGACCAACTAGAGGCAGGCGTTAGTTTAGATAAAAATCAGACTGTTTTCTTTGTCCTCTTTTCAATAAACCTTCTCCATGCTGCCACCATAACATGAGTAAAAGTTAATGAACGGAGACTACAGGGACCATCCCAGTACGTGCAGAAGGAGAGTCCATTTGTCCTATCATAGGCTTATTCACTATAATAGCTACTATTAATACTTCAATATATATTTTTTCAGTTTTTGATTTTTATTGGCTGATGAAGAGCTGCCACACTCCCTCCCCACCTCATTCTGCTACTCCTGAATCTAATTTGCAAAGGGAATTAGAGGCCAAAAAGTGTATTTAAACAAGTGGAAATGCTTATGGTTAGAAAACAAAACTTATCTCTCAGAGAAAATTTTTCTTTGTACATTATCTATTAAAATACAGCTTTGTTTTCAGATACGGCTGCATCTGGATTAATACAGGCCAGATGGTCCTTCCCGTGCTCCTGGTTCTGGGAAGTGGAATGAAGGAGGGAGCCTGAGATCACCTCGGAGAACAGAACACAGCGCTCATATTACAACTCTCCAAATTGACCAACACACACCCACCCTCTTGGTTTTATTCCATTCACTTTTTATGGGTATTCACTTTGTTTCTCAGTTGTTTTTTGGGTTGGGGGGGAGCGTGTTGTTACCTCAACAATGTTACTAGAAACTAAAAATTATAATTTGTTGGTTTTGATTTTTCTGTGTTTTAAATTGTGCTTATTTTCTGTTCTTTTTCCTTCTTATTTTCATGTTTAAAACTATAGAGCTGTCTTCTTTGATTTATGAGATACAAGGTGCATACAAACTCTATCTATCTCAGAGTAAGAAGGTGGGAAACACTGCCTTTGTATGGACCCAACTGCTTCAAAGAGTGTAATTCTGTTTCCATGTTTCTGTTCTCTTATCTCTGCCTGGACTTGCACAGGACTAATGTGAAAATAAGAGGAAATACATAAGCAAAACGTGCCAACATAAAGATCTCTATCAAGATTGCCATGAGGAACAGGCAACATTTGTTTCCCTATCTGCCCTCACGCTAAGAGGCCTAGACTTGTCTTAATTCTTCATGACTTTGTTTTCTATTTATATTTTAATAATGGTACTGTATAAAGAATATACAAATACACACACGCCTTTGACGTAAGCCATTCTAAAACATTTTTTGAAAATGAATATAAGTTCTAATAAATGAACACAATAATATATTTATGGCCAGGGTATTTGGTTTTTATTTTGTTTTGTTTTGTTTTTTTGGATGAACAGAAAATATATTCTGTGGCCAGCTTTCATATTGTACTCCGTATTCATTTTCCATTCATCTAAGAATGGCTTTCCTTAGAGATGACTTTGCTGTGAGTTAAGGGATGAAATATGTTTTATTACCAGTTATATGTGTAAGACAAGGTCAGTTGGGGGGATCTATTTCAAAGTACAATGGAAAAGAGGGTTAAAATCATAGAGAATTTAAGTGTCACTCCATGTACATACTTCCTGTTCCCCATCTTATTGAAAAGACATAAAAAACTTTCTATTGAATATTTATTATGACCTTAAAAAATTCTTAAGACCTGCATAGGAGGTAAGATGAGAAGAACTACGTTTACTTATTGAAAATCTTCTGTGGCTCAACCTCTATATTAGGTGGTTTTCATATAGTATTATCTGTTATTCCCTGGATATAACAGGTAAAAACACAGGTTCTGTACAAGACAAACCTGAGTGTGTCCCCTGTCAGCCACGTCCTAGTTTTGCAACACTGAATACATTGTTTCACTTCTTTGCGCTACAATATCCCATTTGTACATATGGTTAATAATAGTATCTTTCTCATAGGATTATTATGAGATTTAAATGTAACAATGTATCCTGACCGGTGTGGCTCAGTTGACTGGACATCATCCCATCACCAAAGGGTTGCCAGTTCCATTCCCAGTCAGGGCACATGTCCGGGTTTCGGGCTGGATCCCTGGTAGGGGGCGTCCAGGAGGAAGCCGATCGATGTTCACATTGATGTTTCTCTGTCTCCCTCTTACTTCCTCTCTCTCCAAAACACAATAAAAATATTTATAAATAAATAAATATGACAATGCATGAGCAAGTCATAAGAATTCTTATGTGGCAAATATTCCCAGATGTAAAAACATTAGTCTTTCATCAAAGAAAAACAGGGCAATTTATAGGTCCTTTGAACTTCATGTTCTTTAAATAAAATTTGAATTTCTTTTCTTCCACTTATCTAATTTCTTTCTGTATACATGGCAATTTTTCGAGTTTTTCAACCTCAGGAGATTAATGCTGTATGACAAATTCTGTCAGACTAAAACTGATAATGTCCTTTGGTTCATTTGCAGTAACGATTAATGAGCTATTTTGAGACCCAGTATCATCTTTAAAAACAAAAGTCTGGCCCGGCTGGTGTGGCTCAGTGGCTGAGCGTCGACCCATGCACCAAAAGGTCACCGGTTCGATCCCCAGTCAGGGCACATGCCCAGGTTGTGGGCCCAATCCCCAGTGGGGGGCATGCAGGAGGCAGCCAATCTATGTTCTCTCTCATCAATGTTTCTATCTCTCTCTCCCTCTCCCTTCCTCTCTCTCTAAAATCAATAAAGAAAAAAAAATTAAAAACAGAAGTCTGAATACTCTAGCATAGATGTATTTTTAATGCACTCTATGAATAATAATAATGGATTGTGAACTGAACTATGTCAAGGAGGGGAAAGTAGAAATCTCATCATTCCTTCCCTCCTGTGGTTTTTTATCTTTGACATTATCACACTTATATATTCTTTAAAAAGAAGAATTTTAAACAGCATGTTTGATCTTAATGCGCATACTCATTTGAACACTTCATAGCCACTTGAAATGCTCAATTTTTGTCAATTTTGCCCTCACGGTGACACAGAAATAAGCCAAGCGTGATGGCCAAGTGAAATTACACAGATAACTGCTTGACTCTTATTTTCACTGTCTCTAGAAAAGCTAAATTAGATCCGGAGAGTAAGCGTAATATCATTAAGTTATCTCTTCATGTAGAAGATTCTTCACAGTAAATTCAGGTAGGGATTCTAACAGCTGAATTGGGAAGAAATCGAAATCATAGATCATTTGAGGAGCAACAGAGCAAATTATATGCTTCTATATAGTGTATGTTATACTCCAGTGATAAAAGTCCAAATATATATATATTAAACTGCATTTAATTTCAACTTGATTTAAATATAAGTTGTTTGGGTGTATACATTTTAATGTCGAATATTTAAAGCTTATAAATATTATATATAATAAAGATCAGCTCATGATCAGATCTACAGAACCACTTACTTGCATTTAAATTAAGATAGCATATAATTCCTACAGAATTCTATAGAAAAAAAAATGTTTATATTTTTTAAAATGCTTAAATATTCAATCACCACATCAGGAAAATATAGAGCACTTTTCAACACTAAATCAGCTATGACCATAGTAATTGACTGTATCTAGTAATTATTTGAACCCTTTATGGCCATAAGGAGCAATTTCAGAAATTCTTCCAGTTACAGATTAGTAACACAGCTGAACGTAATTTTGGTATTAAATTTTGAAATGGACAACTTTAACTTAAATTTCATTTTCAAACTTATTATTGGGCATACACATTTTTAAAGGATTGTCAGGAAGCATCTTTTCTAAATGTATTTAACTTGAAGAGCCTTCACTGAGAGCTCTGCATTTGGCTGCCATGTCCTAGGAGAAGCACTGTATTTCCCGTCCAGAGGCCTGAGTTTGTGTTTAAGATTCTGTTTACCAACTCCAGGAACTTGGACAAGCCACTTCATCTCTTAGAACATCTGCTTACTCATTGGCTAAACCAGGAAAACACATGCTTTATGGGCTTGGTGAAAGATGAAGTTTGATATGTGCAAAGAACATTGTCACCAAAAGTACCATAATTATAATTAGTATCTTGCCACAAAAAGATAATTAAGTGGTACAAGCAAGAATTGTTGTAAGAGGTGGCCACACAAATGAGAGGTTCCACCTGGACAACAGTAAGAGGTATTGTATGAAGAAAATCAGGTTAATCTTAGCACCTTCCCTTCTCTCTCTTCTCAGTTTCCTTTCTCCTGGTTCTTTGCCCTTCTATTCAAAGCTGCTTCCATGAAAACAACAAAAACGAAAATTCAGGAGATGGTGTATAGATCAAAGTTAGAAGGAGAGCCCAAACCTGGAAAGACCTACCACAAAGTTCTAATAGGAGGATCTCATAGAAGGTTAACAAGTATGGGGAGTTCATAATAGTGAATTGGTTAATTTTGGTGTTTGTTTGGCAGTGGAGAGGTGACAAAAGATTTAAAAGACAGTCTGTCCCTGGCCGGTGTGGCTCAGTTGGTTGAACATCATCCCATGCACCAAAAGGTCGCCAGTTCAATTCCCCGTCGCGCCACATGCCTGAGGTTGCAGGCTCCATCCCCAGCAGGGGGCATGCAGGAGGCAGTCGATCAATGTTTCTCTCTCATTGATGTTTCTATTTCTCTCTCCCTTTCCCTTACTCTCTCTCTCTCTGAAATCAATAAAAACATACTTTCTGTGGTCACTTACCAAAGTAGACAACTCATTTTCTGCAGGAATTCTGAGGGCCTTTAATATGTCAATTTGCCCTGTGCAGCTCCAAGAGGCAAATATGTCTGCAAAATGTAGAAAACTCATTTGGCCCTAGAAAACTCTTTGCAGCTTAAAAGTGTTTGGGCCTAAAATTCTGTGGAAAACACAAAGAATTGATTTAATGGGGTCTTATGGCAGCTGGAGAGAAGGGGCATGGGGATTGGTTCATAGAACAATGTGGAATGGGGCATTAACTAAAAGCCTGAGCTTAGACCACGTATAATGTCTCAAATCAGTGTGTGAGACCCTTTCAGAAATATCCCCCACCCCACTGCAGGTGTTATCTCACAGGCAAGTACCTGAAAGGCTTGGTGTACTCTCCAAGGGAACATTTACAGCTGCTCCTTCAGCCCTTGATTCTTGGTGGCCCATCTCTGCAAAGTCACTCTGAGGGTCCCCCATTGCCCACCAGGCAGCCCCCTTGGACAAAGCCTCTTTAGGATGACTCCAGGGTTATGCGAATGCCTTAATGCTCTGATCTCTTCAACCACATTGCTTCATATTCTCCCCCCAAAAGCTTTCAAACATGGTTTTAAGCCACTTCCTTTATAAATAAGCCTAAGTCATGTTGCACCTTTGCTTTGATGGTGGGAATTCCTGACATCAGTTGGGTGGTTTTCGGTATTTAGGTCCTTAGCCAAAGTTAGACAGAGTCCCAGATTAGTCTCCAGTGTCAAGAGCAGTAAGGAATGCATTCATTCATACATACATACATACATACATACATACATACATTCACTCATTCAGCCTAACTTCTCGAAGGTTGACTAGTGTTGGGGATCCAGAGCAGAGGAGAAGTTGGTGGGGTACTTCCTCACACCTGCTAAGAAAGAAGGAATAAAAGATGGTTACAGATGGGTGTTGTTTGTAAACTTAGTAACAGTTTAGGCTTATGTTTTAGTCCTATCCAAATGTTTTCCCTCCCAGCGGCATATAAAATAGGAGATTAAAATATTGTGTACACATGATGAGATCTTGGCAGGAAAGTTTCAAGAAATAAAAACAAAGCCAGCATAACAGTCATAATGAGCGAGCAAATGCTCTTACTTTAGTATTGAATGGGGTCAAATATACTACAAACCTCCTAGCATAACCAACCAAGCCTTTTTATTACTACAGTAGAAACATAAATTAAGTTGGAAAAATGTAAATGAAAAGCTATAATTTTCTATGTTTACAGAGAAGCCAGCATTCCAGGTGCTTTCGATTTATTATCCTCAACAGAGAACTTTAGGATAGAAAACATTGTTTTAAGATATGCTCCAATTTTTATTAAATCCCTCTAAGAAAAAAAAAATTAAGAAAATAATATTTGTAGTATGCAACTGATGTGTTATACAGTAAACATTTAGACACAGTGAGATTCATTAATTATCCATCACCATCCAGAATGTATAACTCTCTATGCCTTGCTATGCTTTATTTTTGTTTGGCTAAAAATGGAAAGAATAAAATCGACTGCAGTTTGAATGCTACGGAAGGGAATACTTAATATGCTCAGAGCATCATGTGAATAGACAGATGTATGAGATATTCCACTAAGAAAAAATTTACATTATGTGTTTGGCATGTGAACAACAAAGGGAAAATCGCTTCCTACTCTGAAGGAAAAACACCATGGAATTATAGAATTTAAAACGTTAAGATATCATTAAAACTGTTTCCTTGTCAGAAGGTGCCTGAAACTTCAGATTTTAGGAAACCAATCATTTACGACTACTCATCTCACAGTGATGACTCAAATCCCAACTTCAACACAGAGATATAACGAAACATTCCAGGGTCTGTTGTGACTCCTTCCTTTTGACAAGTTGCAGTACCTGTCTTTCATATCATTCAGAGCCTTTTGACAAGTTGCAGTACCTGTCTTTCATATCATTCAGAGCCTTTTGACAAGTTGTAGTACCTGTCTTTCATATCATTCGGAGGCAGAAATGCAGTCAAAAACACGATTCAAGAATAGAAGTCCCTGGGTTTCCATTCTGGCTCCAGAAACTCTTACCTATATAAGACCTTGGGCTTAACCTTTCTGTGCTTTAGTTCCTTCATGTGTTAAATAAAGATAATAAGGCATTGACCTTAGAGGGTTTCTGAGGATTAAATCAAAATAGTGGGCTTCTGGTCAAGATGGTGGGGTAGGTAAACGCGGTATCGCCTCCTCCCACAACCACATCAAAAATAGAACTAAACTACAGAACAACCATCATTCAGAACTGCCTGAAATCGAGCTGAATGGAAGTCCTGCAACTATGGATATAAAAAATGATCCACATAGGGACTGGTAGAAGGTGCAGAGACGTGAACTGGCTGGCCCACACCCGTGTGGCAGATAAAAATCAAGAGGGATATCTCAGCTACAGAGGTCCCCACTGAGGAGCGAGGGGTCCAAGCCCCACACCAGGCCCTTCAGCCCAGGGTTCCAGTGCTGGAAAGACAAGTCCCCATAACTTCTGACTGTAAAAAACAGTGAGGATTGTGGCTGAGGGAGACGGAGGTAGTTCCTCTTAAAGGACCCACACATGGACTTACTCTGACTCACTCCCTCTGACTTCCAGCAGTGGGGCAGAAGTTCAGAAGGCAGCAGGGACACATGGGAAAGAAGTGAATTGTCTATCATCAGAGCTAGAGCTAGGGGGGCAGCTTTCTCCCAGACAGAAGTGCTGGCAGAGGCGATTGCTCCTTGTCTGAGCCCTTCCCCCACAGAGCTGGCAGATGGGAACCATATCTGAGTCTCCATCAACCTGACTATTATTGTTCACCTTGCCCTGGTGACTCCCTGAGGCCCCAACCCCATCAAACTTTGGCCCACCCGAGTTGTTTCCAGTGGCTTTTCCATAGCAATGGCCTGTCTTGGCTCATGCTTCAGACTTTCCTAAAATCTCTCAAACAAGCAGCATCTGGCCTCAGTGTGTTCTGTGGCCCCAGGCCTGGCACTAGTGGCAGCGGGCCTTGATTCGGAGCTTTGGCCTCTCCTGGGCACCCCCAAGCCCAGCACAAGTAGCAGCCATCTTCAGGTAACTTTGTAGCTCATGTCAGGTGGCCCCAGGCAGAACACAGGTGGCTAACTTTGGTCTGCACCTCCAGGGAGGCCCCAGAGTCAGCACATCCAGTGGACAGCTTCAGACACATCAAAGCTCCATCCAACCACCTCCACAAGTGACACACTCAAGGGGTGGACTCAGCAGGCACCACATCCCAGTTGAACTAAGCCCTGTTCTGTGGGGTGGGCCCCTGCACAGTAGGTGGTGGTCACAGCCAGTCCTTGCAGCCAATCAGCCTAGGGGTAAATCCCTCTCAGTGAAGTGCCAATAGCAATCAAGACTTAACTATAATATGAGGGTATACATAGCCCACATGGGGCAGAGGTGCAGGGGTGTACCTGGAATGCACAGCTTAAATGAATGGGGAGACTGTGCCACTGGACCCTATAGGAAACCTACTGCATTAGGCAACTCTACCAAGCCTGAGAGACATAGCAGCTCTACTTAATATATATAAACAAACACAGGAAGGCTGCCAAAATGAGGAGACAAAGAAACATGTCCCAAATGAAAGAAAACTCTAGAAAAAAAGAACTAAACAAAATGGAGACAAGCAATGTACTTGATGCAGAGTTCAAAACACTGATTATAAGGATGCTCAATGAACTTAGGGGAAGAGTAGATAAACTTAGAGAGAACTTCAACTGCATAAAGAAGTCATGGAAACCATAAAAAAGAACCAGTCGGAAATGAAGGATACACTAACTGAAATAAAGAATAATTTACAGGGAACCAACAATACAATACATGAAGATGAGAATCAAAACAATGCTTTGAAAAATAAGGACACAAAAAACACCCAATCAGAAGAGCAAAAAAGAAAAAATAATCCAAAAAAAAAATGAGAATAATATAAGGAACCTCTGGGACAACTTCAAATATATCAACACTCCCATGATGGGGTTGCTGGAAGGAGAAGAGAGAGAGCAAGAAATTGAAAACTTATTTTAAAAAATAGTGATGAAAATGTCCCTAACCTGGTGACATACAAGTCCAGGAAGCACAGGGAGTCCCAAACAAGATGAACCCAAAGATGCCCACACCAAGGCACAACATACTTAAAATGCCAAAGGTTAAAGACAAAGACAGAATCTTAAAAGAAATAAGAGAAAAACAGTTAGTTACCTACAAAGGAGCTCCCATAAGGCTGTCAGCTGATTCCTCAACATAAGCTTTGCAGGTCAGAAGGGAGTAGCAAGAAATATTCAAAGTGATGAAAACCAAAGACCTACAACCAAGATCACTCTACCCAGCAAAGCTATCATTTAGAATTGAAGGACATACAAAGAGCTTCGCAGACAAGAAAAAAAGCTAAAGGAGTTCATCACCACCAACTCAGTATTACATAAAATGTTAGAGGGTGTTCAAGAAGAAGAGATAGAAAAAAAATATGAACAATAAGATGGCAATAAATACATATCTATCAACAACTGAATCTAAAAAAAAGCAAAATAAGTGAACAAGCAGAACAGAAACAGACTCATAGATACATAGAACATTTTGATGGTTGCCAGATGGGAGGGTTTGGGAGGCTGGATGAAAAATGTGAAGGGATTAAGAAGTACAGATTGGTAGTAGCAGAATAGTCATGGGGATATAAAATACAGCATAGGGAATATAGTCAATAATATTCTAATAATTATGTATGGTGTCAAATGGGTACAAGATTTATTGGGATGATCACTTAGTAAGTTATATAATGTCTAATCACTGGAGTGTATACCTGAAAATAATCTAATATTATATGTCAATTGTAATTGAAAAATAAGAAATTATTTTTTTTAAACTGAAATAGTCCTGGCCAGCATGGCTCAGTTGTTTGGAGCATCATCCCATGTACTGAAAGTCCACAGTTTGATTCCCAGTCACGGCACATACCCAGGTTGTGGGTTTGATCCCAGGTTGGGGTTCGTAGGGGAAGTAACTGATCAATGTTTCTCTCTCACATTGATGTTTCTCTCTCTCTCTCTCTCTCTCTCTCTCTCTCTCTCTCTCCCCACCCCCTTCCTCTCATGCTAAAATCAATGAAAACATTTTAAAAAATGGAAATAGTCACTGACACATAGTAAATGCTTTTTATAAAATTTAATGATTATTATTAATCATAATTCATCAATTTACCTGTACCAATTTTGCATTTTCTGGTATTTATATCTTCATATTAAATCATTTCTCATATCCAGAAGTCAGATATTTTCTTTTAAAACCCCTTCAAGCATAATGCACGGAGTGGGTAGTCAGCAAAACTTTTTCAAACAAATGCACTTGTATATGGAAAGCTTTGTATGTCTTGGTCAAAGGCGAGAAAAAAAATACATTTTGCACAAAGAGTATACAATAAACTATAAAACATTCCAATGATGTGGTTTAAATCAGTAATGAGATAAATACTAGCTTCAAATGGCCAAGAGCTAAGGGAGGCAGGTCACAGAGGGAATTAAAAAAAAAAAAAAAAAAGAGTGTGAGAATTTTATGTGGACTTACAACATCTATTTTTCTTAACTTTCCAGTTGTCTCCAGGTTCAGGGAAAGGGAATTTGAAGCAGAAAGCAGGCCCTTTACCCTGATGACTTTCTATGTCTAGAAAATAATCCCAATACTTTCTGGAAGAAAAATTGAAGACATCTAGTCCATTGTTTTTAAAGAACTTTTGAAGAAAATTGTCCTAAATCTCCCAAAAGTATTATAGTTGTGGATAAATATGAATATATTTTCTTTTTCAATGGAAAGACTTAGAGTCAGTTCAGTTAGGAGGGCCATGGGAATATCCATAGCTTTGTGTAGCATGTGTTCTTTTTGCTTACATATAATCCTGGAGTTCTCCCTGAATCTTCTCTTTTTCACACCTACCACATCCAGGAAATCCTTTTGTCTCCACTTTAAAAATATATCCCATTTTCAGTGTTTCCCCTGCCAACCATCACCACTCGGGCTGCACCACTGACACCTCTGCCTGGGTGAGTGCAGCCCCCAACTGAGTTTGCTGTTGTCTTTCCCATGAGGCCATCAGAGTGGTCCTTTTTGAAGTATAAATCAGATCACAACTCTTTTCTCAGAAATCTCCAAAAACTCTCTATCTCACTGGAAAAAAAAAATCCTAAGTAATTAAAATGATGTAAAGATCACTCTAGGGCCTGCAGCCCACCCCTTCTCTGTCCATCACCTCGCCGCCTCGCTCACGCTGCTTCAGCAGCACCGGCCTCCTGGCTGCTCCTGGGACACGGTCTCCGCAGGGCCTTTGCACCGCTGTTCCCTCTGCCTGAAATGCTCCTTCCCTGGGTATTGCATGTCTAGCTACGTCCAGTCCTGCAGGCCTCTACTCAAATATTATCTTTTCTGTGAGGCTTCCATGATCACCCTAATCACTTCCTAATCCCTGTCATATCTTTATTTTTCACTACAATACTTACCCTGTTCAACACACTTCTCACACACTGAGTCTTCTGGAATGTAGTTTTCATGAGGCGGAATGTTATCTGTATTTGTCCACACTATGTCCTCAGAATCATAATAATGCCTGAGTCATAGAAGGTACTCAATCAACAACTTTGGGATTAATTAGATGAATCCATATTGTGATAGTGTGGTTACTTATGAAAATTCAGGTGGATGATATAATTCACGATTTGGGAGGGGGAGTGTCAAAGTTACCTTTCCCACCTCTAACCCTCTCTCAGCTCCTGTTGACACCTGAGAAGAGGTCCAAGATCTGAAATGGGGTGTATTTGGAGGAAGGGGTCGGTGTGACTAGAGCCAAGTTGAAGAGAAAGAGCGAGAGCCATGGGGAGCTGGAGAGAGAGGGGCTTGCCCCTATAGATGATGTCAGAGATAGGGCTGCCAGATAAAACAGGACTCCCGCTACATTGAAATTTCAGCTAAACCGTTGATATAAATTTAAATATGGTGCCTTGATACCTATTTCTTTCTTTTTGTTTTTAATTCTCACCTGAGGATATTTTTTTTTTCTATTTATCTTCAGATAGAGTGGGAGGGAGAGAGAGAGAGAGAAACTTGATACCTATTTCTTATATCATTATCAACTCTAATCAATATGGTCAAACCCTTATGATAGGATCAGGGAATCACTTGTTTGCCATTTGTACAAAATGAGTATCAAATAAGAAAGTGTAGAAAGTTAGTTTCACAAATCTAAACTTGAATCTAAAGGTAATAATAATTCTGAATATGGAGTGGATAAAAAATAGTCATGCATTTGTGATTTAAATGTAGATCTATTGTCTAAATGCTTATTTTCTTAATGTAATCTATCAACTAAATCACTGAGATGATTAAGAAAAATAATTATACTAATAATTTTACTCCAAATTTGATCCTTTGTCTTTCCTTACATACATGCCACTTAGATTTCCATATCGTAACTATCCCAGATTCCTAAAGAGATCTTGCATTTAAAAATTAATTCTAAAGAGAAGAAAAAATTGCCCTGGCTGGTTTGGCTCAGTGGTTAGAGCGTCGGCCTGTGGACCAGAGAGTCCCGGGTTTGGTTCCCGCTAAGGGCACGTACCTCAGTTGTAATTTGTCCCCGGCCCTGGTTGGGGTTGTGTGGGTGGCAACCACTCGATGTGTCTCTCTCGCATCGATGTTTCTCTCTCTCCCTTCCTCTCTCCTTCCTATCTGAAGATAAATGCAAAAAAAGTCCTCAGGTGAGGATAAATAAATAAATAAATAAATAAATAAATAAATAAATAAAAGAAAAAATTAATAATGTAGCAGATCACCATTTTTCCATTACAATGAAAAATTTCACGTCCAGAACTCTTTCCTTACAGTCTGTCATGTTAATTTAAGCAATGAAAATTCTGTACTTTGCATTTTGTGAAATTTTCAAGATGGTGTTGTTCTCATTTTAAAATAGTGGTTTTCAACTATTTTGCATTCAGAAGACATTATTGAATATTAGAATTTGGGAAAGGGACCAAAATACTCAAACAACATTAACAAATCATCAATAATTTCAATACAATATTGCCTTAGAATAATGTCTCCCAGTATCAATACTCATGCCTTGGTTAGCTTTCTGTATTGAGCCGCTACTTGGGAAAAACTGATTACTGCCCTCACCTGCCCTACTATACGCCCTGGGGACAATATTCTCCCATGTTCCAATAAACATGATTACTTTCCTGCAGAACTAGCTTGACTTCATGCTCATTCCAGAAAAGCTAACACTGTCTTCACACTTCATATACTACCCCCACAATTATGTGATGATATAATTTTGTTAAAGCAAAACAAATATCTGGTAAATAATGCTTGTTGATATTCTTATTGAAAATTTCTCTTTACAGTGCTATCAGAGTAGACTGGCCATTTAATTGAAGAAAATAGAACTCAGCTTTAAAATATCTTCATTGAAAAATGTATCTCTATAGGTTTAGAAGAGTACACCTTATTCAAAAATCCCTACTAAAAAATTGAGAAAAATTGTACTCCAGGCAGAAGTTTAGATACCTTGAACACCTTCCTCATGAAACCAACTAAAAATGCAAATAATTCTCTGAGCAGTGTTGCTCAGTGGTTAGGGCATCGCCCCACACATCGAAGGTTGAGGGTTCAATTCCCAGTCAAGGGCACGTACCTGGGATGCAGGTTCAATCCCCAGCCCTGGTCGGGGCATGTGCAGGAGGCAACCAATCGATGTATCTCTCTCACACTGATGTTTCTCTCTCTAAAAATTCAATTTAAAAAATTTTTTTTAATAAAAATGGCCACGTAAGACATAAGAGACCATGCAAAAAGCCTCGGTCAACAGAGGTGGTATTTAATCAGAAATCCATAAATAAAGTTGGTGCCCTCAGGGAATTATAAAAGTAAATGAGAAGTAAAGTGATATATAGAAGGGAACTCCAAAAAAATTCTAGTTTAACCTCAGTGCCATCCAGTAGTGAGAGGTAGAGTCTCCCATGAGCCTCAGGCCACATGCATAACTGTGGCCTAAAATTATTCATTCTACTTGTGCAGTCCTGTTCATCTCAATCCGAATTTATCACAGAATAGTTCAGAATGACAGTGTTTCTTTGCTGCTTGTCAACAACAGAAGAAGAAAAAAAAGCCATGAGTTTGTTCCTTTGAAAAGATGTTGAATGGGAGGTAGCTATAGGCGCACAACAAGAGGAAATGCCAGCGTCCTCCGAAGAAACTCATCTTCAAAAAATATCCCAGTGAAAAAATTCCAAGGACCCATGAAAACAATCATAAAACATTTAAGGAAGCATGGTATCCTGAAAAAGAACTTTTCAAAATCACAGACAACAGTTTGCCCGGCCAGTGTGGCTCAGTGCACCAAGAGGTTGCCAGTTCGATTCCCGGTCAGGGCACATGCCCAGGTTGTGGGCTCGATCCCCAGTGGGGGGCATGCAGGAGGCGGCCAATCAATGTTCTCGCTCATCGATGTTTCTCTCTCCCTCCCTCTTCCTCCCTCTCCCTTCCTCTCTCTCTAAAATCAATAAAGAAAAAAAATTTTTTTAAAGAAATTTAAAATAAATTACAGACAACAAAATCAAGCAGATCTGCCAAATTTCAGATATTCAAATTATCACTCAAGAAATATAAAATAAATGCATCAGGTATACTTAAAGAAACAAAAGGTAGAGCCCTGGCCAGTTTGCCTCAGCAGTTAGAGCATCAGCTGCGGACCGGAGAGTCCCGGGTTCGGTTCCCGCTAAGGGCACGTATTTCGGTTGCAATTTGTCCCCGGCCCCAGTTGGGGTCGTGTGGATGGCAACCACTCGATGTGTCTCTCTTGCATCGATGTTTCTCTCTCTCTCTTCCTCCCTCTCTCCCTCCCACTCTGTCTGAGGATAAATGCAAAAATGTCCTCGAGTGAGGATAAAAAAACAAAAGCTCAATGGGGGGGGAAAGGAGAAACATCTGTAACAAAAATAAATTAATAAAAAGAAAAAAACAACAACAACAAAAGGTAGAATTGTAAATATGAGTAAGAGAGTTGTAAATATATATAACTATAAAAATTTACCAAACATATTTGAAAAGAACCAAATAAAATGACTACACATTTAGCATCTCAGTGTCGGAGCAGGAATTGGCAGCGTAGGTTAGCTGGGTTCTTGGTGCAGGGTCTCACAAGGCTGTCCTCAAGGTGTGAGTCTCATCTGAGGCTCAACTGGCAAAGATCTGCTTCCAAGCTTATTTGAGTGGCTGGAAAACATGTAAAGAAAAAAAACCATAGGAATAAATTGACCAATTACAAACACAATGGAGGATGTTTAAAATAACCATCAGTAACTGATAATCAGTTAAAACTCAACAATAACATCAAATAACTAAACTACAAAAATTAGAAAAACTTGAACTAATTGACATGAATATTTATACAGGGGTGGGCAAAAGTAGGTTTACAGTTTTAATACAAATGACTAATACAATAATTAATAAATAATAATACAAGAATAAACTGTTTTGTGTACTCACCCCTGTAAACCTACTTTTGCCCACCCTTCTATATATAAACATCACACTCAAATAGAATATGCATTTATGTCGATTACAGACTTTATAGTGTAATGATGGAAATTTAATCTATGGGAGTGGACACTCATCCAATATATATTGATAGAAAGGAAAAAGGAAAAGTTTTAGGCAGAACTCTGCGTATGAGGTTGAGTGTAAGGGTAAACATTTATTACTTCTAAATCTATTTCCCTAGGTTTAACTATTTTTTTAAGCTCCAGCTGAAGACATCCATCTGAATTTCTGCAGATTTCTCAAGTAAATTATTTCCCAAATTTAATTAATATGTACCAAATGAATCCTCTTTCTATGTGCCCTGTTTCAGAGGCTAAAACCTCTAGGGACTAGGGTATATTACAGAGGCTCTCTTGTCTCCGAATTCCTGTTGGGTTTAATCAATGGAGTCTCTGAAAGGAGATCTAAGGGATGGAAGAAGAGGGGTTAGAGACTCCACTGACCCTCCTCCCACCAATCCTACTCCCAGCTTAATTCTGGAAATGTCTGCTGCCGCTCTAGCTCCTTCCTGCAGAGGACTGCAAAGAGCCTCTGCTACTGGTCCCCATGCTTGCTGGTCCCCATCACCCTGAACACACCTTTGTACACAGCTTTTCATTAAATTATTTCTAAGTAAACCCTTTTGAGCATACCATCTGTTTCCTACCGGGGGCCTGAAGGATACATCGCCAATAAATTTCAAACATGATTCTTAGACAAATGCAAAAGCAATCATGCACCCCTAATAAACAGAAGTTGGCAGCCAATCTTCAAAAACACAAACAAATCTCCACTGAAAAGCAGGGGGTTTTCCTCGCAGAGGAGCATGAATAATTCAGAAATTGTTATCCATTCCGGAATAAGCAAGGACTCAGCGGCATACTAATTTATATTCTCTTGATTTTTTTTTCATGCAAGCTTCAAAAGCAAGATATTTCCTAGCTTCTTTTATTCCAAGTCTGTTGAATTAAAAGATGAAATAATAAAACAGTCTCCTGATGTTTACAGTACTCTCATTTCATTTCTGAAAGACTTATATCAGAATCGCAATTGTGAATACCAAAGCTTTTAGGCAACTCCCTCAATTTTTTATTCTTCATGTTGTTCATTTCTCTTTCTCAGTGGAAAATCCTCAAAGCCTTTTCTTTCTGAGAAATAGTTTATCTCTAGTTTGCTGTCAGGACCTTTATCATCTGTGGATTGATATCCATGCCTCCTATAAATCAACTTGATTTACACTTGCCTTCTGTCTCCCTTGCTTCACCCCTCATTCCTTTACTAATCCCCCCTCTGTCTTACCTCCTTTTGACTATTTATTGGACAGATATTTAGTCTGGCCATAAAGTTATGTGTTAAGGATATTTTTCCAAGCTGATTTATTTTATTTTATTTTATTTTTTAAATATGTTTTTATTTTTTTCCAATTTTTATTAATGTATTTTTGTTACAGATGTTTCTCCTTTTTTTCCCCCTAGACACCTTCCTCCCAATCCCACTCCCCCCTGGCCCCTTCCTCGTCCCCCCATCCCCAGCATTGTTGTCTGTGTCCATTGGTTACGCATACATGCATGTAAGTTCTGTGGTTTATCTCTTCCCTCCCCCATCCCTCTCTTCTGAGGTTTGTCAGTCTGTACCTCACTTCTATGTCTCTGGGTCTATTTTGTTCCAAGCTATTCAATGCAATATCACTGCAGTTCTAACAGGGGAGTTCCTCAAAGGCTTGCTCACTAGCTAGATAGCAGCTCTATCAATAAAAACCTGATGCGTTAATTGTACAAAATTCTGAAAACCCTAGAGCGACTCACTTCTGTTCCTTTGGGAGGTTAAGATAATCAAAGTAGTTTTGGGAAATGTAGGCAGGTTGATTATGATTATAACTTGCCAACAGGAAAAGGTCCAGAGATCAGTATTGAGTGCACTGACCACTTCTAGTTCAGAAAAACAGGAGTAACCTGGAGAAAGACTGGGAGCATTCAGAGTGTCATCCTTATTCTCTCTAAAGAGACAGAAGGTTTCCCTGACTAGTTTGGCTCAGCAGTTAAGCGTAGGCCTGCAGACCAAAGAGTTGCGGGTTCTATTCTGGTAAAGGGCACGTACCTTGGTTGCAATTCGGAAGCCAGCCCTGGTCAGGGTTGTGCGGGAGGCAACCAGTCAATGCATCGATTTTTCTCACTGTCTCTCTCCCTGCCACTCTATCTGACGATTAAGGGGAAATATCCTTGGGTGAGGATTTAAAAAAAGAGAGAGAGACAGAAGTTTTATATATCACTGGGCGGTGCCCATAATGTGAGCACACAGGGTCACTTTTAAATGCACACACTGGAGAATGTAACATCAAACAGATGAGCATTCTACCAAAAGTCATAATTCTTTGGTCAATTTAATATGCCAGAAAGACAGAATAGATTACTTTTATTGCCTGCACATTGAATAGTAATGCAATATATGATCAAAAGAAATTCTTTAGAGTTCAAGCCTTTGTTGAAATGATTAGTCATTTAGATAGATTCATGGAAGAAATATACTCCTGAGGATACCATCTTACACACCAAACTATTTGTAACAAAAGGCTTTGTTAATACCCTCAGCCTTAATCATTGACTTTGTTTTAAATGGTTTATTTTTTTTTTAATGTATTTTTTTTTCTTTATTGATTTTAGAGAGACAGGAAGGGAGACGGAGAGAGAGAGAGAAACATTGACGAGAGAGAACATCGATTGGCCACCTGCTGCATGCCCCCACTGGGGATTTGGCCCACATCCTGGGCATGTGCCCTGACTGGGAATCAAACCAGAAACCTCTTGGTGCATGGGTCAATGCTCAACCACTGAGCCACACCAGCCAGGCATTAAAAATGATTTATAAACCTGGCTGGTTTGGCTCAGCAATTAGAGAGACAGCCTGTAGACCGAAGTGTCATGGGTTTGATTACTGGTCAAGGGCACGTGCCTGGGTTGCAGGTTCGATCCCCTGCCCTGGTCGGGGTTATGCAGGAGGCAACTAATCGATGTGTCTCTCTCTGTTCCCCTTCCTCCCTTCCACTCTATCTAAAAATCAATGGAAAAATATATCCGGGTGAGGATCAACAACAACAAAAAGATTTATAAATCTAAGTGATTTCTCATCCTGAGATTTCAAAGGACACTTTTAACAATAAATGAAATACAGACTCTCAACTAAAGAAAGTCATATCCATAGCATTTAACTAATGGTCTCACACTGCTTCCTGTTTTCTGAGTATAATTTGTAATTCTTTCACCTAATCAAACTCAACCATCTTATGTCTTTCTAATTTCCACTGCAAATGTACAGAATAAAACCAAAACTATACGGATCTTTTTCATTGGAGTTTGAGATTTTGGTCACTTACTAGAGAAATCAATAGAAGCAAAGTCTTTACAACATCATTCTCCTACCCTTGGCAGTTCCAAAATGATTCAGCCCATCTCCTGGGTGGATACTAAGATCTTTCACTGTTGCCATGTAAGCTGACATGCTCCCCCTGCACCCCCATACCTATGTTCTGTTGCTCTGTCATGGACCAACGTGATGTACACTAGCACTGGCATGGTTTGGGTCTACACCATAACTCATCCATGCTGTTTCTTCAAGGTCTTTACTCTGTCCATAGGCCATTTTTCTTCCTTTGTCCTCTACTCTATTCTAGCTGAGGTGCCTTGATGGTATAATGGGTTTTGTTACAAGTTCACAAAATGGTCTCTCAGTTTCTTGAAGTGATAAAAGTACAACGCTTTTTACTCACTCTTCCAATTCCCTGGTAAATAGGAACTGCAAGCAAACTGCAGGGTTGGCTCAGAGATCACAGCACAGTGGCTGTTTCCAAATTACGCTTTCCTACTTAGAATCAGGGAGTCTTCTGGACAGCGCTCTTCTCTGTTCCAGTCTGCGGTGATGGGTAAGATAAAATAAAGCACTTGGAACTTAGCATATAATAAATGTATAATAAATATTATCATCGTTATTATACTCTTCATATTAGAGTCAGCTGTTGTAAGGGTAAGAATATTGGGTTTCATTCAGGATTTTTACTCTCTGAGGGATGATATACAAGCCATCGAACCCCTCTTTGCCATCCTGACCCTAATCAAGCTTCATCTACGTAAACACTTGAATAGCTCTCCTCTCTAGAACAATGAAGTCTAAATTCCTATGCAAAGTCTCAGGCCTTTGACAAGAGGAGCCTTGACTTTCCATTCTCACACCAGCTGGACAGACCCCATTAACCCGTCATGCACTCAACGCTGGGCACCGTGAACTTCTCATGTCCTTCTTCACTTAAAATGCCCTTTCACTTCTCCTTTAAAACAAATTCGTAGTCATGCAGACCCAGTTAAAATGTTCTGTGAAACTGTCTCAGAATCCTCCAGTTACTACTTCCAATATGATCATATATAGTAGTTCCATACATATTCATGTGTTAATCCCTACATTGCTCTGGGCTTATTTGCTGTTTACATCCCTACCACAGCCTGGGTTTTCACTCAAGGCTACGGATTTTATCTTGCTGTCTCCATAAATTCAGCAACTGGTGATGCTTTCAGCACAAAATCAGTCCCTGAACATTGGTAGAAAAATAAATAAATGGGGGGGGAGCATTTTGTAAACCTTAAAATTCTCATGTATAAAATTGGGAAGTTATGGCTAATAATCATTTAGGTAAACTCTATGCTGTCATTCATAAATAATTTTTCTTTGAAAGATGAATGTTTTAATTTGGTTGGAATCCATGTTTTATTCAACCTAAGGAAATTTGTTACACAATACATTAATTTTGTTTCATATCCACAGTGCTATTGCTGCAGAATAGACAATATTGAGAACAAGTTTTATAAAGGTGTTGGTTTAAGTGATATGATTTGGAGGCCTTCCACCTCAGAGTGGGATGAAGTCGTTTGCAACAAACCACTATGTCCCGGGATTAAGGAATGAAATTGATGCTTCTATCTCTCTCTCTCTCTCCCTTCTTTTCTCTCTAAAAAAAAAAAAAAATCAATAAAAACATATTTAAAAAAAATAAAGCACCTACAGGAAACGAATTGAACACAAGTTTAGTGATGGGAAAAAAAGAACGAAATGTAAAATTGGTCATTGAGAGTACTTACAATAAGGTTAAAACTGAGGGAAATAATCTAAGATGAAATCAAATAGGTGGGAAATGGTGCTTACAGGTATGATTTATTATAACAGTCATATTCACTAGGTCATTTATAACATACTGCTTCACTTGCTCCTTGGAGAAATGAGCCTAAACTAATCTTTCTTAGAAGATAACTTAAAGGCAATTACATTTTAGCCCATTGAAAAATAGCTTGAATATATTATCCACTGATTGCTATAAAACATTTTAAAATTTACTTTAATTCTATGACATCTCTCTCTGCCTCTCTCATCTGTTCCCTACCACCAAAGGGATCGGGGATTTCTCTTCATAAACCATATCTCCAGAGTGTCCTTTTCTCCTCCTATATTTAACATTTGTTGACCTTTCAAATACTCAAAAACCTTATTCCTAGGTCTTCAAAGCAACGAATAAAATCTCCATTATACAAATAAAGACACTAAGGAGCAAAAAAAAAAAAAAAAAAAAAAAAAAAAAGGCAAAAATGAGCTCTAAGTTCATATAACCATTAAATAGAAGAGCTAGGACCTGATGCTAGTAATCTTAATTCAAAAATCCATGTAATTTCATCTTGCTACATTGCATTTCACATCTCCTAGGGGGTCCCAACTCTCACTTTGTCATCGTTGGCACTGTATGCTAAAATCTAGACTTTAAAATGCATGATTAGCCCTGGCCGATTTTGGTCAGTGGTTAGAGCATCGGCCCGCAGTCCAGTGAGTCTCGGATTTGATTCTGGCCAGGGGCATACACATTGGTTGCGGTTTGTTCCTGGCCCTGGTTGGAGTCGTGCAGGAGGCAGCCACTCGATATGTCCCTTTCACGTAGATGTCTCTCTCTCTCTCTCTCTCTCTCTCTCTCTCTCTCTCTCTCTCTCTCTCTCCCTCCCTCCCTCCCCCCTCTCTCCCTACCACTGTATCTGAACAAAAATGGAGAAATGTCCTCAGGTGAGGATAAAAAAATAAAATAAAATGCATGATTAGTAGAAATGAATTCTTAGTGTTACCTTATGAAATTCCAGTCCACCTGTGTAGTGTAGTATAGCTGTGAAAGCCAAGAGTATCTTAACTATTTTGGAAAATATTATTAAAAACTTATTGAACACACACACAAAGAAAACTTATTAGAAACCTTTATCTTTACCAATCCTCTATACATGCCAAGAGCACCCAGGTGACTTCCTAATATAATGAGTTGGGTATGTTTAATGTCACCAGGACAACTCTATTCAGCGCTTAGGAGAAGCTAGCAGAATACATTGACCTGGTGCTTTCCACTTTCCAAATATACTCACCTACCTTCTATAGACAGACATATAGTTCTGACTGTGGCCACATCTTTTTCTCTTCTGAGACAAAATGGAAAATCCCTCACATTTTATCTGAAACACATTTTTACTACCCTTTGTGTTAAAAGTACATTTTTACCTTCCTTTCTAATATGAATAGTATATATTTCAATTAAGTATCTATTATTTATAAGCTATGTTTCTCAGTTTATCTTGACCCAGGGTCATAGTTTCCCTTATTCGTCATTACTTTATGAAGCATTTAAGATGTTCTATATATTGTAGTCAGTACTGTGGATAAAATATAAACAAAGCTCAGTCCTTGCCCAGAGAGGTCAAAATTTACTGAAGAAAATAAATATGTACATAGATAATGCTAATACCAGATTATAAATTTCTTAAGAGAAATAGACCAAGAACTCAGGGTTTTCTCCCCACACACTCTTATTTCCTTCACCTCAATATTTACTACCCTTAATAATGCCAATTTTAATTTTGCATTTTATACTTCCTTGTCTATTTCAGTATCAAAAATTAGTTAGCAATGCCCTGGCCAGCATTGCTCAGTGGTTAGAGCGTTGGCCCATGCACCTAAGAGTCTCGGATTTGATTCTGGTCAAGAACATGTACCTCAGTTGCAGGTTCGATCCCCGGCCTAGTCGGGGTGGTGCAAGAGGCAACCAATCAATGTGTCTCTCTCACATCGATATTTCTCTCTCCCTCCCTCCCTCCCTTCCACTTTCTAAAAAGCAATGGAAAAAAATATCCTCTGGTGAGGATTAACAACAACAAAAAGTCAGTTAGCATAAAATGGCCATAAAAAAAATCAAGTGACATTTGTATTATTTTACTTCAACCAGACTAATTTTCATGCATGTAAAGATATTGCAGAAAGGGAGAGGTTTGCCATATATATATATATATATATATATAATTTTAAAGCTTCAGGAATAATTATTATTAAAGAAATGCTGTTATCTCCTAAGTGCAGCCAGAGTCTGTACCAGAGTCTTGGCATTGCTTTGCTTAATAATGTAATTCCTAAAATATGTACAAATTAATTGAGTGAATTAACTTCATACATATGTTGTAGAAAAAAGACTTAAGAGTGATAAATGTAATTAACAAGAGAATACCAACAAGGTATAGAATATCCTATAACTTCTACCCATTTATTATTATTACTCACAAAAAAAACACCACAAATTCATTATCTCGAATTTTCATGAAACGAAGTAATTATAATTAAGAATTCAATGGCTCCTCCATTTGTCTGTTAAACAAAGTCTCCTGGGCCTCATTGAAGGAGGCATGATTTAAGTATTGCTTTCATTTCTGCCCTTTGATAACAATGAGGCCTATTTTCAAAAGAGGTCTTGACTCAGCAAAACTTGTGCACTGCATAACCTTTGAGTTAATGAATAATATTTATAAAACTGTTTGGAAAATTTACAAGAGAAAAATCCAAGGCTGAAATTCAGCTTTAGGACAATGGCTTTATTGGAGATTCATGACTAATACTTAGACATATATATGGTCTTCCCTCATAACTCATTTTAGGTTTCAAACGCTTTGTGTGTTTCTGTTGCTCCTGGACTGTTTCCACACTCAGTGGCTACTCCTGCTGCCATAACATAATTGCTACTAAGCAAAAAACAAAACAGTCAAAGAAGGGACAGACTGGCAGGCAAAACTTTGGGGAAGGTACATGCACAGCTAGAAATCATAGATGAGAAGCAGAAATAAAAGGACCTCTTTCAGGGCACATGTACATACAAACATACATATAACTAGTAAGTGGAAGAGCTAGTAATCTTCATCCGAAATCCATGTGATGGCCTTCTCCAGGACGGCCCCCACTGAGCTCTGCCTCCTGGCATTCATATCCTTGTGCAATTCCTGCTCACAAGGCACCAGTGTTGTTCTGTGTGATCAATAGAATATGATAGGAGTGATGGCATGTCACTTCTGAAGTCAGGTTACAAAAGACAGCATGGCTTCTATCTTGATTCTTCTATCTCTTGGATCATTTGCTTCTGGAGAAGCCAGGTGTCATGTGATGAGGAGCCCACTAGAGAGACCCATGTTGTGAGGAACTGAGACCTTGTGCAAACAATCATGTAAGTGACCTTAAAAGATGATCCTCCAAGGCCAGTCAAGTCTTCAGATGGCTGCAGCCCTGGTCAGCTGCTGACTGCAACCTCATCAGAGACCCTGAGCTGAAACTACCCAATGGCCATTCCTGTCTTCTTGTGCTGCAGAAACTGTAAGATAATAAATATTTGGTGTTTTAAAATTCTGTTATGGGATACTTTGTTATACAGCAATATATAGCTAATGAAATGACCTTGGGCTTAATTTTAATAAAAAGTTCTAAAGCCCAGCCAGTGTGGCTCAGTGGTTAGGCATCGACCCATGCAGCAAGAAGTCACCAGTTCAATTCCCAGTCAGGGCACATGCCCAGGTTGTGGGCCCAATCCCCAGTGGGGGGCATGCAGGAGGCAGCCAATCAATGTTCTCTCTCATCGATGTTCTATCTCTCCCTCCCTCTCCCTTCCTCTCTCTCTAATAAAGAAAAATAATAATAATGATAAAGTTCTAAAGAGCCCTGGTCAGTTTAGCTCAGCAGTTAGAGCATCAGCCCGTAGACCAAAGAGTCGAGGGTTCAATTCCAGTCAAGGGCATGTACCTCGGTTTCAGTTCAGTCCCCAGCCCTGGTCAGGTCATGCGGGAGGCAACCAGTCAATGTGCCTCTCTGACATCAATGTTTCTCTCTCTCTCTCTCCTACTCTGGCTGAAGATAAATGGAAAAATATCCTCGGATGAGGTTTAAAAAAAAAAGTTATAAAGAATAAATGGGTTGGAGGAGAATGGTATTACATACTAATATCTGAAAAGCAGAAGTCTTAAAGGCAAAACTATGATCAATGTCCAAGGGTACTGAGTCACATAGGACAATATAGGCAAGGACCAGTGTCTGTAGCCTTAAGTTCAAACTAAGTAAGTGGATTCTTATTTTAAGAGAAAAGAAATATGATTGAGATTCACAGGGGATGAGGAATCAGGCAGGAGGAGGTGCACAGACCAACCCTTTTAGAGTAGAATGACTTAGCGCCTGCCTACAAATCCAACCTCACCTCATGTCAGTCTTCGATAGCTCACCACATTGCACTCACATTGGTTTTCCATTAGTTTTTAGGAAACTCGTTTGTATCTCAGGACCTTGAAACACTCTTCGCCAGCTCTTAACACAGCAGGTCTGTATTCTGACCACACTCTGTAAGCACATCCACGTTCTGATCGTCCTCTCCTAAAACTTATCACACAATCTGCAATCATGTACGTGTTTGTTTGCCTGCTTCTTAACCATTCTTCTCATGAAACAGTGCAATCCATGAGGGCCGAGATGCTTTCTTTTCTGTGCATTCCTATATTCACAGAGCCTAGCACAATTCCTGGCACATGGTAGCTACTCAGAAAATAACTGGAATCTTGTTAGAATTCAGCACAGATGACTCCTCACACCCGAAGGTGTAACAATTGCTAATCTCAGAAACGGGCTGTTTACCCTCTGCCTGAATTTTAAAAATTTAGAGGGTAAGCAGATGGATGTTTCCCAAATGAGCTGGGTGCTCCGTGCCGACGATCTCAGCCCAGAGCTGTTTCCTCTAAGGCAGAACTTCACAAATGTCAGCGTGTATCCGAAGCACCAAGATGGCTGTTAAAACTCAGGATGACTGAGACCCATCAGTCTCTGATTTAGTAGATCTGAGTCAGGAGCCCAAGAACTGGCCTTGCTAACAATTTCCAGGTGACGCTGCTGCTGGTGTTGGAATGATCACACTTGGAGAGCCACTGATCAAGGAGCCTTCTTCACAGTACCTGTTAATATGTCCACAGTCCTTTACCAGCCCATACTGGTCAGATGAAGATAAATAGATAGTAACCTTTACATGGCCACAAGCGGGGCTTTGTTCTTGCTGAACTTGGAAGGAAAAAAAAAAGGAAAACAATAAATTTAAGCCAGGAAAAAAATGTTCACAGGCCATTCCAACTCTCAGCAGAAGAAACAATACCCCTTTGTTTCAAGAAAACAACGGACAGAAAATAAATATATTATTCCTAAATGTACTTTTTTATAAATAAAATATTTATTTATTAAAATATTTATTTTTATTTATTTAAAAATATTTACTTATAAAAAATATTTATTTAGAAATAAAAATATTTCCCAAATTCCTCATAGATGATATATGTTGTGGCTCTTGGAAATACCAACCAAGGTCAAAATGTTTGTCTTACGTACAAACTGTGTGTGAGACTCAGCTGTGGGTAGAATCATGTGTTACAGAATATTCCACACAATAGCACAGTTCTTTAAAACGTATATGCCCATGCCTTAAAATTCCGTAATTCTGCTCTAATCGTCATGAAGATTTTATTCCTATTAATATTAAAGTGATAAAATTACAATGGTACTGGGGCAGGAGCATTGGGCACATCCGAAGTGTGAAGAGGACCTACGTCGTGATGTCAGCAACAAGGACAGTCTGGGACCCGGCACACCAACCGCCTTGCAAATGTTAGTGGGTGTCGTTGCTAGGGTCTCCAGGAGGCCCAACAGAGATTTGTTCTCTTCCCAAATTCTGAGCAAATCTAGAAATTAGAGAAAGAGAACCTGGCGGAGACCAAAGTACCACCGTAAGAATTCATCAAGACTAAGCTGGAAGAGAGAGCTGACCGTGAGCACTCAAGGGCCTCTTCACAGGGCGCATGCGCAGGCTCAGGCTTCCAGCACGAAAAGGTGGAGGGCACCCTGCAGGGCACTGAACCCCGGTTTCACTCCGCAGATTGCCAGAGATCAGCCACCTCTTTCCACTGGAGTCAAGTCCGTGGTGAAGAGCTGGGGGGAAAGCAGTTTCACCAGTTCAGAGTCTTCAGGAGGAAACATCAAGAGTAACCAAGAAATGTCCTCACTACCAATAGTACTTTTCAAAGTTAGCCAATTTTTTTTATATATGAAGAAGCATTTCTATTCCGTAGTTTAAAAAAATAAAAATAAAAAGGCCTCAAGTTCCGTATACTAAAATACACGTTTCCCCCAAACTCCTTAGCGTCCATTCAAGGTGCTTCACGATCTGGTCCCCACCCACTTTTTCAACACCATTGCTCATGGCTCCCCAACCACTTACTGCCCCACCTGGACTAGAAAACCCGCCTTATTCCTTCCTCAGGACCCAATGTCAACAGCAGCTCCAGGTCTCCCCAACACGGAACTGCAGAAAATGTGGATGAGGGAGGAAGCCTTGGCCCTTCCCCAGGCTGACCCATCTGTGCGAGTTCTCACGTTGTGAGCGCTGCATCTCTTCACACCAGCACACTTATTTACACACGACCCCCATGTCAGGTCCTGTGGATGAAACAGCTGGGGCAAGGTGCGGACACCAGCCGTGGAAGGCACCTGTGAGCTGTGATTCTGCTTATTTATCACGGGATAACTGTCCTAAAATGTGCCTCAGCCAAATCTCGGGTTCCAGCTGAAACGTTGTGAAGTTTATGTCTTGGAGGATGGGTACTTGAAAATCTCTTTTAAATTGAATCAGGCAGCTAATTATTTTCCATTTCCCAGAATTGTTTTAATAAGCCTTATCCCAGCTATGAATAGACTTTGCAGTAAAACACATTTATTACCATTTTGCAGGCCCACAGTGTAGATCTTTTAACTTTTGATGAATGCTTAACAAGTCACTAAACCACTAAAAGTAATTTCTGTCACTTGTGGTGTTTCTCAAAAAGATACTATAAAGGAGTGTTTCACTGAAGTATTTCATTAAGAAATACTTCACAAATTCCTCATAGATGGCATATGAAATAGACAATCCCTATCTACTCAACCTTTAAAGTTTCCATAAGAACTAGCTAAAAACTGGAAAATATAATCAAAATATTCCAGATGTAGAATATGGTTAATTCTTACAATCAATATAACAAATTCCCTGTTTTCCCAGGGGGGCTGTTTGGGCTGTCTGACAAGGTAGTAACCTACGACTCCGAAGAGAGAAATTTCGCTATGGGTAAGATTCTGGAATTTAAGTGTCCTTGCATCAATGAAAATGGATGATTTTAGCTTGAGTTAATAAGGAAAGAACCACAGCACATTTCCATGAAATGATAAATGAGTTGATAAATTGCTACACCTAATGATGAATACACAAGGATCTGCGTAAAGCAAAAGCATGCTCGGGAAAACGTCAGTAAAAAAGAAAATTAATGACCAAGATAGATTCCAGGAAATGTTTGCCTAATTTATCAAGTTTAGGAAAATGAAATTGGGAATCTACTGAGAACTCTTGGAAATAAGCCCAAATTTCTTCCAGAAGTGTGTATAATATAAAATAGGTATTTATCTCAGTATAGAAACACTGGCATCTTTCTGCTTGGAAATATAGTCCATTAGCTTCTTTTAGAATACTTTTATGGTTGGAATTTATATTTGGCATTAATATAATTGTTGTTTTCAAATATATGGTGTATTTGAATGCTTATATCTATTCGTGCATGTAGAAACTGAGATACAGACAATTCAGTTGATTTTCCCAGTCATATGTGACGTGTGTTTGTTTTGAATGTTCCCCTGTCCTTGTTTTTAGGACCCAGTTTTGTACAGAAGCAATTCCTTGAGCACCTGGTGCCTCATGCTGCCCATCACTACCTACTTCCTCTCATTTTTAGTTCCCTACCAAGTCCTGTATTTCCAGGACACGTCCTCTAACTTACAAGCTTTCTGATACCAAATCGCAATTGAGCAAGCCCTACATTGTCTTCTAGCACCACAAAGTGTTAGCGTGAGAAAGAACCTTATGGATCACCTAACCCACGTTTTTGTAGACGAGGAAAACCATGTACTCTTGATGTCATTGAGAAATTAACAGTTTAATTTCCTTTTCTCTCGTGTTCTGCCTTTGATTACGGAAAAATTATACCTTCTGCCAAATGAGGCACATGTTTCCTTGAGGCATCCAAGTATAAAGAACGGGCATTGCTGTGTACATAGGTGGAGGGGGAGTCAGGCAACCACTTAGACCCTTCATGCTCTACCACTGGTAGAGTTCCATACGCCAATGTCGAGTCAGGTTTGCTGAACCCACATCACAAGTCGGCATGTATGGAATTGGTAAAGTAGGGTTTACTCCCTGGCAGAACACTACTTTAGGTATCCATCTAGAGCACGCAATTAGATTTTAACTCCTGTTACCATGTGTTAAGAAGGAATACAGTGAATCAGTGAAGGAACCTCAGTCTCCTACTGAACTAGAAAAAAATCCAAGAAATACGAATTCAGTTCTTAGTAATCTCTACAAACCTGTTAAGTGCTGGCTGAGCGCAAGTCCCGCTGTGCTCTGAGCCACACTGTCCCTCCACTCAAGGAGCTACAGTTTGTTTTGAAATGTAATCATTAAAAGTGGCTAACCAGACTGTACTGTCAATGCTTCTCTACTGTTATAACATGTGATGAAACATAATAATCTTATCAGCAAAAGATCAGCTCTGTGACATCATCCCATTCCCATATTTTCCGGTTTCCAGCTTCTCATGGCCTTCATACTGCACAATTATGGGTTCTGCTTTATAATCCTGTCCTCTGGCATTTTAACATAGTTCAGAATATATAATGTAAACCTTCGAGCAACCAAGAGCAGAATTCAATATTCTTTTGAAGTACACATGGAATATCATCTAAGATAGACTACTAGGGTTTGTCATAAAACAAACCTCAACAAAGATAAAAGAACTAAAATCAAACAAAGGATGTTTTCTGGCCATCTCAAAATTAAGCAACAACAAAAATTACAGAAAGGTATCAGGAACATTCTTAAATGTTTGGAAGTTAAAAAAAAACAACAACTTCTAAATAACCTATAGTCCAAAGATGAAGTGTTTGGGGAAATTATAAAATATTTTTAACTAAATAAAAATAAAAACAACATATCAATGTATGAGAAATAGAGAAATACTTAGAATATTATAGCATCAAATGCTTATATTCATATATTGTGAAAAGAAATTATTATATAAAATTAGCAAAGAGAAAACTTCCTTAAATCTTAATGGCTTTCTAACAAATTCTATGAATGAATAATATACTACTTGTAAAGAAGTCTAAATGCTACAACAATTAGAAAACAAAATAGATTGGGCAAGACATTGTGATGACAAATCCTGCCTTCAACTTCTGAACTTTTTGGTAACTTCTAGCTACAGACTTTCCCGTCAATAGTTAAATTAACATGTTCTTGATTTTTGCTTTAATATAAATTTAAAATTTCCTCCAGAAAGACTTCTTTATACTTTTCCTCAGCTAATCTCTTAGTGACATGTCAGGTGGAATTGCCATTTTGTTTCTCATTTCACATTTAAAAATAGCTATTTCTTATGGTTAAACTAGTTTTTGATTTCAAGATTGTTCTCATTTATTTAATCCTCAATTAGTTCCAAATGAATCTGCAATAAAATGCAAAGAAAAGGAATTCTAACTAAAAAGCAAATTCAACCAATTCTTCAAGACTAATTTTTCACTAAAACCCCCAGGCTAGATTTCACACCTTATAAGACTATAAAATTGTGTGGTTCATGATGCTGAAGTGAAACCATATTTTAGTGTGTTTTTTTTAAAAATTGGCTAACAATAAACCTAAATAAGAGAAAGTATTATAACTTCAAAATATTTAGACTCTATATAAATGTTCAAATTATTTTAATGTGCAGTTATTTCATTTTGCTCCATGTCCTACACTAACGTACCCACCCAAGTCCCTCAATCTTTCATTCTTTTAATAAATGCTATATGTGTTTTCATTGCAATTGGCAAAGCATGGAATATAAAAGAAATAATATGCTTGATTTCTACCCTAAAGGAGTTTACAATCTATTTGTGAGCCGAAACCTCATGTTAAAATTTAAATAACAAGCCCTGGCCAGTGTGATTCATTGGGTTGAGCGTCGTCCAATGCACCCAAAGGTCACAGGTTCAAGTCCTGGTCAGGGCAGTCCCCAGTAGGGGTGCATGTGGGAGGCAGCCAATTGATGTTTCTCTCTCTTTCCCTCTCCCTTCCTCTGTCTCTGAAATCAATAAAAATATATTTTTAACGAAATATAAATAACAACAGTAGAATTAACATTTGAAAAATAGGAAAGGTAGTCCTTAATTGCCAAATAAGTGGCACGCACAGCAAACATTTGAATTTGGAGGAGAGCCACTGGAGCTGGAGTGTTAAGGAGCATCTACGTGATGCCAAGGATTGTGCTGTGTGTGAGGAACACAGGAAGACATGCTCTGGTCTTCCGAGAGCTTTCAGTCTAGTTCATGGACTGGCAAAGTGTAATCACAAAACAAGTGACCTGAGTCAACAGGTACACGTGAAATGTAAATATATACACAAAAGAGAGAGGAGCATTGCAAGTGTACAGAACAGCTGGTGAAAACAGCCGTTCTGATGTTTTTTTGAACATCAACTATGTGCTAGGTATGTTATATATATTACCTTTACCCCAAAACAATATTGCAAAGTCATTATTATTATTATTACCCCCATTTTCTAATGAGGAGACAAGTTAAAACAAGCTAAAGAACTTGCTCAAATCATTTAGCTAGTAAGTGGCAGATATATTATTTGAACCCATGTATTATAGAAGGGCATGCATACCAGAAGGTAATGGGAGGTGTTTCCCCTTAAGATCTGTCTGCCATGCCTTCCTTCACAACGTTTTACATGTCCCCCTTCAACTTTACTCTTTAGATTAAATACAAAGAGGGAAGTAGTAAAAGGTAATTTAGAGTATATAACTCCTGCTTGTGAACCTCTAGCTAAAGGGTAAGTGTAAGATTTTCTTTTTAAAGGAAGCATTTTCATTGTTAATTTTAGTGTGCATACCCTCTGTCACATTACCATGAAATTTGGGTCCATAACCCCTTTTTGGTGAACCTCTAGCTAGACAGTAGCTACGAGAGAATGAAATTGGAAAAATTTGGTAAGAGCAGAAGTCAGTTAAAACTGTGTTTTAATTCATAAACTTGAGACTTGGACACTGAGCAGATACCAGACATCATTTTATGAACCTCTTGTCACACAACTACCGTAACATATTAATTGAGCATTATTTGAAACACCAGAAAGTAGAATACCATGAGACACGATGCCACACAGATTACAGAAACAGTAATGGTAGAAAAGATAGCAAGTGAGTAACCCTTCTGTAGATGACTTGTTTTAGGAGGAGACTGTGGGAGAGAAGTTTGGAAAGGTTGGCTGATTTGGGGACGAAAAAAATGCACGCCATGGATAATTGAGTCATATGAAGCTCATATGCTTGAACAATGTTTGACTCTCTAGTCTGACTAATGAGGAAGCCTCGAGAGGATTTTGCAACATTCACTGGCCTAGTGCATGTTTATTGCTATAGCTTATGGGCAGCCAAACAAAGCAACGAGCCACTACGCTCACAATCACGGAAGCACTATTTCATGGCAAGTCACAGCCCTCATTCCAAAATGCACAGCAACGATCCATCCAAGCCCAAGGCTGGCTGCATCTCTAGATAAATGAAACTGGGTCAACAATGACTCTGTGGCATATCCAGCATAGGCCTGATCATGACTTCAGACCTAAAGACACCCACTTTGCTCCAAATCATTTCTTTGCTCTGTTAAGTATTTCTATCCAGACAGCAGAGTGGCTTTTGACTTTTACTTTCACCTACTCAGATAACTTCACCCTCCAAGTACAGAGACAGTGGAGAGTAGGCACTCATCAGGATCAAACATGTTTCTTAGGGAGCTAATTGTACCAAGGGATTCCACGTCCTCCACATAGAAAATGCGAGCTGGAAGACTTACTGCAATAACTGAACTACCTATTGGACGACAGCACACCTATAAACTTCAATTTCTCTTTCCAGCCATGCATCTACTCTCATAATGGCATTCTGCACCAAAAAGAGCCTAATCTCTACACAGATTGTTTTTAAGCCACAAACGTTAAAAGTTTTATCACAGCAAAGGAAATCGTCAACAAAATGAAAAGACAACCCACTGAATGGGAGAACATATTCACAAATGATACATCTGATAAGGGGTTAATATCCAAAATTTATAAAGAACATATAAAACTCAATACCAGCCCTGGCCAGTTTGGCTCAGCGGTTGGAGCATCGGCCCGTGAACTGGAGAGTCCCGGGTTCAGTTCCCGCTAAGGGCACGTACCTCGGTTGCAGTTTGTCCCTGGCCCCGGTTGGGGCCGGGTCGTGTGGGTGGCAACCACTTGATGTGTCTCTCTCACATCGATGTTTCTCTCTCTCTTCCTCCCTCTTTCCTCCCGCACTATCTGAAGATAAATGCAAAAATGTCTTTGGGTGAGGATAAATAAAAAATAAATAAATAAATAAACTCAATACCAAAAAAGCAATCAATCCAATTAAAAATGGGCAAAAGACCTGAATAGACACTTCTCAAAAAAGGACATACAGATGACCAATAGACATATGAAAAGATGCTAAACATCACTAATCATCAGAGAAATGCAAATTAAACCACAATGAGATATCACCTCACAGCTGTCAGAATGCCTATCATCAATAAGTCAACAAACAAGTGCTGGCGAGGATGTGGAGAAAAGGGAACCCTCGTGCACTGTTGGTGGGAATGCAGACTGGTGCAGCCACTGTGGAAAGCAGAGTGGAGTTACCTCAAAAAATTAAAAATGGAACTACTTTATGACCCAGCAACTCCACTTCTGGGAATTTATCCAAAGAAACCCAAAAAACGAATTCGAAAGAATATGTTCATTGCAGCATTATTCACAATAGCCAAGATTTGGACACAGCCCCAGTGCCCATCAGTATATGAGTGGATAAAAAAGTGATGATACATTTACACAATGGAATACTCCCTGTCCATAAAAAGGAAGGAAATGTTACCCTTTGTGACAGCATGGATGGATCTGGAGAGCATTATGCTAAGTGAAATAAGCAAGTCAGAGAAAGACAAGTACCGTATGATTTCACTCATATGTGGAGTCTAATGAACAAAATGAACTAACATGCACAATAGAGACTGACTCATAGACAGAGAGCAGGCTGACAGCTGTCGGGAGGCAGGGGCTGGATAGGGGGGTGGAGGGATTGAGCAAAAAAGAAAAAACTTATGGATACAGAAAACAGTGTGGTGATTGTGGGGGGTAGTGGGGTGGAGGGCAGTGGAGAAAGGTACAGGAGTGATACATGGGGATAGAAGGAGACTTGACTTAGGGTGGTGAACACACGGTACACTGTACAGATGACGTGTTGTGGAATTGTGCACCTGCAACCTGTGTGATTCTGTTAAGCAGCGTCACCCCAAATGAATTCAACAAAAAGGCAAAGCCACAAACATTAACTTGGCAGTGTTCAGAGAATACTGGACTCAGTTTCCCTATAGACTTGGTTAAACCTAATTTAAAACCTTAAAACTACATCGTATTCAGCACCTGCCGCTCTGGGACTTCTAGATGTACCTAGTCCCCTGTCCAGGGGCATGCTCTTACTGAATTATCAGGCTCATAAGCCTTTGAAAGCAATTCTGCCACAGGGAGTCATACCATCATGATGGAGCTGTCCTGAAAGTGCTGTCTCCAAGTGCTTTACCATTCCCGAAATACTCGTTTTGCAAATCACACTGGGCGTCACTGGCTTTTATTAGGGAACAGAAATGCACTGCTACCCTCCGGGCAAAATAGGAAATAACCACCTTTCCCATCTGAAATCCTTCAACAAATCCACCCAGAATTTAAAAATCCAGGAGCCATGCCTTTTGTACTGTGACACAGCAATCACAGGCCCAATTTTAGAGTGAATTCTCTCTCAAAATGCCCTCTGGTTCAGGAAGTGTGGTTGTCATAGATTCAAATCATAGAGTCATGCGTCAGTTTGTCTTCTCTTTGTCTTAAATGTTTACAAAATATCCCAGAAAAAGATGCCAGATAGTTAAATAAAAAGAGATAAAATATTAGATATAAAGAAAGAGCTGATGAGCCCTTAATTCATTAAGATACTAGAACTAGAGGTTAATGTTCCCTGGAACAGTATCCACATCATATGAAACCCACCAATCAATTTTATTTAAAGAAAAATCAATCAAAACTTCCACAGCAAGATCATGTGGTGGCTACAGGTAAAAAAACAAACAAACAAAAAACACCTTCATATGGAGAACATTAATAATACTATATAAAAAAATTCAAAAACAACCTTTTTGCAATGCATGGCTGAGTTCACACTGAGGTAAGGAATATCCTCAAAGGTAAGAAGCAGGAAGGAAAAGTGGAATCCAGAGAGCTACGCAGAACACTGAAGCAGGCATCTTCCCCAGGTTTGAGTACTGTGGGCAAAAGATAAATCCTACCGACTAACTAGGGTAGAAGATCAAGGTAAATACCTCCGCATAAGAGAAGGATCCCTGAAGGGAAGGTCAGTACCTTCACAAGGTCCACTAGCCAAACACTGGCCACAGAAGAAGAGGGTAAATAGGAGGGCTAGACTTGCACTCTGGCTGGAGCTGAAAAAAGAAGTTCAGCTTGGCAGTTCCAATTCTGGGTAAGGAGTAAGCACACTGCACCCTGTCTCGCCCACTGAATGGACAGAATGCATGGATTCTGCAGAGTAAATGATAGCAGGTAGACTGGGGGGGGGGGGGGACCAGAATTTGAAATGCCACCAAATTTTTGGTGAATTTCTGTTTTTTGTCTCAAGGTGTCACCCAACCTGGACCCAAGGCAGATCAAAACACAGAAGTGCAGATATCTGGGAACAACAGAGAGAATTCCCACACATTCTACAATTCTTTAAACTAACTGATGATCAGCCTCTGGGTTTGCATTACTTTGCTTGCATACTTCCATGTATTTGGGGTACAATTTTGCATTCTCTTTTTTGTTGTTGTTGTTGTTGTTAATCCTCACCCGAGGATATTTTTCCATCGATTTTTAGAAAGAGTGGAAGGGAGGGAGGGAAAGAGAGGCATTGATGTGAGAGAGACACATCAATCGGTTGCCTCCTACATGACCTTGACCAGGGCTGGGGATCGAACCTGCAACCCAGGTACATGCCCTTGACCAGGAATAGAACCCAAGACCTTTTAGGCAGACACTCTAACCACTAAGCCAAACCAGCCAAGGTGAATTTTGCATTCTTGACAAAGAATGACTAACCAAACTTACATAAAATTCAAATGTCAATGTCCACAAATAAAGTTTTCTTGAAACAGAGCCATGATTTATGCACTGTATATGGCTGCCATTCTGTTATAACAACAGAGAGAAGCATGTGAAACAGAGACCATATGTGGTCCTCTCATTACTTTCACTGTTGCTCAAATCACAATAACACAGTTAGAACTTGGCAGCTCTTCAAATGCCATACCTGTCACCCTATGGGGACTTTATATTTTCAATTACTACTGCTTACCACCATGCAAAAACAAGAAAAGAAAAGTGACCTTGGTACTTTTAAGGCCCAGGGAAGTGTTTTGTTATAGAATTAGGTCACCAAGCATTGTGTTTATCACACAAACACTACAGATGTGCTCAAAGCTGACAGTATACGTTGGTGTTGCCAAATCAAACACTAATCACAATATTGACTGCAGCAGAAGAAATGCATCAAGAGAAATAAACTTGTTTACGACTACGAGACATGAAGGGGAGAAAATCAAATAGCCAATTTCATAACAAGGAAAATGATTTTGAGTGCTCGTCCTTAGCTCTTGGTGAATTAAGAAATGTTACCTATATTACTCAGTTGTTTAAGGGAGCAATGTTGAGTTTGAAGTAGATGAAAAATTAACCTCTGGGAGTAAAGTGGTTGGAACAAATGCAGATGGGAATTTTTTTACAAGAAGTTGGGAAAACTCTAATTTGGGACAAACTGAAATGGAATCTGCTAAGATGTGCTCCAATTGGTGGTAGTAAAAATAGGTTTGGAGCAGAAAAGTGTGGCAAATCTACAAAGCTTGTATAAATGGAAGATGTTTCAAGCCTATAGTTGTTCATTGTATTTTTTCATCAGCAAGTACTTTGCAGAAAATATTTAAATTTGTTACTGAACCAGTAGTATCAACAGAGAACCTCACTCACTTGTGTGGACTGAACAATCTTCAGTCCATGAATTTTTGTCAGAAGTAGAAGCTGAAGACCCTAATTTGCCCTATTATATTGTACTCTGATGGCCTAAAGTCTTACTGCACATTTTAAAATTCAGACCAAGAATAGATTTTTTCTAAATGAGAACTACCCTCAACCCTTACTATTGAACACTGAATGGATTTGGAAATTAGTGTTTGCTGTAGATTTGATCATTTTTCCTCATAAATTCAACCTAAATTTTCAAGGCAAACTACATGTATATGCAAAACTTATAATACAGTCATTATAATGACAACTAAGGTGTTTGGAATCACATGAAATGTCAAGCTGTTTTATATACTTCCCATGCTATCAAAATTGAAACAAAAAGTGAGAGCAATATTTCCATAAAAAGTCGCAGTTGGTATATTTCATGAGATCAAAGTACAGTTCAAGCACTGTTCTTTTGGAGAACCTCGCTGCAAATGCAAAGGAAATATTCACATTTCAAAATACACTGAACTGGGCAATTGAGAAGCTTCCACCTCACCTTCAACTAGCAATGATTTATCAGTAATGAAATGACATGCTAAAAGGCAAGTATCAAAGAAGAATCTGTGCCCAGCCGGTGTGACTCAGTGGACTGAGCGCCGTCCCATGGACTGAGAGGTCCTGGTTCAATTTCTAGTCAGGGCACATGCTATGGTTGCAGGTTCTATCCCTGGTAGGGGGTGTGCAGGAGGCAGCTGATCAATGCTTCTCTCTCACATCGATGTTTCTATCTTTCTCTCTCTTCCTCTCTCTCTAAGAAAAAAATTAAAAAATACATTTTAAAAAAGAGAGAGAAGAATCTAATAGAAATATATAAATGCTTGTAAGCATTGAATATGCTCAATTAAAATCATATGCTCATGTATTTATATCAATGTTTGGCAGTAACTATTTGTGTGCAAAGATATTTTCAAAGATGAAATATGCAAAATCTAATTATATTTCAGCATCAACAGAGGAACATTTGCAATCAATTTTGATGATGGGTACCAGTAACTTTGAACACCGGTTAAGCAAAATATTATCCCCTCAAAATAAAATAATACTAGACCTGTATTACAAAATAATACTAGACCTGTATTACAAAAAATTGTACTCAGTTATCATTTTTATTATTGTATTTTTAATTTTGTCAATAAAAAATATTATGTAAATTTTTTTCTCCATTATTATATAAGTACCATTGATTTGGCCTCCCCTACAAAGCCTAAAATATTTTACTGTCTTGTCCTTTACAGAAAAAAAAAAAAAATTGCCAATTCTGAGACCAAATTATAAAATTAACCATACTCAATGTAGTCCACATAGAGTTTACTCATACCTCCTTTTTTTTTTCTTTATTGATTTATTTAGAGAGAGAGAAAGGGAGAGGGAGAGAAATAGAAACATTGATGAGATAGAACATCAATTGGCCGCCTCCTGCATGACCCCCACTGGGGATTGGGCCCACAACCTGGGCATGTGCCCTGACCGGAAATCGAACCAGCCACCTCTTGGTGCATGGGTCGACACTCAACCACTGAGCCACACTGGCCAGGCTACTCGCACCTCCTTTAACACATTTGTTTAATCGGAGCATCTTGCTATGTCTTCAACGTGGTGTCATCAGTGTAACTGATAATGGCAGAGAGTGGGGAAGTTGCTCTAACCCTGAGGCAAGATGAAGGCGTGCTGCTATGCCAAAAAGGTGAGAGCCAACTGCTAAAAAATGTGTTCACCAATCAAGTCACATGGACGCCACTGTACTATGGGGATGCAGAACAAGTCACCCCATGATGTGCTTCGGTGGCATGCATATTGTTTTGAGCTAAAGAAAACTATAGCACAAGTTCAAAAGGAACTCCCCCCTACCCCGCTACCTACCTGGAAGAACTTGAATTAGTGGCCTTACCCACAAAAGGAGATTATCAGAGATAACCTCTTTTGACCTGTCTATAGTACAGGACAAACTTCTATATATTAAATGGTTGTTCTTCTTATCATCTTGTAATGACCTTCGAAGTCCTTAAGGTGCATTACCTCATCCCTAGCTCAGAATGTCTTATATCCCTCAATCCCACTTTCCGTCTCTGAACCTCTGCTGCATGTGAGGTCTCTGACTCTCTCATGTATGTGGGGTTCCCATACAAAGGTATGCATTAAATTTGCTTATTTTCTCTTGCTACTCTGTTTCATGTCTATTTGATGATTAGACCAGCCAGAAGAACCTTGTGGGCAGAAGAAAGTTTGTTCCTCCCCCACGGTATATATTTATTTGCTTCACTAAATATACCACATCTGGACTAGCATCTGCAATTACAGTCATCCCTTGATTCGGTCTATTATCATCCACTGTGTGACAGGTTCTGTTTTCTGTCGATTTAAATGGTTGTATAAAAGGATCCTCATCTTTGTACACATCTTTTAAGACTTTGGCATTGCTACTGCTATCTCTAAGCCCCCTGGGACCAGGTGTTGCCTTTGAGTTATTTGGGTGATAATGGGAACTTTCTAGAGCCCCCACATGGACTTTCTTACCACAAGAGCCTCCACTAGTTGGTCAGTGTAGGATTCTGTCGGTTGCTGAATATGTGTATTTCTATTACTAACTCAGAAACTGAAAGAAGAAAAAAAAAACAACAACAGTTTCCTCAAACCTACTAGGTCCACTGTGAGACATGGATTTAGGCCAAAATTCCTTTAATTTGACTACCTTAATTTTCCCACTCTGACTGGTGGTTCTCAATAGCATTCTAAATCTGTTATTTCAGGAAAAACATGTTTTAAAATGTTTACAAAGATCCAGGTATATCACTTTATCCAGTTCGCTATCACTTTAGTAAATGACCGCGATCTGTGGGAAGACAAAAGGAAGATTTAAAATAGGGCTAGGGTTAGGGTTAGGGTTAGGGTTAGGGTTAGGTTAGGTTTACAGTTAGGGTTAGGGTTAATGTAATGGGCCCTCCTCAATTGTATCTGGCCGCTCTTCCATTACAGAGGTGAGGGTCTGTGAACCGGCTCTCATTTAATTTTAGGAGATAGCCCGGCTGGTGTGGCTCAGTGTTTGAGCATCAACCCATGTATCAAGAGGTGGCCAGCTCGATTCCCGGTCAGGGCACATGCCCAGGTTGTGGGCTCAATCCCCCGTGGAGGGCATGCAGGAGGCAGCCAATCATTGTTCTTTCTCATCGATCTTTCTACTTCTCTTTCCCTTTCCCTTCCTCTCTCTCTAAAATCAATAAAGAAGAAAAAATTTTTTAATAGTATTAATTTTAGGAGATACCATACTTTGATTTTGATGACTCCAGTCAGCTTAGGGTACTTTTGTTTAAGCGGAATCAAGGTATGATCTTTGTGGACTGTCCATCTCTCTCTGTCTAAATATTGTATGGTCAATTGACTATTTCCAAAGGTCAGTGAAATTTCTACCATTAAGATTCCTTGAGTCATGCTCTCTTTTGGTAACCATGTCTACCTGGTCTCTCATAGTTAAGGAATCTTGTTTAAATCAGGTTATTCATATTAGTGGAGCATCTCCTCCCTTTTTCCCCTTTCCAAGGCCAAGACAGCCATGGAAGAATTCTCAAGGAAGGTGGTGTCCTCCTCATCAATGTAGCTCTTGGTATTTTGGTAAAATGGAAAGTCCTGGCCTTTTCTTCCTACACATTTGGATTCCTTCCGCTGCATTGCCACAGGACCTTCTTGCATCTCAAACTTCATTCAGTATGGACTTCCCTTTATTCCAGTTTTGGTTAACAAGTTAAGCTTCTCTCAGCTGCCCAAGTTATGGCTGCGTCTCTTTTAGGAGCGTTGTTTAAAATCATGTTCCCCTCTCCCTGGTCTAGCTCTCTCAGTCTCCACGGCTACATAAAAGTCTTACAAATGTTTTCATGTGTAAACCTTTCTTCTAGGGCTTGATTTTACAATTTGCCTGTTCACCACAGGGCATCATTGGAGCAGGTCACTGGGAGTACATGACAAGCAGTTGACACCCCATCCCCGAGGTGAACCCAGGCTCCTCACCTCCTCCCCGGTGCTTGGAATGTATATTCCACCCACCTTTCCCACAGCTGAGCCATTTTCAAGGATTCAGACTTGAGAGAGTAACTGCACTCTTAAGACCATCTAGACTAAATATTTGATTGAATCCAGTCAAGGCTTTTATATAAACTTTCAAGATTCTGGTGGGCAGGTGAGGAGATCGACTCGTCCTGATGCCACCAAAACAAGCCTTGTAAGTTCCCTTGCTTATTAAAACTGCCACCTACCAGTCTGGAGTGCCCTGCCTCTGTCCCCCATCTCTCCCTGCCCTCCTTGGTTAGCTAACCAACAGGCATTCTGATTCTAGTTATAGGAGAAGGCAATGAGAGTCGGCAACTACCTGCCAGATAACAAGCTCATAGGAGTTGAATACAGAGTCTTTAAGCAATGTAGACCCAGGTCCTCAGACAGATGACAAAGCATAGCTTCTACTGATGTGGAAAGTTCTGGGAAATTTTGGATTTGAGGTGCTCAGATATCTACATATATCTGAATCCTCCAAAATACTCCTTCTGTATGTCAATGTCCCAACCTTTCAATAAATCCTAACTTGCATAACAGATATGTTGAGACAATAACAGTAATCTATGTTTAAATTTAGAAAATAACAAAATTGTATTTTGCACCTGGAAATTACTTACAGAAACCCTATGGCTATAAGAAAATTTTTGTGTCTTCATAGAACATCTTTGGTTCTCTTTTTTAAATTAAATTTATTCGGGTATATTGGTTAATAAAATTATATAGGTTTCTAAAATTAAGGTGATTAATAGATAAACAAAAAGGGAAAAATATGCAATAAAAAAGTATATAGGTTTCAAGTGTATAATTCTACACTATATCATCTCTATATTGCATTGTATGTTTATCATCCAAAGTCAAATCTCCTTCCATCACCACATAGCCTTGTAGAATTAAAAGCCCTGATTCATTCATTTTCTCTTTAGCAGAGTTTGCAAAAACTATCTCACTCCGTAGTCCTTGTATAACTTATGTCCATCATAATGTGCTGTGGCAACCACTACTTGGTCTGTCCTTAATATTTTTAAGAAATTGATGCCATGCATTATTAATATGTCTTTCTCGAATGGTCTCCTGCTCCTCACTGCCTTCACACCCAAGTCCTAGTTACCAACCTTGAAGTCTGTTGCTTATCATGTCCTCTGCCACCTGCTTCCCTATTGGTTTACTCTAACGGAAAATACTCTGGGTATTTTAAACGGCAAGAAGTATAATACAAGGAATTGAGTGTTTACACAGTTTTTGTGAGGATTAGAGAAATTCTCTGTGGTACATTTTTTTTTAAATTCCTTCCAGGAAAGCACCACAGCACCAGCTCCCTGAGGAGTCTCCTATTCTGCCACAATCACGCAGCCTCTGTCCCAGCTTCTGGCTTCCAGATTATGCAATCTTGCTGCAGTCGAAGATCAGAAAGCTACCCCTCAACCAGGGAATATTTATTCAGTGAATATTTATGAAGTGTCTACAGAGCAAAGAGTCTTCTGTGGGATCACTGGGTGGCCAGAAGGCAGAAGAAGATAGGAAATTATGGTGTAATAGAAACCTAAAAAGAATTTGGGGTTATTAATTTAGGCAATAAATGAATGAGAGAAGCACTGAATGCAAACTTTATAAAATATTCAATTTTGTGAAGAAAAATTCTTATTCTGAGTATCTATCTGTTTTACATAGCAGAAAATTGAGTGATAAACCTAGGTGGGAATGATTATACCTCTTAAATGAAAATAACCACAGCAATTTATTTCATAGGGTCATTTTACATTTTCACACATATTGCTAGTAAAATTCTTAGATTAGACTGCCCTGCTGGTGGCTCCGTTGGCTGAAGCATGTTCATAAACCAAAAAAAAAGGTTGCAGGTTCGATCCCCAGTCGGAGCACATATGGGGGCAACCAATCAGTTTATCTCTCTTTCTCTCTCTCTCTCTCTTTTTCTCTCTCTTTCTCAAATTAAAAAAATATATATATCCTCGGATGCAGATTTTTTAAAATGGGGGGAGAGAGGGGGACATCCGCAATACTTTCAACAATTCTGATAAATTAAAAAAAGAAAATTCTTAGATTACATAGAATATAGCGAAGATTTTTTCATTTTGTTTGGCTCTTCATAGGCATTTACCCAAGCTCTCAAATTTTTTTTCACCGAGTAGGAAATATATAGACAAATATCACACTTAAAAGCTGGGACTCTAAAACCAAAGCAAAAAAAAATTAACAACACTAAATAATTCCAGGTGGGGGGGAACAAGCAGGGCAGTCGGAATGAAGCTTAAAAAGACACAATAGTTTTTCCTATAAAAGTCGAGTATTTGAGATGACATGGAATACATGCTTTCAGTGGAGGAGACCCTGTGACCAATTTTGAGGGTAAGTAGCTTATGCGGGCGGTGACCTGAGGAAGCGCCAGTAGGGGAGAGGGAAAGTGGACCAGGGCAATGAAGGGAGCTAATCAAAGGGGCTTCTGGGAAAAGGTGTAAACGCACCTCAGAATTATCCCACCCAAGGAAGCCAGGTGTCCTCCAACTCCCATCGTCACAGATGGAGGCTGCTTCTTGAAGCATCACTGCCCTGAGGACCCTGTCTGGGCCAGCTGAGCATGAGAGGAAACTCCTGCTCCAAAGAGTAACAGGTGCTCTGAGAGGAGGCCAGGAACTTGTCCAGCATCTGTTACTGTGTGTGTGTGTGTGTGTGTGTGTGTGTGTGTGTGTGTGTGTGTGTTAATTATCTCAAGAGCTATTTCAATCACTTATCTTCTTTTGATAATAAAGACTGTGCCTCCAGCAAAAAGTCTTAATTGACAAGTTATTTTGATGCTCTTAATTAAAGACCACAAGTGATTTGAATAGTTATTGAGGGAGAGAGTAACTAAGTGGTTAATTTTATTTAATTCTCTGTTCCCGTTGATTTTCTAAGTCATTACTTTTTTAGAAACTTTCCAGTGTAAAAAAAAAGGCTATCCCCAAATACCAGTCTTTCCACTCAGTTAAATACACGGCTATTCAATATTGAGAAATGACTGTGGGAAAAAAAGCTGTGAATTTAGATTGCTTATTAAGCACAAAGTAAATCAAAATAGCACCTAGGATGTTTTTCCTTCTTCTGCCTTTCTTTATCTCCTGCTGCATTTTATGTCTACTATTCCTCTGCGCTTTTAAATACAACTTTACCTAACAACAGCAAAATGACGATTCTAATGACTTTCTTTTAAAATGACTATCAACATTGCCATTTTCTATTGCTAAAATGTCCATCAGGACACATACAAAACTTTTCCACTTAATTGCTAATAACAAACCAATTTTAAAATTATATTACTTCAGCTGCAACAATCTTTTGCCCCTAGATTTTTTCATTTTTGCTAAATAAGAAATCAATAACACTCTCATTTTTGGATTTGAAATGCCGTGAGAAAAGGCTTCCAAATGACTTTTTGTTACATCTGTGACAGGAGGAATTGATGATAACAGCAAATGAATATTGAACTTCTTTTCAAGTTGTCTTCTTCCCAAAGGAATCTTTTTTAATGAAATTGATCAATCTGGGAAGTTTGTCCCTCAAAGCTTTTCTCTAGGAAGATCTTGCCAGTGAAATTCAGCAAGGAATTAAGTCATAAAAAAATGCAAGTCATTCTCTTGCTAATGAAGCCAGAGACATCACTTTTGTGATTGAACTACAAGGGAATTAAAATTGCCCTTACCAACCTGAGTATTATGAGGTACAAAAAAATACATTTCATCTATTTTTTTTTAAATAGACATATATGGTAAAAATGATTTCTCTGGTCCAAGAAAAAATTTCATTTACATAGCATTGATCAAAAGGTGAGTTTTCAAAGTTAGCCCACTAGGAGTCACGCTAAATACAATAATATTCTAGTGAAACATTATTATACATTTGGCAGTACTATACCTCGTCACTGAACTTGGCTCCTCTCATAAAAAATGAATACCCAGAGAGATTTTTATGCATACTCTAATTTCATTTAAATGCAGAAATTACTCTAGAGAAATACAGTGCTAACTTTTTGGTGTTTAAGTAGACAATGGTATATATCAACAAAATCTAGCAATGGTGGGCATGGTTTGGGGAAGAAAGGTAAAAGAGCAATGGAAACCCATTTTCTTAGAACCACTATTTGCCTATTATCTGTTCTCCCCTTCCTTTGTACTCACAAACTTTATACATACTGGCAATTTGCCAAATAAAATCAACATTTTCCAGCCTCCCTTGTAGCAATGAGGGCCATGTGACACATTTCTGGTCAATGAGATATAAGACACATTTTGCTAGGGGTTTCTAGAAATGCTTTGTAGTACTTAGATAAGCAATTCTCCTTGATAATAAAGACTGTACCTCCAGCAAAAAGTCTTAATTGACAAGTTACTTTGTTTCTTATTCCTTCCTTTTTATGCCTGGAATGTGGTCTGGAACTGAAGCAGCCATCATGGTTCCATATGTACGAGAGCCACGCGCCAAGGATGATGGGACATAAAGCTCTAGGAAAACTGAGACTTGGGGCTGCTGCCTCAGACCTAGACTACTCGCATCAATAATTTTTATGTTATGCAAAAATATTATTTTTTGGCTAAGCCATTGTAGTTAGCTTTCTGTCACATCATGCCAAACAACCCCCATTGATAACTATCCTCAGTGTAACTACTAAAACAACTATAGCAAACTTCTTAGGTGTGGGCAGCTACTCATGTGGGTGTTTATCATGAGTCTTCAGTCATCTTGGTGGAAGAAAACTCTCTACATTAGAAAATCATGACCTTCTGAAATGATCTTCTCCTCTGATTTTTCTGCAGAATGTTATAGAATCCACTATCCAATAAATAAAGTAGGATAAGTTCATGCAAAATGAAAATGCCTCCCAGCCTAAGGTGCAGTTGTTGCAGAGCCAAAGAAAAGAACACACATTCTGATGACATCTTAAGTGGTCATGGCTTACTCTCCTTCATAAAATGCTTCTTCGGCTAATTATATTACTCTTTCTTCATACACATGTGACTACCATCCGGATCTCAGATGTGCTGAGAGTCTGTCCTAACATTCATAATACGAATGTCTCTCAGCAGTCCCAGGCATGTCGGTCATAGGCACTGATAGCTAAAGGGCAAGAAACTTGACTTTCAGATGGGTTTGTCATGACCTCTTTCTCAGGCAGGTTGCAACTGACAATTCTTACTGCATTTGCAATAACCTCTTTTAAATGTTATTTAAAACTTCCCTTATTAATTTTGCCAATTCCGCAAAATGGATGATTACAAACTATGTTACAATTCATAAGGGTAAAGCTAATCATTTATAGATAGGCACTTCTCTTTTGAACCATTAGATCAGACTTGCCCAGATTCTGAAACTCATATCCATAATCAATCAAATTACCAAATATACTTACTATTTATTAACTTGACATAAAATAATTAATACAAATAAGATAATGAACCTCTTAGGAAATATTTAAGTCATTTTATCTGTGGGATCTTTGTTTTGATAATTCTAAAGGAAGAAACTGTACAGTTTAAACAGGGCCCTCAGCCAATTCCATAGGAAAGTCTGTATTTGGAGACCTTCAAAGTTTTCCTAAATTGAAATAAAGGATGAGGCTTTACCACTACATCTACTAGTCACTGGATGTGGCCTTCCCCTGGAGAGGCAAACTATCCTTGAGTGAGTCAGTGCCCATTAACTAGGGTAGTTCTGAGAGAAGGAAGCAGCTGTGACCCTTCAGCAGCCAATGCTCCTAGTAGTTGGCAGAATGAGTGTCTTGAGCTGCAGGAGAAAGGTGCACCTCAAAGACCCTTCTCATCACCCTTTATATGAGACATAGATCTCATCACACTCTGTGCCCATACTATATACCCCTTACCCAAACATCCTTGTTGTCAATGTTCTACTCTTGTTCTTTCCATGTCCTTGACCCTTTGACCATGAGATTAGTGTCTGCCCTTGGAATCACTGTAGATTTGTACTTCAGGTTCTCTTCTTACTTGAAATAAATGACCAAAGACACAACCCAAAGAGCAACCCATTTAGAGGATTTCTTTCACTATTTCAGAATCAACCCTGCTCTCAGACTGCGCAGATACATATAAACACTAGTGAATCACCTGCTTTTACTTCTCTGCCCTCTGGATTTTCTGAGATCCAACCCCATGGCATCATTTCCATTGTATACTGGAATACTGCTGTGCATACAGAGCTGCATGTGTCTGTCAAACAGATAAGCTGAGTTCAACATGGACAGAATCACAACCGTGCATCAAGTCAGGAGCTGCTTTTCAATGGGTTGGAGAGGATAAGAAAGAGTGGTTAAGAGTTACTAGCAACTTGTGGGAAATGATGGTAATGACTGATATTAAACAATGTGAATAGTGAAAGAAGACACTGGCCAAATGAGGCGAGTATTGAATTGTATGTGTGGGGAATGAGGTTACTTTGAATGCAGTCTTCATGAGTCTTTAGCAGAAGAACAGTTCTCTCTAGAAGTCCATACTTTCACTTTTTTTTTTTTTGGTACGTGCCCCTAGCGGGAACCGAACCCAGGACTCTCTGGTCCACAGGCCGACGCTCCAACCGCTGAGCCAAACCGGCCAGGGCTGGAAGTCCATACTTTCAAAAGGCTACATAGAAAATGGCGAAGAAGTAAGGGGAAGCTGTGTAGGAGTCAGAACAGCCACTCAGCTGTGATTATCCACAAAGAAGACACAACAGGAAGAAGTTTTTTAAAAATTCTCTTTCTGTCTAATAGCATTTACTGAGTCATGTGCTGGCCCAGTGTTGGGTGCCCTACTCACTCTATCTCCTCTACTGCACACAACAAATCAGTTTTAATTAGTTGCCCAGTAGTCACCCATAAATGCCTGAGTTTGACTTGAAATAGGACTGCTGGTTCTGAAGGCCACAGTGCCCCAACAGGTGGCTCTCATTCAATTTTGCTGATTTCACAACTTCATCTGGGCAGAAATGCATCTCAATCATGAAAGACATTCTGTGTAAAAATTCTTGTTATCACAGAGTTATCTAGACAAACATGGAATGTTTTCATTCTCAGAGAAGCCTGGAGAGCTCCTTAAAGTATGCTTAATTGGAGAAAATTAAATTTATCCCTTGCTTCCTCTAGCTAAGGAAATGTTCAAGGCTCCTTGACATGAAAAGCATTGGGGTACAAGCCAGGAAAAGTGTTCACAGAGATTAGTAATGTCAGCTGTTCTTTACACTCATGGCCTTCAGCTATGTCAACATATATCAACTATATAGGTTGGATTAAGTTTGGGAACAAAGAGAGAACTCTTCTAGGTTGAGAAAACATTTGTGAATTGAAAATATTTTCTTTCTAATTAATCTACAAAAACTGTTTTACTTAAAAAAATTTTTTTTAATTGTTGAAAGTATTACAGATGTCTCCCTTTTTTCCCCCATTGACCCTTTCTTCCCCACTCCCACCCCCCTCCTGTTTTTCTCAACCTAATGTCTGTGTCCACTGGTTGTGCATATATGCATATAAGTTCTTTGGTTTATCTCTTCCCACCCCTCCCAACCCCCATCCCTCTGAGGTTTGTCAGTCTGTTCGCTACTTCCATGACTCTGGATCTATTTTGATCAACAGCTTATTTTGTACATGATGTTCCATAGATAAGTGAGATCATGTGGTATTTGTCTTTCTCTGACTGGCTTAAATGAATGGGTTACCAAGAAGATCAAGGAAGAAATAAAATACTTCCTGGAAATCAATGAAAATGAATACACAACAACACAAAATCTATGGGACACAGCAAAAGCAGTCCTGAGAGGGAAGTTCATAGCATCACAGGCCTACCTCAAGAAACAAGAAAATTTTCTAATAGACTATCTAACCCTACAACTTAAAGAACTAGAAAGTAAACAAAAAGAAAAATCCAGAACAAGTAGAAGGAAAGAAATAGTAAGGGTCAGAGGGGAAATAAACGACATAGAGACTAAAAAAAAAAAAAACAATTCAAAAGATGAATGAAACAAAGAGATGGCTCCTTGAAAAGATAAATAAGATTGATGAACCTTTAGCCAGACTCACCAAGAAACAAAGACAGAAGACCCAAATAAACAAAATCAGAAATGAAACAGGACAAGTAACAACTGACACCACAGAAACACAAAGAATTCTTAGAAAATACTATGAACAAATTATATTCTGTTCTACTTTTTAATGGTATGATTTCAATCAATCCATAGGGTAAAGTATTGTCATTTGAAACTTATTAAATTAATTTTCCTCAAAACAAAAAGGATTAGAATTCTTTTTTAAAAAACTCATTAGTTTTGTAGAGTTTTACAGAAATCATCATTAATTCCTTTTCATAGTTAATGTGTTGGATCTTATACAGAGCACATAGTAAGTGTTATTGTAGTATTTTTTTCCCACTATTGTGCATGGAACAATGAAAATATAAGAAATTCTTTGGCATATATTGTATTTTTCTTCTATTATATTGACCAACTCTAAAACATACACAGCTGGCCCTCAGGAATATGAAAACATTCACCACATCCTAAGGTGTCAGTAAGTGAAATTCTACCATCTCAATTTTTAACAAGGGATTTTCATATTTGTGGGTCTTAGGAATATATTCAGAGACCAGACACACCTTCTGTACCTGAGGTATTAGATAGAGAGCCAATCGGAATGATTTGGAGAACTAAGAACACTGGGGACCAATATCTTCCCACTAGAGATCTTTTATATTACTGAGCTCAAACTGGTGGACTCCAGCTCAAACCCATGTTTTATTTGGCTGTCAAATTGCTTTGATTTGAATTTGAATGCCTTTATGTTGGCCACACCTTCTCCATTTTGACACAATACCTACCACTTATTATTGTCTTCTATCCTTATCCAAACAGTGATACTACCTACTGGACTCTAAGAGCAATTAACTTTGTGCAGAAGATACTTCATTTTTCAAGAACTCTCTGTCAAAATATTAAAGATTAATGATATCTTGTTTTGGCAAGTGTGCAGAAAAAGCCATCTTTCTACATTTCAACTAAGAGAAAGGCTTTTTGGAGAGAAAGGCAGATTGGTTATTAATAACTATCAAATTTTTTAAATTTTTACTACGGACTTTATAATTCCAAATCCAAGAAATTTTTTTTCTAAATATTCACATGGGTACTGAAACTTTTATGTGCAAGAATGTGTTTGACTGCATTGTTCAAAGTAGAAAAATCTTTAAAACAATCTAGACAGGCATTTTCAGGAGATTAGATATAGAAATTATGATATAGTCCTTACATATGTATATGTACAAATCATAAATATCACATATATGAACATAATGGATACATAAAATAAATGTACTATATCAACTGTCAAGAAAAGCTCTCGGGAATTCCGGTCAAGATGGCAGCGTAGGTAAACACGGTACTCGCCTCCTCCCACAACCACATCAAAATTACAACTAAACTTCAACACAACCATCATTCAGAACTGCCTGACATCGAGCTGAATGGAAGTCCTACAACTACAAAATTAAAGCAGCAGCCACATCGAGACTGGTAGGAGGGGCGGAGGCATGGACAGGCTGGTCCCACATCCACATGTGGCGGATAACAATCAGGAGGACACCTCGGCTGGGAAAGTCTTCCCTGAGGAGTGAGGGGTCCCCACCCCACACCAGGCGCCCAGCTCAGGGTTCCAGTGCCAGGAAGAGAAGTCCCCTTAACTTCGGGCTGTAAAAACCAGCGGGAACTGAGGCTGGAGGAGGGCGTGGCTTCTGTAGCCCCAGGCAGCTCCTCTTGAAGGGCCTGCCCACAGACTTACTCGGACTTGCTCCCTCTGAGCTTGGAGGGGAGGCAGCTTGAGAGGCACCAGAGACATGCAGGGAAGAACTGAGCTGTTTGGCCTCAGGACGAGGGCTGGAGAGGCAGCTTTCTCCTAGACAGATGTGCTGGCAGAGTCTGATGTTCCTTTGGTGAGCCCTTCCCTGGGGCGGCAGACAGCCGCCATATCTGGGACTCCAGCAACCTGGCTCACACTGTTTGCCCCCCTGGTGATTCCTTGAGACCCCGCCCCACCCAACTTTCGTGCCCACCCAAGCTGTTTCCAAAGGCTTTACCATTGGATTGGCCTATCTTGGATCCTGCTTCAGAATGTCCTAATATCTCTCAAACAAGCAGCATCTGGTCTCAGTGAGCCCCATAATTCTTGTTAAGTGGCCGCAGGTCTGGCACTAGAAGCAGCCAGCCTTGGTTTACAACTTGGCTTTTCCTGGGCACCTCCAAGCCCAGCACAAGAAGCAGCCATCAGCAGATCACTTTGTAGCTTATGCCTGGTGGCCCCGGATAGAACACAGGCAGAGGCTGACCTTGCCCCAGAGCCAGCACACCCAGTGGACAGTTCCAGACCACATCGAAACACCACCACCCAACCACCTCCACAAGTGACACACTCAATGAGTGGACTCAGTGGGTACCAGAGCCCTGCTGAAGTAAGTCTTGCTCTGTGTGGTGGGCCCTTACACAGCTAATCCTCCAAGGGAGTCAGAGGCCAGTCGCTGGTGGGCACAGCCAGTCCTTGCAGCTGATCAGCCTGAGTAAATCCTTCCCATTGCCGTGCCAACAGCAATCAAGACTCAATTACAACAGAAGGGTGTACAGTTCACATTAGAGGTGCACCTCGAGGGCCCAGCTGGGTCGATCAAGGAGGCTGTGCCTTTGGATCCTACAGGACACCTACAACAATAGGCCACCCTTAAAGCCTAGGAGACATAGCAACTCTACCTAATACATAGAAACAATCACAGGAAAGCAGCCAAAATGAGGAGACAAAGAAACATGTCCCAAATGAAAGAAAAGAACAAAACTACAGGAAAAGAATTAAACAAAATGGAGATAAGCAATCAATCAGATGTAGAGTTCAGAAAACAGGTTATAAGGTTGCTCAAGGAACTTGGTGAGACATTCAAGGGACTTAGTGAAACCTTCAAGGAACTTAGTGAGAATATCAACAACATGGAAAAGGACTAGTCAGAAATGAAAACTACACTAACTAAAATAAAGAATAATTTACAGGGAATCAATAGTAGAGTAGGTAAAGCCAAGAAGCAAACCATCGATTTGGAATATAAGGAAGCAAAAAACACCCAATCAGAACAGCAAAAAGAAAAAAGAATCCAAAAAAATGAGGATAGTGTAAGGAGACTCTGGGACAACTTCAAGCATGCCAACATTCACATCATGGGGGTGCCAGAAGGAGAAGAGAAAGAGTAAGAGATTGAAAACCTATTTTAAACAATAATGACAGAAAACTTCCCTAACTTGATAAAGGAAACAGATATACAAGTCCAGGAAGCACAGAGAGTCCCAAACAAGATGAACCCAAAGAGGTCCACACCAAGACACATCATCATCAAAATGCCAAAGGTTAAAGACAAAGAGAGAATCTTAAAAGCAGCAAGAGAAAAGCAGTCTGTAACCTACAAAGGAGGTCCCATAAAACTGTCAGCTGATTTCTCAAAAGAAACTTTGCAGGCCAGAAAGGAGTGGCAAGAGATATTCAAAGTGATGAAAAGCAATGACCTACAACCAAGACAACTCTATCCTGCAAAGCTATCATTTAGAATCGATGGACATATCAAGAGTTTCCCAGACAATAAAAAGCTAAAGAAGTTCATCACCACCAAACCAGTATTATATGAAATATTGAAGGGTCTTCTTGAAGGAGAAGAAGAACAAAAATATGAACAATAAAATGGCAATTAATACATATCTATCAACAATTGAATCTACAAACAAAATGAGCAAGCAGAACAGAAACAGACTCATAGATACTGAGAACTTTTTGTTGCTTGCCAGATGTGTGGGGGATGGGGGGAATGGGTGAAAAAGATGAAGGAATTAAGAAGTACAAATTGGTCATTAGGCTGATGAACCTCAAAGGGAAGGGGGGAGGAAGGGCGGGATGAGATAAACCAAAGAACCTCTATGCATATATGCATAACAATGGACACTGACAATAGTGTGGGGAAGGCTGGAGGAGGGGTGGGATTGGGGAGGAGGAGTTAATGGGGAAAAAAGGAGGGATATCTGTAATACATTCAACAATAAAGATGAGTTAAAAATAAATAAATAAATAAATAAAAACTAAAGTAAAAAAAAAAGAAAGAAAGAAAAGCTCTTAAGGCATACCATCAGTAAAAGAAACAAGTTGCAGTTGAATGTGTATAGTATGAACCCATTTTGTAATAAATAAAAGTAAAAGCATATATGCACATATATAAAATTTATGTAAAAAAATCATAAGAATTCAATAATATTACATTTTACAAATTTTAATGTATATAATTCTAAGTTGCTTGGATCATTTATAATTGGAAAATTTTAATAGGCCACTTGTATTATCATAATAATAAAGACAATGGGGAGTTCTCTGTTAAAATAAAGAAAATCCCTGAAGAAATACATTATCTATTAACCACCAATATCTTAACATGCTTCTCAGCCCACGCTACTTGTTTCCTCCACCTGAAACACTGTCCTTGAATTACTGCCCCATGCCTGCCTCCCCATCTAATTATTATCTGCTCATTCTTCAGATCACACTCAAATATCACCTTTTCATGAGACTTCTTTAGCCAACCCAGTCATATGCTCTCAGAGAAATCATATTCCCCCATAGTTTGTACCATGGTTAGGACCAGGGAGAGGGTGGGGCTGTGTTGTCTGTGGAGTGTTTTAGGATGTTATAAGCAGGGGAGTGAGAGCAGACTGTGTTTTAGAACGATCACACCAGCAGAGACTGAACCATTCGTGGTAGGAGTCGGGAAAGCCAGGCAGCAATGAGTGCGAGAGTGTAAAGAATGGGTGTGAGGGTCTGAAACAGGGTGCTAGCTGTACCGATGAAAAAGCACATATTTTTAAATGCAGTAGTTACGAGCACAGCCTCTGGTTTCAACCCCCAGCTTTTGCACTTAGCTGAGTCATCTTTGGCAAGTGACTTAACTTCCCTGAACTTAAGGTTTCTTCATCCACAAGACAGACAAAATAGGAGTATATCCCTCACAGAGTTGTTAGAATTAACAAAGGAGATAAATAAATACCAAATGCTGAGGACAATTCAGTGGTACATAGAAAGCACTCAATAAATTAAAAGAATGCATATAAAAAATCTTGCCATGGGCATTATTAAGATGTACTGGCTAATTAGTTCGGTTTCTAGTCTGGGAGAATGACGGTATCATTCACTTGGCTCAGATTTCTCAACCTTGATATTATAGGATGTATAGGATCCTGGCCTCTGTTGACTAGACAGGAGTAGCTGAAAATTACGTATCTTATATCCATATCCTCAACTAGACTGTGAGCTCCATGAAGTCAGGGACCACATCTATTCGGTTCATGTCTAACACCGAGAACAATGTCAGGTACGTATGGTAGATACTCAAAAAAATATTTGTGGAATAAATAAATCATGAATGAATTTATTATTCAGTGACTAGTGTATGAAAGCTTGGGATAAATCTGATTTAAAAGCCACATAAAATGAGTGAGAGGAAAATAGGATTTTGTGAGGGGGAAAAGGATAGAAAGGCAGCCTAAAAATTTCAACCAGTTTGAAATTTCATAGGCTTTGGTAACCTAACCCTTATAGATATTCAAAGTTATCTCTGTGTGTAGAGAGTTGGCATTGATTTATTCATTCACTTTATTCATTAATACTCATTTGTTAAGCTTTCAGAAAAGAGAAAAATCATTCAAGCAATCTTAGATTCGGTGTAGAGTTTCCTCTTTAGCTCATAATCAGCTGCATACAAAGAAAAAAGCCTCTTTTTTCCCCTCAGCTTTTAAACACGCGCATTCCAGTTCTTATGAGCTTCATTTACATTCTCATCTTATGGGGTTTTTCCACTAACAGCTCTCCTCGATCCAAAAGGTGTTTTACTCAGCACATCTCTGATTTTATTTGCCCAATTTTATCCTTGTTAAAGCTGTTTAATTCAAGATTTTGTTTATCTATTTTCAAACTGACTTTTTATTGCTATTTTCCTGGCCTCGGGTCTATTTGAGGTTTTAAGAGGTTTACATCAATAGATAGTAGTTAAATTCTTACTGGTTTTTCTGTTTAATCTTAGAAAATCTGGTGCCATTTTACAATAACTACATCTCACGTCACTCGGGTCAATGCATGAATTCATGTGAAATCACTAGAATTTTTTGAGGCAGAATTCCCACTTACTCACACCCTCCTCACAAGTAGAGCTCACCCATATATCAGGAATGTTGAATAGCTCTCTTTATTAAAAGAGGATGTGGCCCAAGGGTCTTATTTTCAGAGTATTAGTTTGTGTCCAATGCTCTAAATTATGCTACTCTTTTTAATTCCTTAGGAATGTGGTAAATGATAAATACTAATTTTCTATAACTATGTATGTGAATTATTTGCCAATGTTAATCTTTTCTTTTATAGATTGCTGAACCAGTTTATGATGGTATCTCATACTTGCAAAGCTCTTTATGATTTGCAGCATGCTTTAACATCTGACTTGTGTCATTACTTTTTTTTAAATTTTTTTTTCTTTATTGAGTTTTAGAGAGAGAGGAAGGGAGAGGGTCAGAGAGATAAGAACATCGATGAGAGAGAACATCGATTGGCCACCTCCTGCATGCCCCCCCACTGGGGATTTGGCCCACAACCTGGGCATGTGCCCTGACTAGGAATCAAACCAGCGACCTCTTGGTGCATGGGTCGACGCTCAACCACTGAGCCACACCAGCCGGGTTGTGTCATTACTTTTTACCTCTGATTCTAGTTTGATAACTACATAATTACATAAAATACTCATGGGATGAAGGACTCCTATATTTAATCACTATACCAACTCTTCAGAGGTTAACAATAATGAGAGATACTTTCCTCACTTGCAAAACTTGAGATTGATGTATTTGAAACAAAAAGAAACTGTTACTGAAATACAAGACACTACAATTTAGTGTAATGAAGTAAACCTGTGATATTAATATTCAGGGCCAAAGGTGATTAAGAAGGACAGATTTATATTTCGCTGAAATTAACAATAAAGGCTAATAAAATGCATCTGACTGCCCTGCCTTTTAGCTATAGCCAGCTATTTTCTTGAATAAATATTTGAGATTGTTGCACTTAATTCTTGCCCAATATTCTGGGGGGCACATACCCCCTAGCTCGGACCATGATATCAATTCTTAATATCTACCTTTGTTTATTTATTTATTTATTTATTTATTTATTTATTTATTTTATCCTCACCCGGGGACATTTTTCCATTTTTTGTTCAGATAGAGTGGGAGGGAGAGAGAGAGAGAGAGAGAGAGAGAGAGAGAATTATTGACGTGAAAGGGATACATCGAGTGGCTGCCTCCCGCACGGTCCTGACCCAACCCTGACCCAACAGGGGACAAACCCCAACCGAGGTGGGTGCCCTTAGCGGGAACCGAACCCCAGTCTCTCCGGACCGCAGGCTGATGCTCTAACCGCTGAGCCAAACTGGCCAGGGCAATATCTACCTTTAATATCTAAATCTCAACTTGCTCATTTGGCTCTCAATGCTTGATGTGTGATGTGCCTAATAATATAGCACAAGATTGCAGTGCTGGTAATATTTTTCCAGACAATAATTGCTTCTTTATCAACACTCTTGTTGAACCATTACAATGTGGCAGGATTGTGTAGAACCTCTAGAGTTATAAAGTGGACACTCGTAAGAAATTTATAGCCAATCAGAGGAATTCACAATCCAGATAGTTAATTAGAAATTGTTTTCATCAAATGAGAAATACATTAGATTTTAAAAATATATCCAAATTTCCTTCTTAAACATTCTGACAGTCTTTAGTACATAAAGGAAACTAATACTATACCCTGTGTTAAGTCATAACCTATCAAGATATCAGACTAGCCAGGTTGCTAAGCATGCAGTAAATGAAAAGTCAAATAAAAGTTTCTAACCTTGATGATGAAGGGAAAATGAATTTGAAAGTATAAAGAGGTTAAAATTTCCATGACAGAAAGATAAAATATGCCATAGACCAACATTGGAAATGCACTAATAGGAAAATTAATCAGTGCCAGCCACAAGATTGTCAGAATGTTGATAAAATTGCTTTTCCTGTGGAACAACAGAAATTCTCACTCATTGCTGGTGGGGATGTAATATAAATATAATAAATTAAAATACAGATTTCAAACCCAACAGCAGCCATCAAACATTAAGCTAACAAATAAGAAAGTATAGTTTAAAAGTCAATGTAGGAATATAGAGGGAAACTGTAAATATTTCACAATAATCCAGAATAAGAGAGGAAAGTAGGAAAAGAAGAAAAAACAGACGTGACAAAGAGAAAACAAATAGCAAGATAACAAACTTAAAACCTACCATGTAAGTCATTTCACTAAATTTAAAACATAAACACTTCAATGAAAAGAAGATACTATCAGACTGGATAAAGAAGCCAGAACAAACAAAACTCTATTTAAAAGACATGTTTTTTAAGTGTAAAAAGAGAGGTAAAATGTAAAAAAAAAAAAAAAGGAGAAAAATATATATCATATAAATGCCAAACATAAAAATGCTGCAGTGGTACAAGAAATGCTAAAGGGACTGTTGTAAAAAGAAGAAATAAACAGAGAAGAACACAGGCATAAAATTAAAATGGCAACTAAGAAGTATCTATCAATAACAACCTTAAATGTAAATAGCTTAAATGCTCCAATCAAAAGACATAGGGTAGCTGATTGGATAAGAAAACACAACCCATATATATGCTGTCTACAAGAGACCCAGCTCACAACAAAAGACTCACACAGGATGAAAGTGAAGGGATGGAAAAAAATTTTCCAGACAAATGGAAATGAAAAAAAAGCTGGTGTAGCAATATTTATATCTAATAACATAGACTTCAAAATAAAGGCCATAATAAGAGACAAAGAAGGTCACTACATAATATTAAAAGGATCGATCCAACAAGAGTATATAACCCTGGTAAACATATATGCACCAAATATAGGAGCACCAAAATATATTTTAAAAACTTCTGGAGGACTTCAAGGGAGAGATAAATAGCAATACAATCATAGTGGGTGACTTTAACACCCCACTGACACCACTGGATAGATCTTCTAGACAAAACTTAACAAGGAAACAGAGTCCTTAAATGATGAACTAGATCAGTTGGACTTAATTGATATTTACAGAACATTTCACCCCAAAGCTGCAGAATATACATTCTTCTCAAGTGCACACAGGATATTCTTAAAGCTAGACCACATGTTAGGACACAAAATAAGTCTCTATAAATACAAGAAGATTGAAATCATATCAAGCATCTTCTCAGATCACAATGGCATGAAACTAGAAATCAATTACAAAAAAAAACACTCTAAAACATTCAAACACATGGAGGCTAAACAGCATGTTATTAAACAATGAATGGGTTACCAATGAGATCAAAAAAGAAATCAGAAACTTCCTGGAAACTAATGAAAATGAACACACAACAATATAAAATCTATGGGACATAGCAAAAGCAGTCCTGAGAAGGAAGTTCATAGCAATGCAGGCCTACCTCAAGAAAAAAGAAAAATTTCTACTAAACTATCTAACTCAACAACTTAAAGATTTAGAAAGAACAAAAAGAAAAACCCAGAGTTAGTAGAAGGAAGGAAATAATAAAAATCAAAGCAGAAATAAATGACATAGAAACTAAAGAAACAATACAAAAGATCAATGAAACCAAGAGCTGGTTCTTTGAGAAGATAAACAAGATTGATCAGCCTTTAGCCAGATTCACCAGGAAACAAAGAGAGAGAACCCAAATTAATAAAATCAGAAATTAAAGAGGTGAAGTAACAACAGACACCACAGAAATACAAAGGATTATAAGAAAAGACTATGAACAATTATAATGCCAACAAATTCGACAACCTAGGTGAAACAGACAAATTCTTAGAATCATATACTATTACAAAATTCAACCAGGAAGAGTCAGAAAACCTAAACAGACCAATAACAAATAAGGAAATAGAAGTAATCAACAAAATCCCAGCAAACAAAAGCCCTGGTGGGGGGCAAACGAAAGCTACACAGGGGAGTTTTACCTAACATTCAATGAACTATCACCTATTCTCCTCAAACTATTCCAAAAAATTCAAGAGGAAGGAAGACTTCCAAGCCAGCATATGAGGCCAGCATAATCCTAATCCCCAAACTAGATAAAGACACCACAAAGAAAATTACAGGCCAATATCTCTGATGAACATAGATGCCAAAATCCTCAACAAAATGTTAGCAAATTGAATCCAGCAACATATTAAAAAAATTATACACCACAACAACGTGGGATTTATCCCAGGGATGCAAGGGTGGTATACTATTCATAAATCAATAAATGTGATACACCACATAAACAAAATGAAAGATAAAAATCATATCAATAGAAAGAACAATAGATTCAATGCAATCCCCAAATGCTGAAAAAGCATTTGACAAAATCCAGCCTCCATTTTTTATAAAAACTCTCAGCAAAGTGGGAATAGAAGGATCATATCTCAGCATAATAAAGGCCATTTATGACAAACCTACAGCCAACATCATACTCAATGGGCAAAAACTACAAGCATTTCCCTTAAGAACAGAAACAAGGCAGGGCTGTCCACTTTCACCACTCTTATTTAACATAGTCCTGGAAGTTTTCGCCACAACAATCAGACAAGAAGAAAAAAATAAAAGGGATCCAAATTGGAAAGGAAGAAGGGAAACTGTCATTATTCGCAAATAACTTAGAAAACCCTAAAGACATATTGGTCTTTAGGGTTTCTAAAGATATTGTACATAGAAAACCCTAAAGATATTGTGCATAGAAAACCCTAAAGATTCCATCAAAAAACCACTAGATTTAATAAATGAATTTGGCAAAGTAGCAGCATACAAAATCAACATCCAGAAATCATTGACATTTTTATACACCAATAATGAACACACAGAAAGAGAAATTTTTTTAAATCCCATTTACCATTGCAACAAAAAAATTAAGATTCCTAGGAATAAACTGAACCAAAGAAGTAAAGGACCTGTTCACAGAAAACTACAGGACATTGAAAAAAGAAATAAAGGAAGATATAAAAAAGTGGAAGCATATACCTTGTTCATGGATTGGAAGAATTAACATGATTAAAATGTCCATACTACCCAAAGCAATCTATAGATTCAATGCAATCCCCATCAAAATACCAACGATATATTTCATAGAACTAGAAAAAAACACTCCAAAAGTTTACATGGAACCAAAAAAAGACCCTGAATAGCCACAGCAATCTTGAAAATAAGGACAAAGTAGGAGGGGTCACAATACCAGATATCAGGTTATACTACAAAGCCACTGTAATCAAAACAGCCTGGTACTGGCACAAGAACAGGCATATAGATCAATGGAACAGAAATGAGAACCCAGAAATTGACCCAAGACATTATGCTCAATTAATATTTGACAAAGGTGGCAAGAGCATACAATGGAGTAAAGACAGGCTCTTCAATAAATGCTGCTGGGAAAATTGGACACTACATGCAAAAAAAATGAAACTAGACCACCAACTTACACCATACACAAAAATAAACTCAAAATGGATAAAAGACTTAAATGTGACTCATGAATCCATACAAATCCTAGAAGAAAATGTAGGCAACAGAATTTCAGACATCACATGCAGCAGAATTTTCACTGGTACAATGCCTAAGGCAAGAGGAACAAAGGAAAAAATTAATACATGGGACTACATCAAACTAAAAAGCTTCTGCACAGCAAAAGAAACAACCATCAAAATGGAAAGGGAACCCACTATATGGGAGAGCATAATTGCCAACCATACATGAGATAAGGGATTAATTTCCAAAATATATAGAGTACTCATGCAACTCAACAAAAGGAAGAGAAAGAACCCACTTTAAAAATGGGCATAGAAGCCCTGGCCGGTTTGGCTCAGCAGTTAAGAGCGTCCACCTGTGGTCCAGAGAATCCCGGGTTTGGTTCCCGCTCAGGGCACACACCTCAGTTGCAGTTTGTTCCCAGCCCTGGTTGGGGTCATGTGAGTGGCAACCACTCGATGTGTCTCTCTCACATCAATGTTTCTCAATGTTTCTCTCTCTCTTCCTCCCTCTATCCCCTCTATCCCTTGGGTGAGTATTTTAAAAAAAATGGGCCTACGGCCTAAATTGACACCTCTCCAAACAGGACATGCAAATGGCCAATAGACATATGAAAAAATGCTCAAAAAATGCTCAGTGTCACTAATCATCAGAGAGATGCAAATTAAAACAACTATGAGGTATCACCTCACACCTGTCAGAATAGCCGCCATCAACAAAGCATCAAACAAACAACAAGTGTTGGTGAGGGTGTGGAGAAAAGGGGACTCTAGTACACTGCTGGGTGGGAATGCAGACTGAACACTATGGTGTTACCTCAAAAAGTTAAAAATTGAACTGCCATTTGACCCAGTGATCCCACTTCTAGGAATAGAAGCCTGAAACACCAATCAGAAAGAATATATGCACCCCTACTTTCATAGCAGCTCTATTTACAATTGCTAAGATCTGCAAACAGCCCAAGTATCCATCAGTAGATGAGTGGATAAAAAAGCTGTGGTACATATACACAATGGAATACTATGCAGCTGTAAGAAAGAGATCTCTTATCCTTTGAGATGACATGGAGGGACCTGAAGAGCATTATGCTAAGCCAGTCAGAGAAAGAGAACTACCATATGACCTCACTTATTTGTGGAATATAATGAACAAAATAAGCTGATGAACAAAATAGACCCAGAGACATAGAAGTAGGGTTAAGACTGACAGACCTCAGAGGAGGGGGCGGGGGAGGGAAGAGATAAACCAAAGAATGGGAGGAGGGTGTCAATGGGGGGGGGGGGAGGGGAAAGGAGAAACATCTGTAACAAAAATTAATTAATAAAAATTGAAAAATAAATAAATAAATAAAGAGAGAGAGAGAGAGAGAGAGAGAGAGAGAGAGAGAGAGAGAGAGAGAGGAGGAATCCTACCATGGCTTAAATGTCTTGTGGGCGGAGTTTGCAGCATGCTAGCTTTGGCAGCACATATACTGAAACTGGGACAATACAGAGAAGATTAGCGTGGCCCGTGCACAAGGATGACACCCAAGTTCGTGAAGCGTGCCAGCTCGCTGGGGCTTGGAAAAAATCTCTGAGTCAAAGCATAATGTGTGGCAGTCAGCACCATGGTGACTTTTTCCACTATAAAGATATTTGTGTAAGGCAATCTGTGAAACCACAAAGAAGCAATTATGCCTGGGGTATTGGTGCTAATGGGTTAACTTACATTTGCTTCATAAACCTCAATCGTTTTGAAATGGACTTATGTGTGGTTTCGTCTCCCTCTACAACACAAACTCCACAGGCCCAGGTTGGTCGGTTATTGTTCCCTACAAGACTGCATGGCACATGCATTTCAAGTGAACCCTTTACTAAGTCATTTCTGAATTACCGGGTTACTAAATTATTGCTAAAATAATGAATCCTTACTAAAAGAAGTAAGCAACATTAGTGCTCTCTTGTTGTGTCTACTTTGTGACATTGTTCAGCCGTTAGACCTAAATGCGTACACCCCGTCTCAGACTGCAAGCTGTAGGAGGGCTGTTCGCGGGTGCAGGTGGATCAATTGAAAACTGGCTGGAAGGAGCAAGCCCACTTGGATTTCCTTTCACAAGTATTTCTAAGACCGGTTTTGTATGCCTGTTTTTCATCTGGCCTTTGAGGAGCACTCAGAAACGCTGGCTTGCCTAAAACGGGCGGATTCTGTGATTGGAAATTTGATCAAAAAGTTCATTGCGCAAACCAATGTAATCAAAACAAACACATTTATTACATTTAATCAATTTAATCAGATATCAAGGCCACATGGTAATAGAAACGTAACTGGGTGGCCACGGAGAGAGCAGAAAGCTGTTGAGGTATTGTAACTCTTCCCACAGGAAAACATCAGGTGTGGGACGCCCTCTCCATAGGACAAAATATGGAACGCTTCACGAATTTGCGTGTCATCCTTGCGCAGGGGCCATGCTAATCTTCTCTGTATCGTTCCAATTTTAGTATATGTGCTGCCGAAGCGAGCACAGTATAACTTTCTCCCACAATATATATAAGCTACGGCCATTGTGTTCCTCTCTTAATTACGACGACTAAATTGAGTGCCTTCACGGCGATTTCGGACGATTAGAGGAATTTCATGCAACGGGGTAACCACAGGATGTTCGCACTTTGGTTACTATGATCGTAGACTGTGAATGAGCTGCCCGATTTTCCTGTCGCCTGAGACATGCAAATGAGCTCCCGGGGCACCTTGGGTAAGGAGCCGCGGTGGGACTCGAAGCCGGGCTGTGTGAGTCCTCAGTCCTTAGTGCTGGGCCCGCGGAGCATGACGGGAGCAGCGAGCAAGACCGACGCCCCGGGCACGCCGAGCTCTCGAGGTCGGGGCGAGCCGGCAGCTCGTAGTCCGTGAGGCTCTCGGGCTGCCGTGATCGAGGCGGCCCCCCGCGTCCTGCCCGGCGCAGGCGGTGTGTCCTCAAGTCGGTTGGCCTGCTGGGCCACTAGGGCTCTGGGTCCAGCACGGGTCCTCCCAGCAAAATATGGAAGGTATCAACGGATATTTCACCTGTGACACTGGGGTCTCGCTCCAGCTGCAAAGGTGTTGAAATGCGCCCTCCGGGAAATCCCACGCCTCGCCTGCTCATCTGAGCCGTCAGCACCACACTCCACGTTCCCGGGCTCAGCGAGTGTTCGCACCGGGGTCTCGGGCCTGAGTCCACTCGCCCGGGCGCCCGTGTGTTGGGGGAGGGGCGGACGGGCCGGAAGGAGGCCACGCCCCTCGCAGGTGTGTTTCTTCGGGACCACCTGGACGCCAGGTGTGCGACCCGCGGGAACACCGGAGAACACGCTGACGCCCACACTTTTGGCCTGGAGGTGGATTCGAGGAATTACACTATCAGGGTCGAGCTGGAGAATCATTCTTGCAGTTCCTTATACTTCCCCGCACCCTGGCCCTGTTGGGATACACACGTGCAGAGCAGACCCACGCGCGGGAAATACCGGAACGTTAGTGCTCCAGCTTCTGATTTTAACTCCTGCCAAGGCCACACTGCTCAGGTCACGGCCTCGCGCGTTGTGAAATGAAGGCGAAAGGGGAAAGAACGCCCCTGGTATGGAGGTGGTTGCACTACTCCATATATTGGAAGTACAGTGATGGGTATAGATTTGTCTGTGTGAAGATGGCATCCTTAATAAGGAATACGGTATATTTATAGAATAAGTGGAGTTTTGCTTTTTTCTCCTTCATCTGGTTGTCCTACCTCTCTCCAAAACTATGACACAATATTTTGAATTTAAAACCTGTGAAGGAAAGTAATTTTGAGTTTTTAAGTTAGTAGCAATTTTATAGTGTACACAAAGAAAATAGTGTAAAACCATATGAGTTTCTGATATTGCTGAGAAAAAATAGAAAAGGAACAGAAAGCCCACAGGGATTATTGCTAACCCTGTGTTTATGGTTATAATTCTCTTTCGAAGCTTTGAAAAGTAATAAAAACACTGTGTTCTCCCCCACCCGAAAAAAAAATGCTGCAGTGGCTATATGTCACACAACGTAGACCACAAGAGAAGGAATATTATCAAATACAAAGAAATATTCATAATAATAAAAGGTCATTCATCAACAGTACATACCATTTCTAAATCACTATGTACCTAATAACAGAGGCTTAAAAACAAAGTAATAACTAAAACCAAAGAGAGAAACAAAAAATACACATTGTAGTTAGAAATGTTAACATTGCAATTTTAGTAACTGATAGAACAAGTAGATACAAAATATGACAGATTAAAAAACAATTTGACCAAATTATCCTAATTGAAATTTATAGAATGCTACAATTAAAGAATGCAGAATACACATTTTTTTAAGTGCTCATGAAACTGGGCTTTTAAAAATAATCATAATAATAAATTTCAAAGACTTGAATTCATTCCACAATATGCTCTCTAACCACAATAAATTTAAATTAAATGTTAATTTAATTGCCACATGGTGTGGCTCAGTGGTTGAGTGTCGACCCATGCACAAAGAAGTTGCCAGTTTAATTCCTGGTCAAGGCACATGCCCAGGTTGTGGGCCAAATCCCCAGTGGGGGGGGGCATGCAGGAGGTGGCCAATTGATGTTCTCTCTCATTGATGTTTCTGTCTCTCTCCTCTCCCTTCCTCTCTCTCTAAAATCAATAAAGAAGGAAAAAAATTTTTAATTAGATGTTAATAATAAAGATATCGATATAATTGTAAATCATGATTAATGGTTCAAAGAAAACAATCACAATGGAAATTTTAAAATAACTCAAAATAAGTGATAATGAAAACACAACATATCAAATTTTGTAGGATACATCTAAAGAAGTGATTATGTTATAGTCCCCCCCTCCCTTAGAGTAGAGGCCTTTACCCCACTTGCCTGGCCTACTTACGCCTGACAAACCAGGTTGCCCAGACCCTGACTCATGTTAGGAATGTAACAAACGACTCTCTTCTCAAAAACAATCATAAAACCGCCAGGTGTACCCTAACCTTCCCCGAGCTATGTTGTAAACGCCCTCCGGCTCCAGGCTGATGGCTGATGGCTGATATCGGCTTCTGTACTCTCGCTTGCTTGCTCTGCATTGCAGAATTGCTTGCGGGCCTATAAAAGAGCCCTGCAAAGAATTAGCGGGGCTGCCTTTCTCCCTTGCATGGGCTGAGTACAGTCCCTGCCCAGGATTAATAAAGCTCCTCTAAAACCTTTTTTACTAAAATTTGGTGTCTGAGTCTGGTCTATCTCACTGGGTTACAACATTTAGAGTAAAATTAAAAGTCTTAGAATGCTTATATTAGAAAATAAATATGATTAAAAATCAGTTCTATAATTTTTCATCTTATGAATGTGGAAAAAAGCAAATTAACACAAAGTTGAAAGAAAGAAATTTTAAAGAAAGAATGAAATAAAGCAGACAATTAATAGAAAAAATAAATTAATCTGGTTCTTTAAAAAGGTAATAAAATGTATAGACCCTCTGGCTTGAAGTTTTTAAAAAAGAGAGAGAAAGCACAATTTACCAATATAACAAACGAAAGAGGAAACACTTATGTATCCTACAAAGTTTAAAAAACAACAAGATGCCCTGGCCGGTTTGGATCAGCAGTTAGAGCGTCAGCCCACAGACCAACGAGTTGCGGCTTTGATTCCAGTCAAGGGCATGTACCTCAGTTTCAATTCATCCCCAGCCCTGGTTGGGGTCGTGCGGGAGGCAGCCACTTGATGTGTCCCTTTCACGTCCATGTTTCTCTCTCTCTCTCTTCCTCTTTCCCTCCCATTCTATCTAAACAAAAAAATGTCCCCAGGTGAGGATTTAAAAAATAATAATTTTTTAAATCAACAAGAAATTATTACTTAAAAGAAGACCCAAATTAACTAAATTTATACAAGAAGAAACAGAAAAATTCTAACAATCTTGTATCTGTTAAAGAAAATGAATATATAAATAAAAAACCTTTCCACAGAAATACTTCCAGTCCAGGTGTTTTACTGGTGAATTCTATCAAACATTTAGGAAAAAATAATTTCATCCTAAACAAGTGTTTACAGAAAATAGAGGAGAAAAAAAAAATGCTTCCAAACTCATTTTGTGAAGCCAGAATAATCCTGATGAATAATCCTGATACCAACACTTAAAATGGATATTACAAGAAAAGAAAATTAACAGCAATATCCCCCATAACAAAATATTAGTAGTACACACCAGCAATATTTATTTAAATTATGACTAAATAAGGTTAATCCCAAGAAAGGAGAGTAGGTTTAACATTTGAATATCTATCTATGTAAATCACATATTAACAGAACAAAGAGTATATGAATACTACCTTTGTCTCAATAGATGTGATAAAAGGCCATCCTCAGAAGCATCTAGAAAAGTAGCATTGGGAACAGACAGCACCACCAAAGACCTTTGCACTACACACCCTCTCTCCAGCTCCCTCTGAATGGGAATCAGAATGACTTTATTGAAAGTGGACACATCAGGTGGGAAACGAGAGTGTCCAAAATATATGTATATAAATGATGTTTGCAACTAAATAATGTACGCAAAAGGCAGGAAAATAATTTACTTTACAAGAATCTAAACTATCCCTCTCTGGGCATGTTTATGTTATTAATTTTCTCTATAAAAAGCTGTTTTTGTGGACTATGAAAAAGAAAACTTCAGGCCTGTTTTTGCTGAATTCATTTATAGTATAACCCAGTGGAGTCAGTTAATGAGACTGTTTAAAAAAGTAGGTCAAAGAGGTCACGTGTCCATCTCACTGTGTTCTAAGTGCTTTAGTATGAAGGGGGTTGGGGGAGATAAAGAACAGCTTTATCCTGCATTTCCAGCAAGGGTCCAGCAACACAGCAGACATTAAAGGTAACACTTAGAGTTCTGGGAACCAAACTGGATGGTGTGCTGCTGCCACTGTGCTCCATGGCCAAATACTGGCAAGAACGACTTCTGTAGCCAGAACAGTGAATTCTCCCTGCGCTGTCTTGAAAAAGAAAACAGAAAGACTGAAGTTGGGGGTGAGAATATCCAAAATGCAGCGTGTTAAAACACCCAAAGAAAGGGAGAGGGGGATTTAAAAACTGGCTCTGGAAAGCAAGACATGGTCCACCCGTGGAAGGAAAGAACAAGGTTACAAAATGCAGTATTTAATGTGAGCCCCTTTATTTACAAATGTGTGATATATACATACAGATATAATATACTTATATAAGTACACACCGAAGAAAAATATCTGAAAATAAATACCACAAGATGTCAGCAGTGTTTGGAGCGGAGTGTGATTTTCTCCTGCCTCTTTTTGATAATGAAGGATAGTCTGATGTGCCTTCACATGTACGGAAAGGCTTGCACTGTGTCTCACTCCATCACTAGTCAATGCTTATCATCTTGCTTCTTCAATAAATAGAGCAACTTGGGGTCAGGGGCAGGATCTTATATTTCTGGATACCCAATTCCAAAAAAAAGAAAAGAGACACAATTAATGTGTATGCACTTACCAAATTTAATTATTATAACAGCTCTGTAATCATTACCATCCCCAGTTTTACAGATGAGAAACTGAAGCTTAGAGATATTAAGTAACCCAGCTAATGACCTTCAGTTAAGAAGAGCTAGTGCCAAGATTAAGGTGTCTTACTAATGTTGATGCTAAAAGTTGATGTCAAATGGAAGAGAGGAAGGAACAGGACAAGCCATGTAGACTTGGGGAAAGTTTAAAGTTATAATGTAAATCAAATGAATAGAATAGAAAATAAAATATGTAATAAGCAATTATTTAAAAGATGGGTAGAAAACATGCACGCCACAAGCAAGTATGTTCCCCCTCGCTGATGTATCCAGGGGAGAGCTGAGTAATGAGCACCTGAGAAAGGTCTAGAAGAGATTTCTGTCCTGGGGAAGATGCTCTTAAGTGATATAGAGGCTGTCTAATTCGAGTCTCCTAATATCCCATTAGGGCCAGTCTCCTGATTTTTTAATGAAGGCCCTGGTGATTTTTAGGGACAGAGCCCTGTTTCTTTCCTTTGACACCCTCTTTTATCTGGCAGCAATGCATCCCAGGGGTACATGAATAAAACAGCAATCAGAAGAGATTCAGCGTCAGTGAAAGAACATTATGAACCACGGGAGAGGCCCTGTTGCATTGCATTAACAAACATCACGGATGTAAATGCCGTCCACAGGTTCCATGGAATTCTTTTAATAATTAAAAGTCATTCCATTAGTAATACCTCCAGGGCATCTTGCTTGACATTTATGATAGCATTAATTAAAGCAGATATACCCATAGGTAAATGCTGGGGTATACTAAGAAAGGCTCGGGTTATCCAAAATGTATGTAGATTACGTAGTGGATTTTTTCTCTGGGATTTATATTTAGAATACATTAGAGAAAACCAGTTACCAAGTAACTCATGATTGTGAATATGAATTAGATCTAACAAATGTTGCAATTTAGAGCTACCTATTGTCTAAGTCAGCGATTTTCAGCCTTTTTCATCTCCTGGCACACAAAAACAAATTACTAGAATTCTGCAGCACACCAAAAATATATTTTTTGCCAATCTGACAAAATAATAGGAATGATTTTGATTCATTCATACCTAACGGCTATTGCTGTGTTGGCTGCTGTCATTTTTTAATTTGACAATGTAAGGGAAAAGAGGGGTCAGTGCCTTGTCTAAATAGTCAGGTGTTGCATGTTTTAAAAACTCTTGCAGCACGCCAGTGGAAATTCGCTGGTCTAAGTACACAGTCATTTTTCCCCTGACTTTGAATTAAGTCCTAAGGTATGAAGGTTGGAATAAAAAGTGAGAGAATCCAGCTTTTCATTCTTTGAATATTTGAATATTTCTCAGGCACATAGCTAAGGAAAACTTCCATTCAAAGAGTGGAACTTGATCTTTTTTCCTACATCGTGAGTCACATGGGCACTAATATTAAAAATACTACCGATAGAATTTAATAAAGGGGAATATCATTGTGTGATAACTGTGAGTAACTCTCGGCATTTCAGAGTAAAACAAATATCTTGAGTTCTATTAATATAAATCTATACAAACTAGTATTTCTTTTCACCCATTTTATTTTTTACCAACTCATTTCTTCTCTGGATCCTTAAAGCCTTTAATGCTACAAGTAGCACAAAATAAACGTCTGACAGAAGAGAACGGTTATTAAATTCAAAATGTTCTGCCAACATGAGGCAGAGAGGCACATTTCTCCTGAGAAGTCTTCTGGGAGATAGTAATAAAGAATTGATTGAACTGATATTCCAGCCGCTCTGTACGCAAAAATGAATAAATAGCTCTGATCACAAGGAACTTATCATTTATGGAGAATATAGACCCATAAATAAATGTTTTATACCCACAAATAAAACTTTGAGGAAGGTACACTGATAGAGACACACACAGGTGTCATAGGTGCCCTGGGAAGTAACCCCTAACTCAGGCCACTGGGGTAATGGATGGGCTTCCTGCATATCTACTTGAGCTGAGCTCAAGATATGTAGGTATTAACCAGGCCAAAGGGTGGGGACCGAGTGAAGCAGAGTAGGGAAGGACATGCCAGGCAGAACTGGTAGCTTGAAGAAGGGCAAAACAGAGAAAGTACAATGGAAATTATGAATAGGTCTAAATTGCCGGATTGGAAATGATAAAGTAGAGAAAGAAGAAATATAAAGCTATAGAGTTAGTCAAGGAACAGATCATAGATGAGTATATTTGCACATCAAAGTTTTTCTTTGGAGAGTGACTGAAGGATTTAAAGTAATCAGGTGGTATTTTCAAACTGAATTTTAAATGGATCCCTTTGGTGGTGACATGGAGAATGTATGCACAGGCTAAGAGGTGCAGGTTGAGAGGGAAACTTTGGGAAGTGGGAATTTGTTTAAAGAAATGCAAAAAGAAGAACCCACAAAGAAGGCAAAGGGAAGAGGCAGAAAAGTATCAAGAGAAACTACAGACTGGGTTGTTAGGACTGTCAAGTAAGAAGAATGTTGTTTTGAAAAGGAAACAGCAATCCAAGCAGGCAATTATAGAAAGATGGCCAATAGAATTCTAATTGGGAACTCAGTAAGGCCTTGAACAAGAGCAGTTCATTTGAGCAGTAAGAGCAGAAGCAGAGCATCATGGGGTATGGTGTGAATAACCCATGAGGGGATGACGAAGAACTGCTGATGAAGGGTGAATACGATTTGGAGAAGGTTGTGTAAGAAGAGAAGAGCTATTGGGTGACAGAGAATGGATCTGTGAGCAAAAGCATGAATACAGGCCAAGTGAAACAAGCCAGAAGAGAGGGAAAGGTTGAAGATACAGAAAAGAGAAGAAGAGATATCTTCAGAGGTAATGTTCCAGGGGAGATGCAAAATGAGATTTTTAAAAAACAGAAGAGGTGAGACAAGTGAAAGGTTTGACCTGATGTCAAAGATAACTTTGGTTTGTCTGTATTGTTTATTCAATTTTTTTTGTATAATTTATTCTTTAGAGAACAAAATACTAAGCTGGCACCCCAAAATTTTGTTCAGTTTCAAAAAGTGTTGACTTCTCACCACTAATGTAACATACCTTTATGTATCTGAAAGTTCTGAATACGCACCTTCTCTAGGGAAATGTACTCACCAAATTCAAAACAAATACATGCCCCTCATCACTGGATCTTTGTGAGTGCTCAGAACACCTGTGTAGTCATCTCCTGTATTAAGGCTTGACACGTGGTCAGTAAGTCTTGTGGCAGAGGTATTCCCTCCTCAAGGGTACTGTTAGAAAGAACAGTCTGTTCTTGTTTAATTAGCATTGATTTTTCTTAAAACTGACTATTACTCTCAAGTCATATTTTTTAATTGCTTGAGATGAAAAAAAAAACAACACTTCATTTGTTGAGTTTTGTAAAAGGAACGCTCCTAATATCTTCTGTTAATTGAAGATTTTACTACTTGTCGATATCTCATTCATTTTGTGTTTAGATCTGAATATTTTTCTCATTAACAGAAAATGATGAGGGATATCCAATTCATAATAGGGATGAAAGGGTAGTGCTATTAGTAAAATCTTAAGTCTCTCAAACTGGTAGATCCATATATCATGTTACACTTGTCCCTTAGCATTAAAAAAAAAAAAAAAGTATTGCATCCATAGCACTGTCTCGTTTCACCAGATACCTCACACCTTCGCTCAGTTACAGGCTAAGGCTAGCAACAAACACACAACCACGGATCCATAGAATACAAATGGCTCCAAACTACATACAAGGAAATGGGCCGTTCTCTCCACAGATGTCTCTGCCTGGCACCAGGTGCTGTGAATACTAAATGTGACATCCTTCTCAGAAAGATAATTCAGCTACACCTCACTTTGCAGTGGCCCAGGGTTCAGCCTCACGGAGACATTCAGGAGGCTGAAGATTATTGGATTTTGGATTCTTCACTCCTAAGAAGTCTAGTAATGAGTAATGTTCACATATCTTTTTCCTACCCCAATATCATAACTTTGGGGAGATCCATAGACTCCATTAAGATATTTTTTTTCTGAGTCACAAGCACTGTCCTAAAGGTTTTACATATAATACTGCCTTCAATCCTCACAACAGGTCTATGATATATTTTATATTAGTCCCATTTTGCAGAAAAGTAAACCAAGAAGGTTTAGATTTTTACCCAAATATCTGTAACTAGTTAAAAGCAAAGGAGACCCAAGTTGTCCAGATGGTCAGCTAGCTAAAGGCGGAGCCACACACTGAATTCCAGTTCCTGACGCAGGACAGTGCCCCCACGGTCAGCATCAGTGGGCTCAGATGTCCAATCCCTTGACAGACGGACAAATTTTAAATCTCCAAAGAGCACTGTTGGCATTGATTGAAACTGACATTTTCAATACTGAGGATGAACTGTCTTTCTTCTCTGGAGACTGAATGCCCTCCAGTGTTAAAAATGACCAAACACCGAAGACATCTGGTGAACCCGAGGAGTGATGCCCAGCACTGCACTATCCCAGGCTCTCTCACTGATAAACACTCATGCCTACCTTGCTGAAAAGGTTTATTCTTTCCCCTTTTAGGGTTTCACTTCCAGAATATTTCCAGTCACCTCTGGAACGCCGACACGTATAACCTGGAGGACAGGAATGTCCAGCAGCTTTGACTGTAGCTTATGGTAACTTCCCTCAACATTCCTGTGTGTGTGTGTGTGTGTGTGTGTGTGTGTGTGTGTGTGTGTGTGTGTGTGTGTTCTCACAGAATCAGCACTGCACAGTACCAGCTGTTGCTCTGCTGATCTTCTCAGGACCTGGCCGTCTCCATAGCAATAGTCTTTGGCTATTGACCCCTGTCCTGTGTCCACCTCTCTGGTTTCATCCTTCTGTCTCTCTCTGTTTCTATCTCTATACAAGTAGAGTCCACTGAGCCCTTACTGAACTGGTCTCACCATTCTTATTTTCTCCTCCCCTGGGTAAGGGCAGGTGATACATGTACACCAGACACTCTTTTTGGTTATAGTGACTTCTATGGTGATTTTTTTTTTTTATCCTCACCCGAGGACATTTTTTCATTTTTTGTTCTGATAGAGTGGGAGGGAGAGAGAGAGAGGAAGAGAGAGAGAGAGAAACATCGACGTGAAAGGGACACATCGAGTGGCTGCCACCCTCACAACCAACCAGGGCCGGGGACAAACTGCAACCGAGGTACATGCCCTTAGCGGGAACCAAACCCGGGTCTCTCTGGACTGCAGTCTGACGCTCTAACCGCTGAGCCAAACCGGCCAGGGCTATGGTGATGTTTTTATCTGCCCATGATTCAGCCTTCTGTTACGGCTGAATGTGGAGCCTCTGTCATTCAGGGACCTTTCTGGTGCAAACAAACAAGTAAGCAAATGTATATGACAGCCTTAAACAAACAAAAAGTATGGTCCATTTGCTCACATCTGACCTCCGACCTCAGGCACCAGCTTGAATTCAGAAGGCATCTCCGCAATCTACCACTTTCTCTTTCCTCGGATCTGGCTCCATTTCAGGGTTCTACCTCATGCCACACCCCACAACTCCAGACTCTTTCCCTTGTGACTGTAGCAGTTCTAAGCTTCTCCTCTTAACACCAGAAGAATCTCATTCTCCTCATTTCAAATAATATTCCTGAGATGTACTCTTATTGCACCTTTTTCAGTCACGTACTCATCCATAACCAATTAGTGTGACGATGGAGAGGGCTATTCTTATCTGTTGAAATCAGTCACAATCCACTCTTGAAACTACAAGTTTGAGGACCAAGGATAGGGAGTGAAGGTTTTTCTCCAAAAGAAATCCGAAATATTATTACCCAGAGTATGGGGGAAATAAATAGTGGACAAAAAAGTGTCTACTACAGATACCAACTGTCTATAAGCATAATTGAACACATCAAACCCTTCAGTACATTTAGCCCAGGTACCATTTTTTTTTTTTTTTTTGCAATTCTAATTCAAAAATGTAGATGTGAACCTTGTTCCCCTTGTAGTTATTCCTGATGCCTACAACTATATAATTCAGTCCGAGGCCAGTTGAATTCCTAGATCCCCAATGTGAACGCTACTCTAGGCTACCATCAAATGCTTAGGTGAAGTTTGTATGTAGTAATGATGAGACATCTTTCCATTTTGGAGCCAATACTTTAAAATGTGTTGAAAGCAGGCGTATCTGGCCTAGAAAGAAATGAGGTTCAACAACTCACTTATACACGTGTTCTCTGGACATTACTGCCTCGTTGATCAAACTAAGATTGCCTGGGAGACAGGACGTGGTGCCCAGAGCATTTCCACAGCAGCTCGTGATCCGTCTTGCCTCTCTCACTCCTGGCACCGTGAAATCCCTTGCCCGAAGGAATGAACCGGCATGAGCGAATGAGAGGGATATTTTCCTCTGAAAATTTCAGATACTTGTCAAAATTCTAGATCAAATCTAAAGAATTTCATCTATTTGTGGGAATTGTGCATGATATGCAAACATGATATTTGCTTACCTCGGCCTGTTCCTTTCAACTGTACTCACCAGCTTCCGTTCAGAAAAGAGATCTCACAAAGACTGAATTAGTGTGAGGTGCACCCTTATCACCAACCAGTGTCTCCAGGTAACATGGGCATCTGAATTCAACGTCAAAGAAGCCACGTGTTTCCAGCTCAATTTATCAAAGGGCATATCACACACCTGTCATTCTATTCAGATAAATCTCAAGTCCAACCAGCATTGGGGATCTCGCCCAATTACATGGGAGACAAAATGGTATGGCAGAAGCAAAGTAGGTTTTCCTATCAGACAGACCTGAGTCTTCTGAATACTATGTCTGCATTTTACATGCTGGGTGGGAACGTTTTCAACTTTTCTCAATATCAGTTTCATCACCTACTGAAGGGTGATGATTAAAACGTATCTCTTGAAGTGACTGTCAGCATTAAGTGAAGTAATAAGTAAAATAATGACTGAATGCTGATTCCCTTGCATTCCCCTTGCTGTACTCACCATCAATAGTGATGTCATGTTGCCCTGGCCAGTGTGGAGCAGTGGGTAGATGTGTGCACAGAAGGTCCGTGGGTTTGATTCCCAGTCAAGGGCATGTACCTGAGTTCCTGAGTTGCAGGCGGGAGGCAACCAATCGATGTGCCTCTCTCACATTGATGTTTCTCTCTCTCTCTCTCTCTCTCTCTCTCTCTCTCTCTCTCTCTCCCCTTTTCCCTCCCTCCCTTCCATTCTTTCTAAAAAAAAAAAATAGTGATGTCATGTTGATAATATGTACTCTTTTTTAAATATGTTTTCATTTATTTTAGAGAGAGAGGAAGAGAGTGAGGAGAGAGAGAGAGAGAGAGAGAGAGAGAGAGAGAAACATCGATCAGTTGCCTCCTGCATGCCCCCTGACTGGGGATCAAGCTCGAAATCTGGGCATGTGCCTGACCAGGAATTGAACCGGCAACCTTCTATAGCACAAGATGACACTCAACCAACAGAGTCCCCTGGCCAGGGCATATAATATGTACTCTTGATATGATGTAATGAAAATGGTATTTTACTTCTGAAGTGTTTCTCCCAAAAACATATAACCCCAGTGCAATCATGAGAAAAACATCAGACAAATCCCAATTGAGGGACATTCTTGAAAACATCTGAAGTGTAGTCCTCAAAAGTGTCAAGCATATCAAAAATAAGGAAAGTCTGAGAAACTGTCTCAGTCAAGAGGAACCTAAGGGGACCTGAAAATGAATGTAATGTGGTATTCTGGATGAGCTCCCAGAAAAGAAAAAAGGCATTCAGTAAAAACTAATGAAATATGAATAAAGTGTGGATTTTAGTTAATAATTATATATCCCTAATGGTTCATCAATTGTAACAAATGTACTACAGAAGGTAAGGTGTTAATAATAGCGGAAATAGGGGAAAGCTTTGTATTATCATCTCAATTTTTCTATAAATATAAAACCATTCTAAAGTTTAAAAACTTTATTTAAAAGATACATTTAAATAAAACACCAGCAATTTCGAAACAGAGATGTTAAGCAATTTCTCTGAAGTAACCTTTCTCTACCTGTTTCTTTCTTCCTTCTTCCTTTCTCTCTCTTCCTCCAAATTTAATTGCTGGAACTATTGCCCCTTAGAAGCCAGAAGGCTAGGACAAGAGTTTCCTGGGGTCCATTGAAAAGGATCCATGAAGGAAGGACATACCAAGTTCACACACAAGAAGAAGCATGGTACCCACTGGGGAGAATCAATTTGCAACAAAGCTGTATGTAGCCACCATACCATATTCTGGGTACCGTGCTAGGTACCACATACATTATCTTTTTATATTTGTTCTCATAGTAACTGTACGTATTGATATAGATGCTCATCTCAATTTGCAGAGGAGGCTTGGCTGATCATGATCCCACAGCTCACAGGAAACAGAGTTAAGTTCCACACTCCAGATCCCCTGGTCTTAACCTCTCACCGGTGGCATGTACTGCCTCCCAAGGCCACAGTGAGAGGATCACCTTGCCTTTAGGGACCTCCACTCCCACTTTGTATACCTCCTTCTGTCTGGGTGTCTAACACATCTCAAGCCCACTCAGCCATCCAGCTATGCCTCTTCCTCTCTCCAGAACGAGAAATGAGAGCAAGGGAGTGTGAAAGGGAGTGAGGGAAATGGGAAGGGAGAAACAGCTAAGATTAGCTGAGCTGCTGCTCTGTACCGAGACACTTAGTAGATACTCTACCCACTTAATTACTCAAGCCCTCATGATGTCCTCATAGGAACACAATTTCTGTTTTGAGGCTCATGGTTACTCAGTGCTTTTAGCTCAGCTGTCATAAAGGGGAACGTTCTCCCTTTTTTATCACTCTCCACAAAATTGCATTATATACTGCTCACCCCATCAGTACTTGCCTCCCCTGTATCCCCCCCCCCCTCTTCCTCGCTGGCCCCCTACCTCATCTTGTTCTAATCACTCTGATTCTTCTACTCCACTGGCCAACTTCCAAGTTTCCGATGTGTGTGGGGGGGGGGATGTTTGGCTCTTTTTGTTTTCCCCTCGACTCATCTTCAGCAGTGCTGTTGGCTCTGCCCTTCCGGTCTTCATCCCGCTAACTCCTCCTTAGTATCGGATCTTCACTTTCATGTCCGTTTGCAGAGGCCTTTCCCAACGTCGCAGACTAACTGAGACCCCTTGTCACCCCCATGCACAGCAGTCTGTTTTCTCTAGCTGGTGCCGACACGCGCTGTAGCTGTGCATGCAACAGGGGTCTCCTTGGTTTGCTTTCCGGCCCGATCTGGACCGTCAGCTCCATGAAGAAGTAAGCTATGCCGGTTGTATCGCGTGTGCCTGGCACAGTGCCTGGCACATAATATGGATCAATAAATATGTATTAAATATAGTTTTTAAATTGGTAAGTAGATATAATAATAAAGAAATCTTTTTCCCTTTCTGAAGTATTCTTTTACTTTTTTTCAAGGATTAGATTAAAGGTATTTATGCTCGTGCATTATTTTCTTAACCAGACTTGAGACTTCAGAGTGGAAAAGTTCTGTGATTTTCCTGTGTATCCTCTATTTCACGCACTCACACTCACCCACCGAGAAAATCCCATGTGGCAGATGCCAGACAGTGATGATAAATGAAGGGAAAGTAAGTGTTTTAAGTTAAGTGGAAAAAAAGCTGACTTCGGTCTTACGTGATTTCTTCCCCAGGACTATCTGAACTTTGAAAGAACATTACCAAGGAGCTGTGCCTGAAACCCACTAAAAGGCTCTGAATGGTGTATTAGCATCATTAATGATAAACTAACGGGGTCACAGAGTTCAGAAACCATCTTTCACTATTTTCAAACCTCATTCCATAAATAGGCTCCTATTGGCCTAAAAGTGAACATGACTCTGTTTGCAAAAAAAAAAAAACACTGTAAATGACCTTTAGCGAGTTCTCAGTCTCCCTCCTCCCTGTTCTTCCTTCAGAATGCTCGGTGCCCATCAATCCCGCCGTTTGTCCCCAGAGGGTAAATGTCTTGATCAACATCTCTCAGCAGCTTCCTGGATGACCCCTGTTCCATCTTGATGATGAAATCCTTGTCTGCTGTCCCTCCAGCAAGGCTCAGACACATTTCCTCTGTCAAATAAATAATTATATGTTCATCTTCAGTTCATTTCCAAGAAAAAAAAAAAAAAACAGGATTTAATTCAAAACCTAAGAGGGTGTTTACCTCGCATTCCTCTGTAATCAGAGAATGAGCTCAGCCACTCCGAATAGCACCCTAGGAGACAGCCCGGATGTTAAGTAACATCATGCTGTCACCAAAAGATTAATGTGTCCAATTACCCGCGATGCCTCGCCCTCGGTGGAGTTAAACTGAAGGGTAACAGAGGAGAGCTCCTCGGTGCCAGGGCTGGTGGATTGGTGACCTAAACGCAAAAGCGAGTCCCGCTCAGCACAGTGGACATGTCCTGCTCCTTCCCCGGGGCTCTGGGGAGCTTGGAGCTGAAGATAATCACGGCGCTTAAGATAATCAAGTCACAAGCGTTCATTAAGCGACTCAACGCGGGATTTCTCTCTGTGCTCAGCTTTGGCGTTTCCCCCTCTGCCTCGTCCTCCAGTCCCACGCCGGGGCTGGTGGGGCTCCACACTTGCTTTGCCCGTACACGTGGGCACGTGTGTTGGCAGTGGAAGGATGTGTGGAGGGGAAGACTTAAGACAGAAGCACGGGGACTGAGTGGGAATAGAAGACACTGACGTTCCTGACACAGGGTGTTACCGTGTTCACCCAGAAGCTGGTGATGGCTTTGAGAATTAAAGTAGAGGGAAAGGCTCTTTAGTACTTGAAATGTATTCATTCTCCCGGAAATCACCCCACAGGCTCCCATTGGCATCTGTACTTTAGGTAGTAACCCTCTCCCCGCGCTACACTGTCTGCCCAGAGGCACCCAAGGGGCCGCACATCAAAGTGAAAATTCAAAGCAGGATCTGAGTCATTCCCTAGGAAATAAGGAAACCTGCCTTTTGGTGGCTTTATACTGCATGCTTACACTATGAATACAAATATAAAGCACACAATAATGACTTCCAAATGTGTTTGTATGGAATGTTATAATAAACATTACCATTTTTTTAAATCTAGTATGCAAACATTTTTTTTTTTTTATTTGAGGGGTATCTCAAAGTAGAAGTAGGTTTCCATCTCTTACAGCCTACAAAGAAAAAGATAAAAGATTGTCTTTCCAAACCTTTTGGCCGCTAGGGCATGGCTGTCAGGCAGACTAGGGCCAACAGATATCTCAGTGGAGAATTTAAGCCTTTGAACCTTAAGAGACTAAAGTATTTCCCGGGGTTCTCAACCTTCCTAATGCCGCGACCCTTTAATACAGTTCCTCATGTGTATGTGGGCGTATCTGCATGTGGGCGGACCCGCCTGGAGACGGATAGAGGAGCGGTGTCTCCGTTCCTAAGACCATCGGAAATATGTGTTTTCCGATGGTCTTAGGCGACACCTGTGAAAGGGTCGTTGGACCCCCAAAGGGGTCACGACCCACAGGTTGAAAATCGCTGGCTAATACAAAAAAAAAAAAATTAAAGAGAAAATGAAGACCTCAATAAAACACTAGCAAACAGAATCCACAGAATATAAAAAGAATTGTAAACCATGACCAAGTAAGTTAGCATCTGAAAATCAATATAATACACCATATCAGTAAAATAAAGGCCCAAACCCCCATGACCATCTCAACAGATGCAAAAAAACGCATTTCACAAGATCCCATACCCCTTCGTGATAAAAACACTCAACAAAGTAGAATAGGAGGGAACTTTCTCAAGTTGATCAATGGCACCTATGAAAAAAACTAGAGTAATGTACTTCACAGTGAAAGACAACGCTTTTCCCCTAAGATCAGGAAAAAGATGACCATGTCCACTCTTGTCACTTCTATGCAACACTGTATTGGAGTTTCCAGGCAGGGCAATTAGGCGAGAAAATGTTATAAAAATAAATCAGATTGGAAAAATACAAGTAAAACTTTCTCCATTTTCAGATAACACACTCTTACATATCGAAAATCCTAAGGAATCCACTAAAAATCCGATAAATGCATTCAGCAGAATTGCAAAGTACAAGATTGATATACAAAACCAATTACATTTCTATACACTAGCGATGAACAATGAAATTAAGAAAACAAAGCACTTACAATAGCATCGTCAACATAAAATACTTAAGAATAAATTTAACAGAAGTGTAAAATGTTGCCTCCGAAAACTACAAAACCGTGTTGAAAGAAATGAAAGAGCTGGTGTTGACTCAGAGGCTGCAGCGAGGCTGAGAGCCGAGCAGTAACAGATGTCCGAGGATGAAGACGCAGGTGTTTGTAGGGACTGATGTCCTGGAGGTCAGTTTCCAACAGTAATGGAACAGGAAACATCACCAGCAAAGTCTGTGTAGGGTGCAGTGTTGGCCGTAGCACAGCTCCAAGTGTTGGTCCACTCGCTGAGTCTGTTTCCTCAGCCCTTCCTTAAGCTCAGAGATCTATATATTGTCCTCTCGATAAACTCCATTTAGTCAGAGTTGGTTTCTATTAATATTTTTTGTAACCAAGAACCCTGACTGAGGCGGATATTACTGCTAGTTTTCATAGGTTTATATTTGTTTTACTCAAGATATTTGTTTTACTCTGAAAGGCCGAGTTTGACTCACAGTCATCACCTAATGATATTTCTCTTTATTAAATTCCACAGGTAGTATTTTTAAAAAAGAAAAGTCCGTCTAATTCCTATTACACATTTTTTTTAGAACATTCTAAGTGCCATTGCTTTTCCAGTGTTTAATTCATGTCCTCAATAACCTTATAACTTAATCATAATAACCTTACAACGTAGATATTATTAATCTTATTTTTACATGTGAGAAAACTAAAGTTAAAAGAGGTAACACAGTAGCCTAGGACAGCATAGACTACAGATGGAAATCGAGAGAAGCTGAGCACAGATCCCAGGCAGTTTCTACTACGCTCAGCTGCTTCCTCGATTTTCTGTCCTTGACACACGGAGGAGGGCTGGAGGTCAAGTAAACCCCACTCTGAACAACATAAAAGCTCCACAATTACTCATGAACTATTGTATCCAGTCAGTGGAATAGGAAGCAGTCATAACAGTTCTGTTTTCCAAAAGTATCTGATGACATAACAAAAGACATAGCATTAGTCGGAAACTGTAGAATAAACACGGTCAGAAACAAATCCTATCATATTACTGGCATACCTGTATATGTGTGTATCTGTCTTATGTGTGCGTGTATCAGACAGACACACATAAATAGTATGTAAATTGCTAATCATTAATAACATGAATAAAGAGAAGGAAGGAAAATAGTATAAATTTCAAGCAGAAATGGGGACAGTAGGAGACAGGCAGTTATGAAGAAAATAAGTTGCTCTAGTCTTGGTCATGAAGGAAGAGCAGGGCCCTTGGAAATCCTACCATGCTGTACTCACCAAAAGCCTATGGCATTCTCAAGTCCCTGAGAGAAAACCACTTTTCCTTTCTGTGTCACTTTTTTTTTTTATTGTGGTGACATTGGTTCACAAAACCGTGTAGCTTCAAGCGTCCAACTCAACAAAACATCCTCTGCACACTGCAGTGTGTGCCCATCGTCCAAAACAAAATCTCTTTCCATCCCTGTTTATCCCCACTTTGCCCACCTGCACCTACGCCCACTCCCTTTTCCCTCTGGCTATCTTTCCCAGATATCATAGTACTTCCATACCTTTCTGAATGCAGACGACCTCTCCTGGCCATTTCTGGTATTACAACTCTTCCAACAAGCACACACCGCTGAGGCAGCTATCTATCAACCAGTTCTCTTCTCTGTCACAAGATGAACTGAAATGACCAGAGGTGCCTGAGCGGCTAACACTGCTTGGGACCCACTGACTGCCAACAATCCTAGCTCCCCTTAATGTCAGTCTGGCCATTATTGAAATCCAAGTTCTCAGTGGGCGGGCACTCTTGAGAGCTCCTCCCCACCCAACCCTGGGCACTGGAGATTTCTTGGTTGTGGACACTTTTTAGATTAAGGCAGTTTTTGCAGATTGGGTTTCCATCACGAATTTGAATCTTACCATCTGTGTTCCCTGGTTTCATACCCTTCTACTCACACCTGTGTCCTCCTTCTGCCTAACTGTGAACAGTATGACTCACTTTAATAATTATGAGTCTCCACACTAGACGATAAAACTACTGAACTTGGCAGCAATATTAATCATGAGACAAGGAAAGCTGGGCCCTTGGACATCTGAAATTCCATCTGTCACTTTGGGGAACTTGCAACGTTAGAGGCTCTGTTCTAATACCGGAGAGGAGGCTCCAACGATCTCCTGCTATGGGTGAAAACAGAGCCTCCATTTGGGGCAGTTCCCGTGGACAATCACCACACTATTAAGCAATTTCATTGGTCAGAAAACCGTTGTAGCCACTAATGACCAGCTAGGTCTCCTGCCTGCAATGCAACCGGCCCAGTACAATCACTGATAAGGGCGTCTGTCAGTCATTGAAGCAATAGTATCTCTTCATGCTGAGAGTTGACTGCTGGCTAGGATAGAATCAGAAAGCACAGCTTTAACAGTGAAGATTATTCAACTGGTAAAACGTATTTGCTGCCATTTACATTATGGTTGTAGCCTGACGAAAAACTTCAGATGGAGTCTTTTAGGTGACACGGGTTTTTGATAACAGCCTTGGGATTTTCTAAGGCAGTTCCCTTAGAAAGCAGATACTCTATTTTGAGTGTTTCCGAGTATATGTGTAGTTAGACTTTCTGAATTTAAATTATTATAGAGCCCATTAAGTTACATAAATTTGATACGCTGACCCCAAGAATGAGAAAGAGGAAAAGGAAGTAGAGAACGGAGCAGTTACCACAATGAAGCCAGAGCGGGGCCATTCAAGCGAGAGGCGTGAAGCTTTGCCTTTCCAGTCCACAGAGTCACCGTCGGAAGCACTGTCCCGGATCACAGCCTTCATTTCCATTGAATCTTTGTGTCTTGTCTAAAGCATGTCTGCTTTCGAGTTAAGTCTAGTCTCTCTTTGTTTTCCTTGGGTGCAATTTCTTTGCTTTTGCAAGGAGTCTAAGAACATGAGTACCCATTTCATAAAAATATGTAATGAAGATAAATATAATTAGAATCAAACAGAAAATATTTAAAAACCTAAACTTGGGCTTGACGCTGTGAAAGATACAATCGAAGTATCTACAGGGTGGGGCAAAAGTAGGTTTACAGTTGTCCGTATGGAAAATAATACAATAATTAATAAATAATACTACAAGAATGAACTCTGTGTTTTTGTACTCACAACTGTAAACCTACTTTTGCCCCACCCTGTATAAGTTAGAATTCATTAGGTGCAAGGAACCCATCATATGCGGTTAAAACTGGTTGAATTGGTAAGAAGAGTGATTTTCCCCCATAACAAAAGTTCTGGAGGCAAGGCAGTTCCAGGGTCTAGGTAGTCACTCAGCAGTAGAATCAGAGATCCGTGTTCCTTACAGCTTTCCACACTGCCACCCTTAGATCACTGTCTTTTCTCCTTTGGGTGGCAAGAGAGCCATCATAACTCCCAGCAACCACAACAAAACAGAAAAAAGGGGATTTTATTTTTATGCATTTTTTAAAAGTACGTTTTGTTGATTTTTAGAGAGGAAGGGAGAGAGAGATAGAAACATCGATGTGAAAGAGCTGCATCAATCGGCTGTCTCCTGCACATCCCCCACTGGGGATCGAACCTGCAACCCGGGCATGTGCCCTGATCGGGAATGGAACCAGGACCTCGAAGTCCATGGGATGATGCTCAGTCCACTAAGCCACACCAGCTGGGCTCATGCATTTTTTTTTTTAATCAGGGAGTTAAGTATTTCCCCGAAACCATAGAGTCTGCTTCCTTCCATTCAAATCTCATTGGCCAGAGAATTGTGCTCACCGCCCAAGTTGTAGCTGCCAAAGATGTGGTGTAGCAAAGATAGTTTTTAGGCACTTTCAGCCAAGAAAGCACGAAGGAGTTTGTAGGATGCAGATAGCTGTACGTAAGCAAACAACACAATCTGTCTCACAGTAAAAGGTACATTTCACAAACATAGAGCTTACCATGAACTATTAATAACATCACGTTGTGTGGTGATTGACAGTTCACCAAGCACTCTCTAATGAATTACTTCGCTTAATCTTTGCATTACCTTGCAAAATAGATTAAATCACTCTATTTTTTAAAAATTTTTTCCTGTATTGACCTTTTTTAGAGAGAGAGGAAGGGAGAGGGAGAGAGAGATAGAAACATCGATGAGAGAGAACATCAATCTGCTGCCTCCTGCATGCCCCCCACTGGGAATCAGGTCCACAACCTGGGCCCTGACCAGGAATCGAACCAGTGACCTCTTGGTGCATGGGTCGACGCTCAACCACTGAGCCACACCAGCCGGGGAAATCACTCCATATTTTTAATGAGGAAAGTCAATTTCTGTATGGAAAAAGACTAGTAATGTAGTACAAATTAAACCTTCAACTTTGTAAGTCTAGTAGTATATAAACTTAGAAATCATGGACATCAGTTAGAACTGGAATGGAGACTTTAAGACCAGAAACTGATTTGGGGAACTAGGCACTACATAGCCAGATCACTACTAAAAATGAACTCATGGTCTAGGAAAGGAGGAAATTAGCAAACAAGAAAAAATGAGCAGCCAATACATGGGTAAATTCTAAGACAGGGGCCAAGAATGCAAAATCAACCGAGAATTTTAATTCCACAGTATTTATTGGGCACCTACTAACTCTCTGTTTAGACTGTGGAGATCAATATGAATTAGACTTAATCTCTACCTTCTAATACCAATTAGCAAATGCTCTAATAGAACATGAAGCTCAATATTTCATGAATCACCTGGGGAAAGATCAAGCATGTAGACAGATTTTTAGAAAGGAGGTCAGCCTCTTCACTTAACCTTGAAGAAAGGATAGCGATCAAGAAAATGTGTGCCACGGGTGCAGGTCACATATTAGCAGAGAGAGAATAATGAAGACCAGAGTGTGTGGAAGAAGAGAGCGGAAAGACTAACAGAACAGGTAGGACGTTTGGCTGGGTAGGAACTGATGGAGGAGAGAGGACGGAGAATGGCATCTTGTGTGTGTCATCATAAACGTCAGTTAATAATTTTCTTGATTATGCATGCCACTGCTATACTAGCTGTCTGAAACCACAGGAGTATTATCAGTAAGCAAAATTTATTAAAGGGCTGCAATAATGGTGAGGACACTAGGGCATTACTTAGAAAAACGGTTTGAATTAATTAAATAATGCTTTACTTTCTGGGTGATATAATACAAATGACCTTCTATTTTTAAAAAAATAATAATTTTCTTGAAATTAAGTGAACTTTGGCTGAAAGGAGAAATTCCGTGAAACAAAAACATATAAAAGAGGCAGCCAGACACGAATGGGGCATTGAAATGTACCTGACTCTGTGGCCCCCGAGAGCTGATGCCAGGCGGTTGGGCCCACAGGTCTGTCCATCACTTACACCGAGAGCCCTCCTCTCCCATTTAGTCTCTGAGCGACGCCTCTGCTTTTAGAGCTTTGATCCCTCGTGTGAAATAAAAGCTCCCGAACAAGCTCCAAATGTCGTGAGTAAATCATCTTGGCATTTGTGGAAATTCTTGACCAAATATCGGGAACACTCGCCTCTTATTTCTGTCAGTCTTGCGGCTTTCCTGATTCCCCCAATGAGGCAGGAAGTGAAGGTGGCAGGACTCCAAAGACAAAGAGCCAGCCGAGTGCGTTTCCAAAACAATCCCTTTTGGTTTCCAGCTCGAGGCAGCAATGAGGAATGATCGTGTCCTACTTGCACTGGTTTCGGGGGCCTCCTTAACTGAGGTTTCTCTTGACTTCACAGAATGGGCAGTAGAGAGTCTACCTACCTTCAGAGAGGTGGACGCAGATAAAGCCATCTGAGGGGACGCTCCAAGGTCATCACCTGGAGCAAGGCCTCCTCACTCCCTCTTTCATGACCGAGGTGCACGGCCATGCTGGCATACTCTTCCTGCTTTTCCCTTCCAAGTTTGAGCACTGACAGGAGGCTTCTGTTATTTAATAGAACAATGAATATTAATGCTAAACAGCATTGGACCAACAATCGCAGTCCTGGGAGTCAATCTGAAATAAACATGCGGGAGGCACACATACTGAAGCAACCCAAACGTCCATCAATAGAAGGGTTGTCCCACCACCACAGAGAATTAAATGCCATGGAGAATGAAAAAGAATGGGGTCGATCCATACATGCTGACTCAACACATATTACATTTTTTTAAAGGCAATGCAAAGAACCATACGTATACAGTTTTCCTGTTTATATAAAAACATATATAAATTAAACACATATTTTATAGTGAATATATCTGGAGACTGGGGTGAAGAAGGATTTGCCACATTTTTAATAAACATTTCCATATTGTTGGCATTTTATAGAGAGTGTCTGTCACCTGTGTGCCTTGAGAGAAAGGTTTCGTGTCTGTACATAAGAGGAGACACGCAGGACAGACCCAGAAGGGCCATGTCCAGAAGTCGCTGATCTGAAAGCAGGTAGGACAGCCTGAACTGGAAGCCTAAGGAGAGGTGGGAGAGAGATAAGGGAGGATTTCCTAGGATAAACAAGACCCAGGTGAGTTCTGGCCCCAGGGCAGAGCAGAGACTCTTGACAATGTGTCCTGATCTAGGCAGTCAGCTTCACACAGGCCGCTGAGGGCTTAACCACTGCTCACCACGACTTCCCGTGAAGCTTTCGGGAAGTGACTTCTACGTGTCGGGTTTTGTCTTCTGGTAGGAAAGGAGAGGGGAGAGGATCAGCCATGGGGACACGTCACAGCCTTGGTAAAGCTGAATGTGACAAACTGCCCGTCTGTGTCCGCTCCTTGGCCCCAGCTGCCGCTGTCCTACCCAATCCACAGCTCCCTGAAGAAACAGCTCGATTTTCCCGTATTCTCAGGATATTCAGAGTGTCCCGGGCCTTCTTCACTGTGTTTCAGTCAGTTCCTTGTATCTTCTGGACTGTCCTCCCATGGGAGGAGGTTATCGAGAGGACATGACCACCAGGTGACCCTCGACCTGGACCCAGGCCATCGGAGGCCCCCCACGGGCTGCCCTGCCCTTGGAATGTGCGTTCTGCCCTCCGTTCCAGGCCGGAGCTGTTTCAAGGGCTCAGCCTCCAGGGAGTAGGAAGTTGTTGAGACCATTGAACGCTATAGTGACTGAACCCAGGTAAGGCCTCTACATAAACCTGTAAGATTTTAGCCGGCAGATGTGAAGATGCAGCTTGTCTTGTGGCTGCCCAAGAAAAGCCTAGGATGTAAGTTCCCTGGCTTACTAAAACTGCCACTTACCGCCCGGCTGGTGTGGCTCAGTGGACTGAGCGTCGTCCCATGGACCGAGAGGTCTCAGATCCATTCCCGGTCAGGGCACATGTCCGGACTGTGGGCTCCATCCCCAGTAGGGGGCGTGCAGGAGGGAGCCGATGGATGTATCTCTCTCACATCAACGTTTCTATCTCTCTCTCCCTTCCTCTCTCTCTACAAAATCAATAGAATTAAAATTTAAAAAACCGCCACCTACCAATTTGGACTGGTCTGCCTCTTTCTTCCAACTCTCCCTGCCCTCCATGCACAGGGGCCAGTTCCGGTTCCACCGGCCAAACTCCCGAGGTTTCAAACCAACCTTGTCTGACCTTCGGGAACACAGAGCAAGTCCAGATTTGCGGCCAGTGAACTATGCCATGCACACGGCATTTCAGCAAATATTTCCAGGAATAGTCCTCCAAGTGTCCTTTCGTATCTCCTGCAACACGGACGGTCTGTTGCCTCCAAAGGTGAAAATCGCTGTTGCAATGTGTGCAGTTGATGGAGAATAGGAGCAGCCTCCTCCGCAGCTAGTAAAAGGCCATCTGGAGACGCCCTTCAGCACTGATGGTGTTACATTTCATTTTTCTAATGCACTGGAGACTGCATGGGAAATTAGGTTTTGTGAAAGCTAGCAAAGTGGCATGTCTGTTGCCTTTCCTTGGGACTTGGTCGTTTATATTTATGATATTGTTTTTAAACCGACAAGGTGACTGAAATCAAACCCACTTGCAGAATGTACTTTGGGTGTGCTGCTGCAGGTTTTCATGTCACAAACCCACAGACTAAATAAACATCACACCTTATGTATACTGTCCCATGATATCTTTAGTAGTCAATGTAAAATAGATGATCTTTTAGTTTTTTTTACTTTGTCTTAACTGAGTGAAAAATGTTATTCACTGTCTCACTGGATAACCCACATATTTTTCTCTCTCCCTAAGGTAAGTAAAACTAATATTCTTCAGTGTTTACTCTGACACACAGATTCAAATAAGAAACATTCAAGGAGAGTATTAAAGTATTAAGAAATCTGCCCGGCTGGTGTGGCTCAGTGGTTGAGCGTCGACCCATGCACCAAGAGGTCGCTGTTTCGAATCCTGGTCAGGTCACATGCCCAGGTTATGGGCCTGATCCCCAGTGGGGGGCATGTAGGAGGCGGCCAATCGATGTTCTCTCTCATCAATGTTTCTATATCCCTCTCCCTTCCTCTCTCTATAATATCAAAAGGGAAACATTTTTTTTTAAATAAAGCATTAAGAAATCTGAGGGTCAGCAGGACAAATAGATAATTTGCCCAGAATCCAACATGTGGTAAGAGACCGAGACAGAACTAAAACCTAGATTATGTCCAAATCCTTGCTCTTTCCACAGCTCAGTATGGTTCACTGAGACAGATGAGATGCTACGTCCTGGGTGCACAACCATAAAAGCCTAGAGCAGAAGTTTGATCAAACAGAAAGCAGGACAGGAAATGTATTTCCAAATTGGAATCAGAATCATAGAAACAGAAAGCCCTATACCCATCAATACCCATCACTTGTACATCTTCACTACCATTTCGGGGACCCTCAGCAAAGATACAAAGTAAAAAATGTTTTCTTTTAGCCCTGCCTGCACACACACACACACACACACACACACACACATGCATACACAAATGCAGTCCTGTTCAAAATACTCAAATTATTTAAGGAAAACAAAGAATTTGGCGTAGGAAATATGTCTATACAGAGGAGATGTACACGCAGCATTCCTTAGCATGCCCTTTTCTTTCCACGCTCGGTTCCCTGTGGAGAGCACAGTTCCGATAGCATGCTCTTCAGGAAGTGTCCTGTGATGCACATGTTGGGCTCTCCTTGTTCTTGTACCAAATTTGGGTTCGGTAAAGCCACACTAGGGCAAATGGAAACAGAAGTTGTACACAGGTGATTAAAACAAACTTTGCTGCCAATTTCACATTATCTGTGCCTTACTCTCCCCTTCTTCTCAGCCCTTTCCCCTAATTCTATCATTCACATGCCCTTTTCATACCCTTGGCTCCTTTATAATCTCTCCCAGATCAAAATGTGAGTGTGTAAGAGGGACCAGTAAGGATTGTCGACACCTCTCCCAGAGTTATTTACGGTTTAATCCCAGTTCTAACTGGAATTAAAGGTGCCGTCTGCCGTTAAAGGAATTCCCAGCACAACTAAGTATGCAGGGAAGTATATTTTGGGATCGCATCTTTGAAGTCATACTAGTGGATTGTTTCGCCTCTTGGTCTGCACATTTATTGTCCAACTGAATGGAGACTTTGATGAGTCAAAAAATTTTATCGAATAAAATGCTATTTTTTAATCAAGTAAATCATGGTAATCCCGATTAGCCACATCCTCATAAAAACGATGAAGAAAAGGTGGGGTGGGGGTTGAGCGGGGTGGAGGTGGAGGAGGGCGTAGAGGGGATAAATGGTGATGGAAAAAAATAAAATTAAAAAATGTTTTAAATAAATATATAAACAAGGTGAGAGGATTCAGGTGAAAGGGCAAAACATAAATACATAAATAAATCCTTCCCACTTGCTCCGGAGGGAGAATAAAAGTCAGAAAAGGAAAAAAAGAAAATATAAATAATCTCATTGTGAGGATTTAAAATAACACATGACATGTATATTATCATTAAAATCACTCAACAACAACAAAAACGTTGGAGAAAAGATATTTCACAGGGCCATTTTACTCCCCTGAGGAGAGGTTCATACCCACCACTGGCTCACAATTGAATGTTTAAAGAACCCTTAGCTGGATTCTTAGCAAATGGAAGTCTAGAATTATCTCAAATGTCTTCTATACTAAGGTCTGGCATTTTGGAGAACAGAAAGGTCACTTTGAATCTTGAAGCAACAACAAAAACAAAAATCTCTTTCTGCTCCTGCTTCTTTGCTTGATGATCATAATAAATCCTCTAATCCTCTAGTCAAAAAGCCCAGTTTTTTGGGAGAAATGTTTGGGTAAGCCAAAACAGCAAGTGATTGAATTCTCTCATCTAAAAAGGCAGTGAACACAGTTTGTCTTAATTTTTTGGCCTGTTGCAGACACCATCTCTGAGCCATTTTATACGAATGATGCTGCCAATTCAAAGACAGCAGGTGCTCAGATAACATCCTTTCATTCAGTGTTGTTTCTTTATAAAGTTGATGAGAAAAAATAATTGATTCCTGGCCATGGCCACTCTCCCCATGTCTCTTCTCCAGGTAGTCTGACTTCCTCCCACATTCTAAAGATGTGCACACTAGGTGAAATGGGGCGTCCTAATCACCCCAGTCTGCGTGTGGGTGTGTGTGAGTGGCCCTGTGCTGGAGGGGGTTTCCTGCCCAGGGGCCTCCACCCTGCTTAGGGTGCCAGGATGGGCTCCGCCACCCACCACCCTGAACTGGAATAAACAGATTGGAAAATAATTATCTTGTTTTTATGAATGTCTTAAATGTATGTATACCTCACATTTATTTCAATGTTTAATATTAGAAGTGTTCTGGGTCTTTATTTAGAAGCTTGGTGATGTTTTAGTGACCAGAAATGTCGTAGGAACGTAACTCTTGTTTACATCAATTAGCCTGTGGTAAAATTGGTTTCATCATACATCATTTCGTTTAAAGTCGCAGTTTCCAAGAATTTTTTACATTAAGTGAGGTCTTACTGCATATGTAAGGCACATACCTAAAAAGTTTGTTTTCCCCCAAACAACAGAATGCTTTTCCAGTGATCCAGTTAACAGATTCCTATGTGACCAGTAACACACTTAGTACAATGACCCTGGGTTTAAGTGTGGGTTTACAAAATGGATTAAAAGGAAGGGGTCTATTCTGAGCTAAACTGCATTTTTGGTAAGCAATCATAAAGTGGGCCATCAGCCACAATTTGAGAACTACCTCCCTAATCACAGAAGCCTTGGCCAACCTTAGGCAAAAAGAAAATGCAAAATGTCTTCCTGTCCCTAGTTCACTGGCATTTGATAAAGCTATTATCTATCACAAAAACCTTAGTTATAGAAAGGATGTGAGAAAAAGAAAAAGTTATGGCTCAGATTTTTAAAAAAGGAGATAATATAGAATTATGTTTCTAGTTCAATAATATACTAATATCTTCTACTTGAAATCAGCAAGCTACCTGGAGGAAATCGATTTTTAGAAAGAATTCACAAGAAGATGTTAATAAATGATAAAATCCACATCCTCGATTTCAACCTTGTCATGAATTTCATGCTTCAACTTCATCAGCTGCTCCCATTTCCCTGATGCTCTGTTTCCTCAAACCTCTGTTATATCTACTCATACCTCTGCCCACTTCAACTCTCCCATTGTTTTAGGATCCAGATGTTGTCTCCTTTTTGCAGCTTTCATTTCTCACACAGGAGAAAATTAGCAACTCCTTTGGTTCTCGCAGCACTGTGGGGAGACCTCCTCTGCAACAGGTAGTCGGTCTCCTTACGAGTTCATCTTCTGCAAATTGGCTACCAGCTCCTTGAGATGAACCATGTCATATGCATACATATTTTTTTTCTTTATTGATTGTAGAGAAAGAGGAAGGGAGAGGTAGAGAGAGATGGAAACATCGATGAGAGAGAACATTGATTGGCCGCCTCCTGCACACCCCCCACTGGGGATTGGGCCCACAACCTGGGCATGTGCCCTGACCAGGAATCGAACTGGCGACCTCTTGGTGCATGGGTTGACGCTCAACGACTGAGCCACACCGGCCAGGCACGTAGATTATTTTTATTTCCAAGGGCTATCAGTGAGGGTAGCATGTACCGTAACAAGAATAATTACTATAGAAAACATTTATTGGTCTTCCACTGTATGTTGTACAGTTCAAAGCAGGTCACATGCATTATTTCATTTAATCCTTAAAATAAACATTTTATGTGGACTCCATCATTACCCTCTTTTAAGATGAAAAACTGCAGCACAAAACAAAACAAGCAAACAAACAAAAACAAAAACAAAATACCTGCAGCACAAAGCAGAACTAGGACAGTGCATGACTACAAAGGAAATGGCTGTCCGGCACTTGGGCAGGGCAACCTGTGCACAGTTAGCAATGGCCCTCTCAGGCAATGCTTTTAGAACACATTTAAATGTTCGATTTAACAGTAGGCTTTTAGCAGACATATTTGCAATTTTAAAGAATATTTTTGCAGGTCTTGATGCCTTAAACCAAAGAACATGTTAGAGGCTGAAAGGGCCATCTGCCTAGTGTCCTTCAAAACGCACTGTCTAGATAAGCATTTATTCTGACAGAAAATTGTCATTAACATTGGGCTGATGACCATATGGTCTAGTGAGAATGACAAAACTAAAGGAGACAATAGGACAGACTGATTCTAGTGAAGACAGTCTAGAAAACCGTAGAATGTCATCACTGTTACTCTACTCTCTACCCACCTGTGAAAGCTCTGGTCTAGGCTTTCCATTCACAGAAAGAATTGAACAGGAAAATGTCTTTTGGCTACAGACATATGTAATGTTTATTGGCCATGTGAAGCTCTGCTAAAACAACAAAATCTTGTATGTTTTCATTTTCCAAAAGTCACAGCAAATGAGAATTTAATAAATGGTATTCAACCAATAAAATATATATTATATGATTCCATGGCATTTATCTGTTAATATTTTGTCCATGAGCTCAGAATCTAATTATTAGAATAATCCTGAAAGAAGTTATTAAATTCTGCACTTGTCTTCTTTAAAGGACTTCAGGAGATATGTGTATCCTGTTGGGTGTAAATTACTTTTATCATGCCCGACTTCATGGTAAATGGAAGAGAAGGTCACTATAATAAGAGGCTTGAATGCAGAGGGAGGAAATAGGCCATGAAGAATTAGTAACTTAAAATGAGTCAGTGTGAGTTATAGATGGATTTACTGAATAAAATTCAATAATAACGTCGTGTCCAAGGTCATATTCTAGCTTCACTGCTAATGAACTAACCATTTTAACACAAACGCAGCACGGTTCATGAACAATGATGAACATTGAGTTTTACTGACCACAGATCACAATCACAAAGGATGACATTAGGTGCATGCATCTAAGCAGATTACTGAAGAGATGTGCTTTTTCTGCGAGTTTACAGCACCTAGGAGTCTCTAGGATGGGCATCATTTCTAATAGCATTTCCAGGATATAGAATAATCCTGGACCTAGGGAGACACCTACAGGTACAATAGGAAAATATTAAAATGATAATCTGGGAACCAGAAAATCATAGCATTATATTTAACGGGGAAAATCAAAATGAATTTTCTTCAAAAGTATTTTTAGATGCTCAGAACATTTTTCATAATGATAAGCACAAATTAGATAATACCTTAATAACAAATATATAGATTTGTTATATTTTATCACTCACCTTTAGACTACTTATAAAATCAAGCTTTAATTAATGGCATATAGGATGGTCCACAATTCTTTAAAAATTAGGCCGAATTTACCTATTAGTAGAAATAATGTTAGCTGTTATCATCATCATCAGCATCAGCATCATCATCATCATCTTTTTACTGAGTAACTACCAAATAGCAATAAGTACAGATATTCATTACTTCAGTAAGTTTTTTCTTCATTTAAAGTAAAATATCCCTGGTAAAATGAATATAGTCTACATTAGCAGGCATTTATGCTTTAACATAAATGGTTTAATAAATCCCTTTTTTATTTAAAAATAAAAGGTTTTTCAGTAGCATGAAGTGGATAGAAATTTAAAGGTCCTAGTGGAGGGTGGTGGTGATGCATGACATAATTTTATGGGTAGATCGGAGTTCTTTAACAACGCCCCTCATCTCTCCTCTCCATTACATGCACCTCCCAAAATGGAAATCAGAGCAAGGAGAATTCATCCTGTTTTCTTTTGCTTGGTTACTATCTCTCTCCTACTTCATGCAGGTTTTGCTCAGAAGGATGCTTCCTCTAACCTCTCCTCCACTTCCTATACTGCTATTATACTTGTGTAACACAATAGTTTCCAATAAGTTGCAGTGAAAGGATTTTGATGTCTTCCAAGAACCCTAAAGCTATCATTCCAATGTGCTTCCAACGCCAGAATGACTTCAAAAGCTCTAGTATTGACAAAAAGATCATTGGAAAACAAATCCCATAATTTTACCTTTTCCTGCTTTTGACATTTATTTCTGTGTATTCAGTCATAAAATCATTGCACATCCAAAAAGGTCCACAGGCTGCCGCTGCCACCAAGACCACAATGGCAGGGAGACTTGCCGCCTTCCCCAAGAATGTCGCATCCTTCACCATCGGGGCCTCGCTATAATTCTGCCCCCTTCTGCCCCTACACCAAGTACACCACTTGACCCTCCAGATCACACCCTACAGCAACCCAGTGTCCCTGCAGGATGATGGGAACGTGCCTGCTGTGCCAGCCACCCCCAGGACCCCAGGGCCTGAGCTTGGAGTGGCTGAAAAGACTGCGAGCACCTCTACTGAGAGGGAGGAGATCCCTCCCCTGTGGCCCCCAATAAAGATGTGAAAAAATCCCCGCCCCTCATAAAATGGTCCACAAAAGAACCACCAAAATAGGTGATGGAACATGGAGATTCTACACAACAAATACCTAAAACTCAAGAGCCTTTTTTTAAAGATAAAAGCCAGATTCTATCAATTCAGTCTCCCAAAATAAGATCATACCCCCTCCACCTCTGCTCAGCAGAGAAGTGTAATACTTAGAATTTCTCTATTACATATCGTTAAGTCTCATAACTCTTATCTCCAGTCTTGCCCCTATTAAAAGGCATCTTCCACACAGCTACTACGCTGAAAACACAAGTCTTGCCAGGTCATTTCTGTGGTTAAAACCCTTAAACGATTATATCTTTCCCTACAGGATGAAGTCCAAATCCCTGACCCATCTACCTCCCCAGTTTTATGCCTTCCTGTTCATTCTTTTTATTTTATTTATTTATTTATTTATTTATTTATCTATTTATTTATTTATTTATTTTTGTTACAGATGTTTCTCCTTTTTCCTTCATTGACACCCTCCTCCCCCTCTCCCCGCCCTGTCCCCAGCTTTGTTGTCCATGTCCCTTCATTCTTTATAAATAATAATAGTAATAACAACAATAATATGGACGATTAACATTTATAAAACATGTACCATGTCAAGACTGTCCTAAATATTTTTTATTGTGGTAAAACATAACATAACATAAAATTGACCCCGTTAACCATTTTTAAGTGTCTGGTTCTGTGGCTTGAAGTACAGTCACGTTGTGCAGCCGTCACCACCATCCATCTCTGGAACTGTGTCATCTTCCCCGACTGAAGTCTGCACCCATTGAACACTAGCTCCCCATTCCCCCCTCCCCCCAGGCCCTGGCAACCACCCTCTTTCTGTCTCTACACATTTGACTACTCTAGGTACCTCATATAACTGAAATCACGTATTTGTTCTTTTGTGACTGGCTTATTTCACTTGCACGTCTTCAGGGTTCATCTATGGTGGTATTGAATGTTTCAGAATTTCTTTTTCAGGCTGGACAGTATTCTGATTGTAAATATACCACATTTTATTTTTACATTCACGTCAGTGGACCCTGAGTTGCTTCAACCCTTTGGCTATTGTGAATAAAGCTGCTATGAATATGGGTATATAGGTATCTGTTCGAGTCCCTGCTTTCAATCTTTTTTGATATATACCAGAAGTGGAATTGCTAGGCCACTCGGTAATTGTTTTTTGAAAAATCCTATCATCTTCCACAGGGGCAGCATTGTATATTCCAACCAGCCATGTACAAGGGCCCTGTGACAGGCAATTTTATATGTCCACCTGACTGCCCACGGGATGCCCAGATTAAACGTTATTTCTGGGTGTGTTTATTGGAGTGTTTCTGGATGAGATTAACATTGAATTCGTGAACTTAGTAAAGTACATTGCCTGCCCCAATGTGGGTGGGCATCATCCATTCTGTTCAGGAGGGCCTGAACAGAACAAAGGCAGAGGAATTCACCCCTTTTTTCCAGCCTCACTGGGATTTACATCATGGGCTCCTTCACTCTCAGGCCTGCAGACTTGGACTGAATTCCATCACTGCCTTTTCCAGATGTATATACCACAGCCCTTCCACACTCCCAGCTTACATCATCATTCTGGAGGAAGCCATACTCACAGCCAAAGCACTCTCATTTTAGGAAAACTTTATAAATATCCACTCTCCTCGGTCTCCAGCCAAGCCCAGCAATAAGGTCACATGTTCATGCCCACGAAGCAAGTAGAGTCAGACCTGATATATTCTGCCGTTTCCCTCCTGTTCCAACCTTTGGGCCTGATTTAATACTCTTACCGAGGTCATCCTAATATGGCTGAGAACCACAACCACAATATATTTCCCCACATAAATGAACACCCACTATTTCTTACAAGATAGATGTAATTATTTTGCACATATATGGATTTTATTTTCTGGTGCTCCAGTCAATATAATGCTAAACTGAAAATGGGATTTTTTTAAAGGTACAATTTAATTCTTAAAATAGAAAGTAAATAGATTTACAACAAATATTTCCAAAAAAAATCATTTTTTTTTTTTAAAGAACATCTTTGGCTAGAGTTTCTGGTAAAGTATTGAGCATGTGTTATTGAGGGTTTTTGAGGACAATTTTTTAAAAAATGACACTGTACATATACACTTATAGCATGACAACATTCTTATGTCAGGTATTTTAATGTAAAGCTTTCAGGAAAACATATGTCAGGTGTAGAATTAAATTGCAAATTTTTCTTTGTTCATCTTTAAAAGAATATTTTAGAAAAAAACTAAAACAGAGAAAGAATGTTACATAGATTGCTGCTTCTTTTCCAAACACTTCTCAATATCATCAAGCACTTGAACAGCAGCCTTTGGAATTCGCGTCCCAGGACCAAATACATTGGAAACACCGACTTCATACAGAAATTCATAATCCTGTTGAAAGAATTTGTTTCATTAATAGAAACAATACTATTTTTAATTTCAAATAATTGAACAAAAAAAAACAATACTTGCTTTTGTTTCTTCTTTGTCCCCAAAACACCAAACTTGCTTAGCTGGTACACTACTGGCATTTGGGGATGAAAAATTCTTCCTTGACTGGGACTGCTAATAGCCACTGGCACCACCCTCACGCTCCATTAAAAGAACAAAACACATTCTGCCCACTTTCCAAACACCCCATCGTGTTGTTTGTGGTGAGAGCTGTGTGGCCCAGTGCTTGAGAACGAACGTCTGAGCCCTAAAGCAGTTTTCCCTTACCTAAATTCTCACTACTGCTCATTATTTGTGTTAAATTTAGTATCACATTATGTAAAGCTTTGAGTTTACAAGGCTATTTATTTTCTCCAAGGTATTTTGTCTGCAGCTAGTGAATGGTGGGATACTTTGAATTTGGCTTCATGATGGAATTAGATTTTTTATAAATAAAGATTAGCTCATTTTTTTTAAAAAGTCTCTGGTTGTTAATGCTGCTGTTCGTTAGTTTATTTTAAACAAAGTCAAAGTTTGAATGAAAATATTCCCAGGCTTGAGGCTGTTTCAATGTTGGAATACTTATAGCTGTAATACTGAGTTCAGAACGTGCTCTAAAACCCTGATCCTCGCCTGGCCGGTGTGGCTCAGTGGATTGAGCGTCGTCCCATGGACTGAGAGGTCCGGGTTTGATTCCTGGCCAGAGCACATGCCCAGGTGGCGGGCTCGATCCCCAGTAGGAGGTGTGCAGGAGGCAGCCATCGATATTTCTCTCACATGGATATTTCTCTCTCTCCCTTCCTCTTTCTCTAAAAAAACATATTTAAAAAAAAAAAAACCTGATCCTCAATCACTAGGGCAACTACATATTCCAGGACATTCCAGTTTGTGCTTACTGTTGCAGCACCTTTTTCTTTCTCGTGAGACTTTTTTTTAACTGAGGTATAACTGACATATAACATTATATTAGTTTCAGCCCAGCCAGTGTGGCTCAGTGGTTGAGCATTGACCCATGCACCAAGAGGTCACCGGTTTGATTCCCGGTCAGGGCACATGCCCAGGTTATGGGCCAAATCGCCAATGGGGGGCATGTTCTCTCTCATTGATGTTTCTATCTCTTTCTCCCTTCCTCTCTCTCTAAAATCTATAAAGAAAAAAATATTTAAAAAAAAATTGTATTAGTTGCAGGTGCATAACATCATAATTTGATATTTGTATATAATGCAAAATTATCACAATATGTCCAGCTAACATCCATCATCACACAGTTACAAAACAGTGTGTGTTTGTTGAGAATTTTGAAGATTTATTCTCTTGCCCTGCCCAGTGTGGCTCAGTTGGTTAGCACATCGTCCTGTACACTGAAGGGTCTCGGGTTCAATTCTGAGTCAGGGCACATACCCAGGTTTCAGGTTCGATCCCCAGTCAGGGTGCATACAGGAGGCAACCAATGTTTCTCTTTCACACTGATGTTTCTCTCTCTCTCTCTCTCTCTTTCTCCCTCTCCCTTCTCTCTTTAGAGTCACTGAAATATATATCCTTGGGTGAGGATTTCTTTAAAAAAGGTTTATTTTCTTAGTACCCTTCAAATATGCAATACAGTATTATTTACTACAGTCACCATGCCATACATTACATCTCCATCACTATTTTATAACTGGCAGTTTGTACCTTTGACTCCCTTCACCCACTTCACCCACCCTCTGCCTCTGGCAATCACCAATCTGTTCTTTCACATATAAGTGAGATCATACGGTATTTGTCTCTGTCTGACTTACTTAGCATAACACCCTCAAATGTTGTCACAAATAGCAAGATTTCATTCTTTTTATGTTTGAATAACATTCCATTGTGTGTATATATAGCATATTTTCATGGCGGTATGTATTTTCATTTTCTTCAGATAAATGCCCGAAGTGGAATTACTGGATCATAAAGTAGTTCTATTTTTAATTTTTTGAGGAACCTCCATACTGTTTTCTATAGTGCCTGCACCAGTTTGTATTCCCACCACAGTGTACAAGGGTTCCCTTTTCTCTACATCCTTGCCAACACTTGTTATTTCTTGTCTTTTTACAACAGCCAGCCTAACAGGTGTGAGGTGATTTTTGCATGTCATTAATGATTAGTGATGTTGAGCATCTTGTCACCTGTTGGCCATCTGTATGTGTTTTTGGGAAATATGTCTGTTCAGATACTTGCCCCACTTTTTAATCAGACTCTTTGGTCTTTGCAGCCCCCTTTTTAATATACCCATTTTCTTTCTCAAAAGTAATCGTATTTGGATGATAAATTACATGGTTATGCTAATTATCCCCCAACTATTTCTTTTCTATCTCTGCTAGTTCCTTATACTATTCTTGTAATACTATACTTCTGCAATGGCACTTAACACGTCTTATTGAACTTTTCTCCTAGTCTATGAACTTCTAAGGACAGAAATCGTGCCTAACCATCTTATATCCTCAGCATGTGGCATATAAAGGCGCTCAAAATATGCTACTGTTCTTAGGCAGGTGCTATAGATTCAAAAGTTCATAAGATAAATTGATAAAACATGTAATAACAATTATCTCCAAAACGGGGATGGTCAAATTGATAGGTTATCTTCTTCTGTCTTTCCTAACAATGCTGAGCACACTTGTTCTGACATCTGAGTACGGATTTGGAATGGAGGGCTCAACTAGGAGAGGACTGCAAAAGCCCGTAACTGCAGAAAGGTCCTTGACTCATCTGAGCCTTACAGAGCCTTGTAAATGTATTTTCATGAGAGAATAAATGTTAGAAACCAGTGAATCTGAGTAGAGGGTATACCGGTGTTCTCTGTACTATTTTCATTTTGTACCTGATCTATTAGTTTGAAATTATTTCTAAATAAAAAGTTATTATTGTAAAATGTCCTCCAGGCCAGGCATATCACATTGCCCACTTTATGATGGAAGTGGGCATCAGGAGGCTGCTAGCCTTGCCTAAAAGACTTGGAAGTCACTACTGTTAAAAGGGTCAGAAGATCCTGATGGCAGTTACAAACCACGTTTATTCAATCAGGCTGCAGAAACTATAAGCTCCACAATGGCAGCGGCTAAATCTGTTTGATTAACCACCATATATTAGTGCTATCTAATTTAAAATCTAAGCATCTTTCAATTGAATAATATTTTATACATTTACTGCAAACAAATAATAAGAAAATTCATGGGTACTGACTGCTATAATAATAAAGGATGCCCATATTAGCACTCAAGTGTGTCACTACAGAAAATGATCCTTATTCTTTAAACTCATGAGGGAAAAAGTACAGTAAACACCTACAGATGATGCTCCAAGTGATTCAAATATCCAGAAAGTTAATACAACTTGTGTGAAATATATTTCTTGAAAATGTCAACTTACTCATATAACAAGCCTGTGTTTTTCTTGACTCATATTTCAATTCCATTATTTTATGCTGCCTAATTATTTTAGTTCTTAAATTTTAATATCATGCCCAAGAGTTTAGATATTATAGTCTCTAAAACTGTATTATAGATAGAAGTATTCCACAGATAGACAGCAATAAAGAATAAAAGCCTTTCCTATTCCCAAGTAGTAAACCATATTTATGAAAAAATAGGCAAGTATGTTAACAAAAGCAATTTTGTATTGACTATATTACCTTTAAGTACTGTGTCTCTACTAATTATTTTAACTGATAGGTAAGGTAATATGTGGAAGGTGTCCCCCACTCCATTAGTAAACTAATTGACATCACTGATCATTACCTAGCATCCATTTCTCCTTTCCTAAGACAATCCACATTTTTGTTCAAGAAACCACCTCTACCTCATTCAGCCAATAATTTTCAGGACAGGCTGGTTCCATTTACGTCTGAAATATATTTTGGGGGTCAAAGAAAATTATACCCAAATCAAATATGCTTTAGTGAAAAAGGGGTTTTATCAGACCATGCAACTGATACAGCTCTGAGTTAGGGCAGCATTTGGGGATGGGAACATGGAGGAAATGGACAAGAAGGTAGCTACTCTGAAACAACATAAGCAAATGCTGTCAACTGGCTAACTAAAGAACTCCCTTTACTACCAGGACAAGGAGTGCTCACTCTATCTCTGGTTGATATATGCACAGTGTGTTTATTGTTCTTCTCTATTTCAGCTGTGAGATTTTATTACTTTATCCTGTTCCTTCTCCAACACTATTTATTGAACATAAATAAAGTAGATCTCTATTTGGGTTATTAGTTGGCAGGAAGATAATTCTTTCATAGAAGCTCTGTAAATTGTTAAATTAAATTATATATATGAATTACATATAGCTTGAATAGAAAACAACATTGCCCACTTTTGGACTTTGTAGAATTTAGTAAAATCACCAGAAAGTAATACGACTCAAAATCTACAACAAACTGATCTTCAGGAAAGATGTATAGTAAATTAAAGAACTACATATAAGCTATTGTTACTCAGGATTCCTATCACAGTACTAGAAAAATAGAGGAGGAGAAAAATACCTGTGGTGGGATCACCCCTCCACACATGACGAGAATATCTGGCCGTCCAAGGGAGTTCAGCTGTTTGATGAGCTCAGGAACGAGGGTTTTGTGACCAGCAGCGAGTGTGCTCACACCCACAGCGTGCACATCTGCGTCCACAGCCTGCTGGGCCACTTCAAGGGGAGTCTAAACAATTAGAAAGTAGAGACAAATCATCATTTAAGTGTTTTAAGTATTATCTACTTAATCAACATTGCAAGATTTTACTCATTAAAAATCTTGACGTGAATATAACTTCATATTTCATCATTCTCAAATCATAAATACCAACTCATCCAATTGATGCAATCAATACCAGTGCTATATTTTCTTCTAGCACTAGAATTTATCAGATTTAAGTTTATACTAATACATATTCTCTCTTCATTATAATTTTTAAAAACTATATGTGTTGTCTTCATTATCAACATTTATTGAGTTGTGCAGTATAAGGCAACCTGTTATAGTATCTATGAAGAAGTAAAAGACTAAATATAAAATGCAGTGTTAAAAGTGAATCTTAGCCCAGCCAGTGTGGCTCAGTGGTTGAACATCGACCCATGCACCAGGAGGTCACCAGTTCGATTCCCAGTCAGGGCACATGCCCAGGTTGTGGGCCTGATTCCCAGTGGGGGCGTGCAGAAGGCAGCCAATCGATGTTCTCTCTCATCGATGTTTCTATCTCTCTCTCCCTCTTCTTTCCTCTCTCTCTAAAATCAGTAAAGGAAAAAAAATGTTTTTTTAAAGTGAATCTTAGATTTTAAAACAGAATGAGAAAGAGTGATGTTAACAAGATGGCACACTAGGAAGCTCCAGTACCTGGTTATCCCACGGAGACACTGAATTAATAACAATATGTGGACCAAAATAACATTGTTAAGAACTCTAGTTTTGACCAGTTTAAGATACAAAAATCATAAAGGATATGTTCAGGTATTCAATTATTAATTGAGTTACCCAAGATCATATCCACTTTCTATAATGAGTCTGTGACATGGCTTTGATAATTTATATGTATTTAAATCATTTCACAGAAAAGATGCCTAAGAGTTTCTCATTGCAAATATAATGCAAATTGAGAAATTTGGGAAGGATAAGGCCACCTCAGAAACCACTGCACAGTTATAAGAACAAAACAATGATCAAAATCTATGAATTTTCTAAGTTTGGCAAGATTTTAAGGCTCCTAGTTTTAGTTTGGAAACAAAAGACTCTATACTCTCAGTAATGGAGCCACAGTCACGAAGATCTGTTAAGTCACGAAGAATATAGATCAATTTTGAATCTGTGAAAAATATTAACACATAAAATTAAAACCTTTAAAGAAAATGTGCATACTCTTGCCATTGATTTCTTAAAGGTAAAACTTTTAATTGACTTAAGCATGATTTATCTTTCATATCATCCATGCTACCAAAATTTATCAGATTAAAATTCCACTTGAACAGTTCAGCTCCATGCTTTATGCTTATATAAATTAAACTGTATTTTACATTACCAATGTTGGAAATTTTAAAACTTCACACCTAATTTTGATTAAATCAGTCATCAAAGAACTTCAGGACTATACTTTCAGCCACAGATCAATTTTTTTAAATGACACAGTATTCTGTTAATAAAGTTGTTAGTACTAAAAAACCAAATATGTTTTTATAGATGGGATTTAATTAAGAATGAACTTACAGTTCTTTGAAAAATTATTTTAGGTTCCAAAGGCTGAAGACAATTTTTTTAAATTACTTTTATTGTATAAAAAACTCTATAGAGAATTTCAGCTTCATTTACTTCCAACAAATTATTTTCCTGCTAGGTCTAATATTCTGTGATCAAGTGAAATACTACTAGAGAGTAAAAAAGAGAAAAATCTAATTACGAATCGAGCTGACTCTGATGCTTAATTTCCCTTTCAAAACACTTTCCACCAATCCAATGTGGGCTATTCTTCCCACAAAATATTAGTCACATCTTAGTAAGTAGTAGAGTTAGGCACTTAAAAGTAATCTTTGCAGTTTCAGAAGCCTAATAAAAGTTATAGTTTGGAACTGACAATGATTTTTACAAAGTCTCATTAATAAGTACATTATTGTGAATTATATTTTATTCTTATTTCTGTCCTAATTAATTAGATTATATGCAGTCAAAGATAAATAAGGAAATGTGTTGAATTCAAGTTCTTCTTTTACAACTTTAGAACATCATCATGGTCTATTATGTTTGTATGATTTTTTCTACATGTAATTTATGACACACTTTTTAAATCCCTCCCAACAATCTTCAGTACCTGAAAGAGAGGACCGATGTCCACGTCAAAACCAAGATCAGCAAATCCTGTAGCTATGACTTTTGCTCCTCTGTCATGTCCATCTTGTCCCATTTTTGCCACAAGAAGACGAGGTCTGCGACCTTCACGTTCCATGAATTTATGAACCCTAAACAACATTTTAAAACACAAGTTATATAATTAAATAAATAAATAAAAATAAAATACAAGGTATATATTAATTGTTCAAAGGTAGGATATAAAAACTATAATTTATTCGCAGCAAATCTTTCAAGTTTATTTAAAAACACCTAATCTGTTTACTCAATTTCATTAACATCTCTATTTTACAGTGAGAACTCCATTAAAGCCTGAATGTGTTTACCATCTCCCCCTTACAGGACAGTTTGAAAGATGGCACAGCCTGTAAGAGCATCACAGTGAAACAAGATGAGAAAATGACTACTTTTCACCTTCTTAGGCCAGTCTCCAGACTACTGAATAATAAATATTTAAATATAAACTGAAAAGTATCTTTCAGAGTTATTTATACACATATGTGACTCATTAGCTGCTGTGAGCTGTCCATATACCTCCCATCACAGGTGTGAACTCCCCCAAGCTGACTGCAGTGTGTCTTATAATGACGTGTAATCAAAATACTTGCTTACTTAAATCAATAAATTTATACCCCAAATGAAAAAGCATTACATTTATTTCTGATAATAGATAAAAATATTCCATTTTGATGACTTTCACCTGGCTGTTTTGGTATTTATCTCATATATAAGTAGTCACGTAAAAATGTCTGTGGTAACTTTATACAAAGTTTAAGAAACCAGTCATTAGGAATCTACTTCTTACACTTGAGAAGCATCATCAATTTATATTACTTTACATTTCTAAATTATGTTTGACAGTGTAATTACTATCAGTTCAGTGAAGACTGATTTGAATTGATGCATAAAGATGACAACCAAATATTTACTTTCAAATAGAAAAATTAAGATTTTATAATTATTTGAGCAATTAAACAATGTAAATAAATGAGAAAATATGAAAGTATTTTAGTACTTTAGTAAGGAGAATGGAATTTAAGCACCTGGAGGATATGAAGCAACATCAGTTAGTTAAACAAATCTGTTTGAAATGAGAAAGTACTAATGGGTACTATGGTGAAAGTTCAAAATACTGTTTTAGTAAAACTACAGACTAACAGAAAAGCCAATTTACATTTTCCAAGGGGTATGTGAAAAAAATTAAGCCTGCAGTACATTCATGGGGATTGTGTTAAGTGAAAGATGAAATGCTGGTATAGAAATCTCACATATTACCTCTTGATAGCAAACGTTATCTCTTTACTTTCTCCAAACTCCTGGCGATAGGCTCCACTCACCATCCGATCATTAGCTTTATGTTCGCCAAATACCTTTTTCATGGCATCTGTGATTTCTCCAACTGTACACCTACAATATGACAGGGAAGTTCTGTTAATATCATTATTTGAGATAAAAAACATTCAGTTACCTTAATAGTCAATATAATTAGACATGTTTTATTACCTAAGTAACAAATAGCTGTCAAGAATCTAAATAAAAATTTTTGTACTGCATCATAAAAGTATCTTTCCTCAGAATACTTACTAAAAAATGATTTTGGATGCCTTTATATATAATAAACTCTTTTTTTCTAATATGTTTTATTGATTTTTTTTTTTAGAGAGAGAGGAAGGGAGAGAGAAAGATCAATGTGAGAGAGAAACATCGATCAGCTGCCTCCTGCACGCCCCCTACTAGGGAATGAGCCCGAAACCCAGGCATGTGCCCTCACCAGGAATCAAACCCGGACCTCTCAGTCCCTGGGACAAGGCTCAATCCACTGAGCCACACCAGCCGGGTACAGTAAACTCTTTTCAACACTTGCCAACCAAACAAACAACTGACCTAAAAACAATAAATAGATAAGCATCTAAAGGTTATGAATAATTCACCACAATATAAATGTGCAAAGAGCAATATTTATAAAAAGTCAATCTTTTAGCATATCCCATCCATTTGTTTATTAATTCATTCAACATGTACTGAGTACCTAATATGGGCCAAGCAATGGAGCGCTAGAAATAGAATGACACATAAGACCCATCCCCCACCCCCAAAACATACCTGTTCTTATAGAGCTTATCATCTAATCAGGGGATACAGACAATAAACAAGCAAGTAATAAGATAATTCAATATGGTAATAAGTACTACAAAGACACTAAAATTGGCAAAATGGACTGGGGTGGCTAGGAAAACAATGTTAAAGATATTGCAGATATAAAGACTTTTGAACTAGACGTAAAAATAAAGCAAGAGAACATAAGGGGAAGAGTATTTGAAAAAGGAAACACTACGTGCAAAGGCTCTGAGAAGCAGAAAAACATGTTTTGTATTCTAAAAACAGAAATAGAAATAAAAAGAGAAAGGACACTGAGGACACAGCATAGTGAAAGAAGTAGAATAAGATAAGGTCACAGAGGTAGGCTAGAGCCACATCCAGCATGGCCTTGCAGGCCATGGTAAGATTAGATTTCAATTTTAAAGTAATGGGAGACCACTGGAGGGATTTTAAGCTGAGAAGTCATCTTACTTCTTTTAAGAAATTAAAACTGGAAAAAAAAAAACACCAATCCACATACTATTTACTCTACCTCTTAAGCACTTAAAACAACATGTTAAAAAAAAGTTCATTATCTGAAGCAATCAATAATAATAGCAAAAATAATTTATTTAGTGACATTATCACATATTGGGAGAAAAGTTTCTGTGAATCACTCGCTTTTCTCCATGTCCTGCAAGGCAAGGCATTGATTACCCTTTATTCTGGACTATCCTTTCAAAGATGTCTACATAGTGAATAGCCTTAGAAGACAGACATATAGTCTACCTCTGGACAAAGGGCAAGTCTTCTTACTGTCCAATCTATTAATACCTCCCTATATGTGAAAGTATATCAAACTTCAGCTTGCAAATATCAGTGACATGGATTCACTACAAATGTCCTGAGTCACAGGGAAATACACAAGTACTAATATTCTTCATTCAAAATATATGAACGTTTTAAATGAAAAGATGTTTAAGAAAAACAAGAATTAACTTTGTTTTGGTCTCTAATATTTTCTTTTACGCTCACCTGGTTTATGGGATCAACTTTTTTAAATATGTTTTTATTGACTTTTTAGAGAGAGAGGAAGGGAGAGAGATAGAAACATCGATGTGAGAGATAACATCGATCAGCTGCCTTCTGCACGCCCCTACTGGGGATTGAGCCTGCAACCCGGGCATGTGCCCTGACCGGGAGTTGAACTGGGGCCTCTCAGTCCATGGGACAACCCTCAATCCACAGTAGCCCGGCTCAACTTTTTATTTTAGAACACTTTGAAAAGCTAACTGGTTAACTTTTACTGTTTGGAAATGTCCAGTTAATATCCTCACCTTGCACGAGCTGCATCCACTGCAAGAGCCAGAATATTCCCATCTCCACTGGCAGCACATTCAGTCAGCGCAGCGAGACACCGTTCCGCTAAAGCAGGGTCCCTGCTAGATTTGATCTGATAGGAAAGGCCAAGGAAAGGGAGGATTTAAGTGAATAGAGAATAAAACAGAGATCAGGAGATTAGACTCAGATATACATCATACAGAAATTGTTCCATAATCCTAATCTCAAAAACAATAGAAAAAAATAGAGAAAAATATGCATCCTAACTCTGATATTCCTTTAATCTATTCATTTGTTCATTCAATAAACATTTAAGGACTTCCTAAAATAATACTAAATTCTGTATAACCCTGATAAATCAGAAACAAGCAGGGAAGTAATAAATAATAGTGCTGACCCTCACAAGTAGTATATGCTTCTTAGGCTTTTCTAATTTAGCAGGACACTGAAAACAAGTGGCTCCTTTATATGAGGAACATCATGAACAAAATAAGCTGCCAATCAAAATAGATCCAGAGTCATGGAAGTAGGGAACAGACAAACTTCAGAGGGATGGAGGGTGGGAGGGGTGGGAAGAGATAAACCAAAGAACTCGTATGCATATATACACAACCAATGGACACAGACATTAGGTTGGGGAAAGAAAGACAATAAAAAGCATGGTCAAAACTTTTTCCTTCGGGTCCTAGATCTACTGTGCTCTGTTAACAACCTGTCTAAACAAAGTTACCTAAATCCAATATTTTATAAGTTTTTATCACCTGTAAAAAAGTCTAAATATGATATTGCTCATTATGTCACTAAAGTTACATAGTATCTACAAGCAGAAGTGGGCCAGAAAATTTATATTAAGGGCAAGGAAAAAAACCAACTCCATTATTAAATTTCTCTCTCTTGCCTAAAATAAAGTCTATCGTTTATTGTACATGGAATCCCTTGAGCTTGAGGGTATAGAGTTAATAAAAGCCTAAAGTATAACAGAAGAGAAAAGGGGTTTCCCAAATATAATAAATATTAGACTTCCGTGATCACTGGAAATAAAATGCTACACCCTAAAAGGGTCTTTTAAAATGACAAAATATAAGAGAGGAGTCATTATATCCTGATTAAAGGTGAAAGAGGAAATATCATTAAACATCTACCATTAACTTTAACAGAAAATAAAAAGATGATAGTTATGCATTCAATCTAACTGGACAAAGTCTATTAGATTCTTAAAGATCATTTGAACCGAGAGGAGGAAAAGTTATCTTAAACAATCATAGGGAGCCCTGGCCGGTTTGGCTCAGCGGGGAGAGCGTCGGCCCGCAGTCCAGAGAGACCCAGGTTTGGTTCCCGCTAAGGGCACGTACCTCCATTGCAGTTTGTCCCCAGCCCTGGTTGGGTCGTGCAGGAGGCAGCCACTAGATGTGTCTCTTTCACGTAGATGTTTCTCTCTCTCTCTCTCTCTCTCTCTCTCTCTCTCTCTCTCTCTCTCTCTCTTCCTCTGTCTCCCTCCCACTCTATCTGAACAAAAAATGGAAAAATGTCCTTGAGTGAGGATGAAAAAAAAACAATCATAGGGAAAGTGAACAGAGAAAAGCCATTAAGGAATTTAAAGTTTCCTGCCTGAGACACAGCAGTGATTACAGTAGCCAGAGAGTAAGAGACCAAGGTAACTTCATACAATAGAATATATAGGTTACAACAGTGAAAATTAGTATGTTTTATTTAGTTTAGTATTGCATATACTTTGGGTCATCTCAGTGAGAAAGTACAAATAAAAAGTTTAGTTAGTACTTAGTTAACTAAGTTAGTTTCAATCAAAATAAATATAGTTCATTATAAACTGTAGCTTACGAAAGCACTACCTATATATTTTAATTAACACAAAAACAGAAGACAAATGATTCATTGTAGTATCAGGAACTATGGTCTAGTGGAAATAAATTTTAGTGAGAAGCCCTGGGTTCAAATACCGATTCTGAACTTCACTGTGTTTTTAACATAGAGTGAGTTACACAATCACCTATGCCTCAGTTCTAATCTGTAAATGACAGGAGGTATTATTATGGCGTGGTTTTAAATCCTAACATATAAGTTTCTCAGAGGCAGATATCATGCTTTAAAGCATGAGTTTCTGGTGGCAACATACTTAGATTTGAGTCATGGCTGTTTATTTATCCAAGTTTCTCAATCTCCCTTATCTTTAGTTTCCCTTATCTTCAAAATGCTGGGAAATAATATCCACTTCATGAGGTTGTAGTAAGGATTAAGCAGGACAATGTAAGGGTTTAGCCAGTGCCCAGAACACAGAAAGCATTCAAAACATGATAGCTATTATTACCTTCTTAAGTTTTTCAATCTGCTTGTTACGCACTGAAGTATTATCAATTGCCATAACATCCACGGGTTCTTCTTTTTCCAGCTGGTACTTATTTACTCCAACAATTACTTCAGAACCTGTTAATTTCCCAGAGGAAAATAAATTCACAAATAAATGCCTAATAGGAATAATCTGATGATCATGTATTTCTCTCTCATAAGTTTAATATTTTTAAGTAGTCTTCTTAACTCTTAATGAGAAACTTCAATATAGATCAGCAAAACCCAATATGGGATGGGGATGGGAGGCAAAAAAACAGGTATACATCAGAAACTCTGTAAGGGACGATTTTTATCATTCTCCCAAATTATATGCTTTCCCAGAGTTTCTAATAAACCCTCTTCTAACACTTTTACAAAATCAAAACAGTCATAGCAGCTACCATCTAAGATTTATAAGGTAGAGAATTAACACCCAACAGGTTTTCTAATATTTTCTTGAATTCTCTTATGGCCCATCACATTAAAACAAAAATTATTTTTAAATCTATAAATGATAAACTAGAATTACAGAGATCCTTTCTTAACATGATAAAGAATATATTTTGCCTCAAACTACCAGATTATTAGTCTAGCAAAAGACATCCTGCCACCCCAACCCCAGGTTATATCCCTTCTTAATTCCTTCATAGAACTTATCACAATCTATAATTACCTTTTAATTTACTTGTTTACTTGTTAATTCTCTCTCTTTCTAAAATGTAAACTCTGTGGGTGCAGAGACCATGTCTATCCTATTTACAGTTGTATGTCCACGCATAGCACAGTGTCTCAAATACTTAAGACTAAAAAAGTGTTAACTGATTGAATAAATGAATGAATAAATACTCCAATGCAGAACACAATGACCAATAATTACGTCACCTTCCATGCTGAAAATACCCACCCACACACATGTACATGGACACAATGGGCATACCTCCACTCATACTTGCATACTTTGTACATATGTTTGTCCATGTTCATCCATACACACAAAAATACAAACACAGAGAAAGATACACAGATAGATGGATAAATAGATTTAGATGAGAAACATTTTACCCACATGTCCATTTTCCCATTACTTTTGTTTTATTAACTATATATGTTATCTTCAAACAGAATAAATATTTCTTTTTAAATACTGGATTTCATATATTACCTTTTCCACTTTATCTTACCAGAATCTATTCTAGCTTGTCTTCGGGCAGCACATTCTTCAATTCGAAGTTTAGGTATTCCCTCGGCAACCGCTTTGGCCATTCCACCCATATCTTCAATTTCATTAATGAGCTAATAAGAAAAACAAATTAATAAAGTGAAATATAAAACTATTTTTATAAAGTATTCGAATTTATGTTACATAATTCCTAATATTAAATTATTTTAGTGGTAAATATAATGATTTATAAGAATTAAGTTAACATCAAGAGCATTAATTAGAAATTCTGCAGCGTTAATAACACTGTATTTATATTTCAAAGTTGCTGAAAGAGTAGATTTTAAAATTCTTCCTAACACAAAAAATGTGTAACCCTGTGTGGTAATGCATGTTAACTAAACTTATTCTGGTAATCATTTCACAATATATACATATAGCAAATCATTATGTTGTACACCTAAAACTAATACAATATGTCAATGATATTCAATTTTTTTTAATTTGTGTTTAAAGTTGCTAAAAAGTCAACATAAAAATTAACAAGTATATTCTAGAAAATAAAACCAAACCTCTCACTTAGGTCTTGGGAGAAAACTAAAGATAACATAAATTCTCTAATCTTTATTTTTAGTACATAAATAAATAAAGTTTCCATAGTTACTTAAACAAAGACTCTTTAAAAATATTTCAAGCTCAGCTGGTGTAGCTCATTGGATTGAGCCTCATCCCATGGACTGAGAGGTGCTGGTTTGATTCCGGTCCGGGGCATGTGCACACGGGTTGCGAGCTCAATCCCTGGTGGGGGGCATGCAGGAGGCAGCCGATCAATGTTTCCCTCTCACGTCGATGTTTCTATCTCTCTCTCCCTTCCTCTCTCTCTAAAATAAAAATCAATTTTAAAAAAACACATTTAAAAAAATATTTCAAAATGCGAGTGTACTTTTGATTTGAGCAGCAGAGTAATGATATAACTCCATCTTTACTGACATCAGGAACCATGTAAACCTTCAATCACAGCCTCATATGTAAATGAAATGGTGGAAAAGGGGTGGTGGAATAATAGTACCTGACTTAGCAGAAAGGAGGAAGGTCAAACATGCTTTCTTCTGAAGAATTCAAGAAAGAGGAATTTGTATTGGATTCAGCAGAAGCCAAAGGTAAGATAGGAAGCTAAAAAGAGGAGGACTACTTGAGAATTTGCAACTACCCCTCTCTCATTCTGTCAGGGGAAGCAGTTTCCTGTCTGCAGGCAATGAACTAGAGAGGCAATGCGCTAGCAAACATGAAGTACAGAGGAAGGCTATGGTAAGACGTCTTACTAAAATAAAAACCTGCATGCTGGATAATAAGACTGAAGACAAAGGCACACAGAGGAAACAAACAATACGGGATGCAAAAGAAAACAAAAATTAATAACAGCTTCTGTTTTAATGAAACAAAGTAGTATGACAGACAAGAGGGAAAAATAGAAAACAAAAATGAGCTCTTGGAAATTAAAAATATAATATATGAAATTTAAAGTATTTAAATAGAAAGGGAAAGTTGACAACTCACCTAGAAAACAGAACAAAACCTCAAAGATGGATTATAGAACAGATAAAAACATCAGAGTATCACCTAAGAAGGTCCTTACCTGATAACTAGGAATTCTAGAAAGAGAAACCACAGAAACATGACAGGGAGGAAATTATCAAAAAAAGAATAAAAGACAATTTCCCAGAGCTATAAGAACACAAAAAAGAAGGCAAATGAAAAAGGCCCACCAAAGGTCCAGTACAATGGAAGAATTATACACACACCAATGTACATCCACACAAATTTTCAGAAAGAAAGATCCTGAATGAGAATGGCGTTAGATTTCTAAACAAATATTGGAAGCTAGAATAAAAAACTGAAAAAAAAAGATCAATGCTTACAAATTTTCTTACAAACTCCCAAATGAAAATAATTTCAACCTTGTCAGACCATCAATCAAAATACGAGAGTAGAATAAACACGTTTTTTTCAAACATCCAAACTTACAAATAATTCATCTCCCATGCACCATTTTGAGGAGTATACTATGAGATGTGATTTAATAACAAGGGATAAATCAACAGAGATGGACACAGGATTCAGGACACAGATTCAGCACAGGAGAGAGGAAAGGAATTCCCAGGATAATGGCAAAGAGAAGTGAAAGGACAGCAATGGTCTCGAGAGAAACCAGTTTAAACCAAACGAGAACATTAGAGGACTTGGGAAAAACTGATATTGAGATAGTTATATTAGTAGTGTGGGACAGGGGAAAAAAACAGTATGAAAAAGCTAAAATGCCAAACTACCAGAGTAGCAAAGCAATAGATAATGTCTAAAATGGATGGAATTCAAACAATACAGACATGTATAGTTGACCCTTGAACATCACAGGGATTTGGGACACCAACTCCCGTGCAGTTGAAAATCATGTATAACTTTTGACTCCCAAAAAAGTTATACACAGTCATCCCTCAGCATCCGCAAGGGTGTAGGGAGAGCGTATTCCAGTACTCCCCACAGACACCAAATCCTCAGATGTTCAAGTCCCTTATATAAAGCATAGAACAAAGCAAACAGTCGATACTCTGCATCCTCAGATTCCCAACAAGGGATGCAAAACCCAGGAATATGGAGGGCCAACTACATATTTACATTAAAAAATCCCATGTATGAGTGGACCTGTGAGGTTCAAACCCATGTTGTTCAAGGGGCAACTGTAATTCTAAAATATGGAGATAAGAACAAAGACAAAAGATGTAGCTAACTCAAGGAAGTAGGAAAAAAGCAAGTAGAGGACAAAGGACTACTGTTTTTTTGTTGTTATAAGCCTTTTGATACTAGTTGTCTTTTTAAGTCTTTCAATATATTAATACAAATGCACATGTATTTTCAAAATTAAGTTACAGTTTCAAATACTAGAATGTCAAATCTAAAATTCCCCTTTTCCATCAAACATTTTATTAATCTTAAAATAAATCTATAAATAATTTTATTTATAAATCAAAACATCTATAAATCTTTATAAACTTGTAAATCTTGAAAACAAAGTTTCAAAAAGAAGAAACTGACCTTCAAAGCAGCATCATAAACGCTATTTGTGTGAGATTCCATCATATATGAACCTCCCCAAGGATCAGCCACTTTGGGAATCCCAGATTCTTCTTGAATGATGATTTGTGTGTTCCTGGCAATTCGAGCACTTTTGACAGTTGGCAAACCCAGGGCTTCATCAAAAGAATTTGTGTGCAAAGACTGAGTCCCTCCAAAGACTGCTGCCATAGCTTCTATTGTGGTACGAATAATGTTATTGTAAGGATCCTAGGATATTTGATGGGAAAACAAAAAACCAAAAAACCAAGGCAACAGTTAATATATAATATATATACATATATATAACAGCGATAAAAGATAAAATGATTGAGCAGTGGTTGCTGCACACTTTTCTGCCAAAGTCTACATTAGGCTTTAGAATATCAAATAAATTTAGACAAATTAGTAAACAAGCCAGACTTAGAATTAAAAGTCAAAATGTCTAGTCAGTGCTTAGGTACTAAAATATTACCTCTTATAATCCCTGAAATATTAAATATTTGTTGTTACTTTTGCATTCCTTATTCTTCTGTAAGTGTATCATAAATGTACACCTTGTCTACTTAGATTATAACATCCTTCATCTCATAATTCCCTATCTCCTAATTATTTTGTATACCTTGAAGTATCTACCACAAGATGTACCCAAAACAGGCACTCAGTAAATGAATTACTGTGCCCTTAATTGTGATTTGGGCTTGTCATTGGACCTTTCTGAACTTCAATTTCCTTAGCTATAAAAATGAGGAGGTTAAGACAAAAACAATTATTAAAGTTCCTTCTAACCCTGAAATGTATATTTCTCCATTTATAAGGACATGAAGTAATATTTAATATGGAGCATATTAGTTTTATTCACTTCTAAATGTATAAAGCAATCTAACTTTAAAGTTAAAAATTATTTTAAAATTTATCAAAATACTTTAATATATAAAGAGAAGGCATGTAAAAAAAAAATCACCATAAAAACTTTAATAAAATTAAATTAAATCAAAATAAATTCCTCCAAGTGATGATAGTTTTGAAATGGTCTGTTTGCATGCATGCTTATTCAAACATATAACTATAATTAAATACATATATATAATCAATTTAATTAGGCAGTTTTGTTATGAATTTTGATTCTTAAAACTATTTAAAACAATAGTTATTAAATTTTGATTTGTACTTCTTCCTCACCACATTTTTTCCTTTTTAAAAGTAAAACATGAGCCCAGCTGGTGTGGATCGGTGGATTGAGCGTTGTCCATGGACTGAGAGGTCCTGGTTGGATTCCTGGTCAGGGCACCTGCCTGGGTTTCAGGCTCAATCCCCAGCAGGGGGCAGGCAGGAGGCAGATGGTCAATGTTTCTCTCTCACATCCATGCTTCTATCTCTCTCTCTCCCTTCCTCTCTCTCTAAAAAAATAAAAAATAAAAGTAAAACAGAAAAATGGGATTTAAATGATTTTCTATTGTTAACCACTAGAGGGAGCCAATTTTATTTATTATAATATGTGTAAAAACAAGTATAAATTATGCTTCAGAATAATTATGATTTTCAAATATTAGCAGATAGGTTCTTAAATCTATCCTGACTGTGTCACGTTACTTACAAGAAAAGTATGGCTTTGTTACTACAATTCTACATCTTAATTTATACATACCTGCTCAGTAAGTGACCATCCTGATGTCTGACAATGTGCTCTTAGAAGAAGGGATTTCGAGTTTTTAGGCTGAAAGATTTTCTCTATTAAGTGAGCCCACAGTCTTCTACCAGCTCTCATTTTTGCTATTTCCATATAGAAGTTCATCCCAATTCCCCAGAAGAAAGACAATCTAAAACAGTAATGTTAAGTCCAGAATTTTATTACAGTTAACAATATAAAAAGGAAAATAAAACTAATTGTATCACACACTAAAAACAATGTCAGGTACTAATTTCAAACAACTTAATTTAAATTAAAATCAACCTATATACTTCAGTAACTTTAAATCTAACATATAAAAGTATAGTTTTATGCATACAGAAGAAACAGCTGTGATGATTTGCTTCAGGTAAAAATTAATTTACTTAAAATTGTGGGTTTTTTTCAGGAAAAAACTCCTCTTGTGTCCTTAAAGAATTATTCACTACACACACACACGCTCAACCACTAAGTGACACTGGCTAGACTCTATCAATATTTTATATATCAATTCATTTAGAAATAAATCTACAACATGTTAAGTAACATTTTTTTATATAAAATAATACATTTTTAAAGCAAAAAATTATGAGTCGTTGTTTTACATTTTTGCAAATCTCTTTAATGTGTGGCTCAAGGAAGATAGCTGGAGTCACATATCTGCTTCTGCATTCAATCTGTTACATGCCATATTATATAGTCTCTGAAAAATACCACTGCATACACTTGAGAGAATGAAAGTGAAAAATGGCAGTCTTAATATAATCGTAGCAACTGTTTTGACCTCTAAGACCCAAGAAAGGGTTTTAAAGACTCCCAGGAGTCCCTGGACCACACTTTGAGAATTGCTGTCATAAAAAGTATGCAACAATCCCTCTTATAAGGAGCATTCACTAGTCTGAACTCTCTGAGGACAGAAGCCATCCATGTTTTTCACATGCTACATTCCTAGCGCTTGACCCAGAGCAAAGCTTAGCAAATTATTGCTCACCAGACTGATTTTGACCTCCAAATTTAAATACTTCATAAACTTCATTTAAGTTTTTTCATGTTTTTATACAATTTTATTAACAAGGTGTTTAAAACAAAAATGTTTTAATAGCACTGTGCATTCCAAAACATTTATAAGTGCAACAGATAAAAAAATAAAATGTAGTGACTTCTGCATTTTATAATGAAAAAAAAGTTTTAAATAAAATTAATCTGTCTTAAACATTATAATTCGCATTTTACTATTATTTGTCAAACTCTACCAGTTAATTGTGTTCTCTGCCTATCAGGAGACAAGATTCCTCTTATTTACCAAGAAGTATAGTCAAATTTAATTCTGATTTTTAATTATAAACAGTATTGGCTTATTCCTTTATTCACACTCAGATAAAGCATAGTAGAATCTAATATAACACAGATACAAATTCAGTTCATCAATATATTTTCCTGTATGCTCATAAAATGGTCCTATGCATTTTCTAAATGTTGAGGCAATATCCGATTTTAATTTACTCACCTCGGTGCAAATTCATCAATTGTCAGGCCAGCTTGGAGTCCAGTCCTACAGTACTCCAATCCATCTGCTATCGTATAGGCCAGTTCCAGAATGGCATCAGCTCCTGCCTCCTGCATATGGTATCCACTAATTGAAATTGAATTAAATTTTGGCATGTGCTATATAAAATTTAAAAAAAAAACACAACTATAAATAAAAATATAAAATGGTTCTGTTAAATCCACTTTATAAAATACAATATTATTTTTAAATGATGTTCAACTCAAATATACTAAGTAGCTTACAATATTAACCAAAGATTAACCATTAACCATTTAATGTTTACTTTGTTACATTTAATTCACTTTCCAATTTAAATGGCTGATCCAATGAACCATCATAAGGACCATACCTGTTTTATATTTCTAGTGAAAAGGAATTTGCACCAACCAACTTTTAATACCAAAAGTTTAAAGTTCAAAATTAACTGGCTGAGGTCAGGAATATAACCTTTGTCCTGAGAACTGAATAAAGACATCTCTAATTCAAAACCAAAGACTGACCTCATAAGAGGTCCTAAGACCTCATAACTTTGGGCTAATTTGCTGAAGATGTATAAATTATTATTTACTTGTTATTAATTATCTTATTTGAATGAAGTCATTGAACATGAGTTAAGTATACAATGCAGGAAAAAAAATAGGAAAATGATTCAATCCCAAGTACTATACATTGAAACCAAACAGGATAAAATGCATGGCTTAAAAATCAAAGATTTCAATTTGATTTACTGAGATATTTAATGCTAAGCACATCTTAGATTATTTCTCCCATAATTACTAAGAAAACAGCATTTCCACTATGCCCCTAAAATTTCATGTTAGGTAGGGTACATATCACACATATTTTAAAGAGTCAAAACAATTAATATCCTTCTCAAGAATTAACCAAACATAGCCCTGGTGTATGTGACTCAGTTGGTTGGCACTGTCCCATGCACAGAAAGGTTGCAGGTTGATTCCCAGTCAGGGCACATGTCTGGGTTGTAGGCTCAATCCTCAGTAGGGGGCATGCAGGAGGCAGCCAATAGATGTTTCTCACATAGATGTTTCTCTCTCTCTCCCATCCTCCCTCTCTAAAAATCAATAAAAATATTTTAATATTTTTTTTAAAAAAAGAACTAACCAAACAAAATAATAAAAACTAAATAACAGAAATTCAATGCATTGGTTAAGAACATGGGCTCTGAAATCAGTGCTCAAATTCTAGCTGTCACTTAACTAGTCAAGAGACTGACTGAGGCAAGTTTCTCAACTTTGTTATTCCTGGATTTCCTAAAGTATAAAATATAGATAATAATTGTACCTTCTTCACTGGAGTTGTAGGATTCAATAAAATGAATCATCTAAACCACTTAGTATTATGTCAGTACACAGTAAGCACTCAAAACATCAGTTGTTCTAGCATATGATATGGATTATCTGCATTTTACTTTGCAAACATTTTACTTATAACTAATCAAAAGCTCTTTAAAAATATTTCATCACAAAAGCAATAAGGGGCTTGAATTACATGGACTTGAGATACTACTTGAATATATTTGGAGTTTACAAATAAGAAGCAAGGAAACAAACGTGCTTCTCTACCAAGAGAAGTTTAGTAGCAGACTTTTTGAAGAACAATAAAAATACTGGAACACTGAAATATTACTCAGCGTTAAAAAGGATATTCTGACATGCCACAACATGGATGCACCTTGAGGACATACTAAGTGAAATAAGCCAGTTGTAAAAAGATAAATACTGTATGATTCCATTTACATGAGGTACTTAGTCAAATTCATAAAGATAGAAAGAATGGTGGTTGTGGGGGAAGGTAAGGAAGGAGGGGAGAATGGAAAGTTATCATTTAATAGGTATAGAGATTCAGTTTTGCAAGATTAAGAGTTCTGGAGCTGGATGGTGGTGATGGTTGCAAAATAATTTGAATGTACTTAATGCCACTGACTACATACTTAAAAATGATTAAGATGATAAATTTTGTTATGTGTATTTTGCCACAATTAGAAATTTTTAAAGGAATAATATAAAAGTTTAGTTTACAAAGTACTTTAATACATTGTTTGATCAATATCTGAAAGTGGCACTTTTATCACATATATGAAGGACTATATAAAGCAATTTTGAACTTGGAGATGATGTTAGGATCTTTTACAAGGTGAAATGTCCAAGCATGTGACAGCACAGACTGCTACATTCTCTGCTCTCCTGTAATACCTAAACCATAAATTCAGAGTGCCAATGTGCAAGAACTCTATTTCCAATCTTCTCTCACTACTGTGCATGTGTCCACTGAAATATACAAGTAGAAGTCTGGTTGATTCCTTCTGTAAGTTCACCTTTTATTAGAGGAGCTGGGTTCCTCTCTTCACACAAACACCCCTGCCCCACCTACTTCCTTTCCCATGAGCTGGCACACTAACAGTGGAGAAGCCAGATGAAAGGAGACTGGAACACTGGTGACTGCAGCGATTCCTGACAGCCCACCTTACAACTTCTGCATGAAAGAAAACTGCCTCCTATTTAGTTTAAGCTACTGCTATTTGTGTATCTGTGTTTGTCATATGCTGCTAAATGCAATCCTCCTGGGCATGCGTTCTTGAAATTTAAAAGGATGCCAGAAATGTACAATTATATACAATACAATTCACACGAGCAAATGGAATCTATGAAAATAAATAAAATTGCAAAGTGTAAAGGCTAAATATCAAAAGAGGAGAGTACACAATGCTTGCAAGAGTTCTGAGATAATAGCAATTATGAGGTAAGAGACAAAGTTTGATGGTAGAGGAGAGATCTACCGTTTGCTATGAAACAATGGTCTAACTTTAAGGTTGAGAAGGAGGAGAGCATTGCCATCAAGAAGCAGTGTGAATGATGGGAAAAAACATATGAATTACTCAGAGAAAAATGAAGAAACTTTGGGGTTCCTGTGGAAGGACTGTTCTTAATATAAAAACACTGTAAGACCTTTCTTTTCCCACCACTTTGATTGAGAAAAATGAACCTAATTCAGGGGTGAAATATTAGGAACCTCATTGTAGTTGCAGATATAAGTGATATCTTCTAATACAGAAATTTTTAACCCTTTTCATCTCCTTGCACACATAAACTAATTACTAGAATTCTGCGGCACACCAAAAAATATATGTTTTGCTAATCTGAAAAATAACTAGGTATAATTTTGATTCGTTCACACCAGATGGCTATTCTTATGTTGACCATTGTCATTTTTTTATTTGACAATCAAAGGGAAAAGAGGTCAGTGCCCCTGACTAAATAGTCAGGTACTGCATGTTTTAAAAATTCTTGCAGCACACCAGTATGCCACAGCACAGTGGTTAAAAATCGTTGCTCTAATCCAATTTTAGCAGAAATAAAGTTGATATCTCGATCGCCATCTGTCTGACACCAGTGTCTATTCACAGGTGAATCTGAACACTGGAGAGAAATGAAGAAGTGTAAATTATGAGTCCTCTCTGACTATAACAATTATCAGAGAATAAAAAATTTAACAATAAAGAAAATACAGTAAATGTCTTGTGTCCAGATTTCTACAGCTAACGAAAGATCATAAAATTAGTAAAGACAAAAAAAAACACCTAACAACATTTATACACAAAAACAAAACAAAAAACCCACACCGGACTTTATAATACATCTATTACTTGATTCAGTTAACAAACTGAAATTAGCTTATGGTATTTTTTAAAAATTCCTATATTCAAAGAACTACAGAAAAACCTATAATAAACACAAAGGATACCTTTGCTGTATACTGGAAGATGTCAGCAATAATTTTCATGGATGGCTCTGGAGGAAAAATATAAGTATTTCTGACCATAAACTCCTTTAGTATATCATTTTGGATTGTACCAGTAAGTTGCTCTTGAGGTACACCTTGCTCTTCTCCAGTTACTATAAAATTTGCAAGAACTGGAATAACTGCTCCATTCATGGTCATGGAAACTGACATTTTTTCTAAAGGAATTCCATCAAAAAGAATTTTGGTATCTTCCACAGTGTCAATTGCAACTCCAGCCATTCCAACATCACCACGAACTCGAGGGTTGTCTGAATCATAGCCACGATGTGTTGCCAGATCAAAGGCAACTGATAATCCCTGTTGGCCGGCTAAATATATAAAGAAAAAATAATGTAGGATTAAAGTGTGTGGCATATAAGTAAACTGATTTGCTATCACTACTAAGTGTGTTGATTCATCTCATCATAGTATACTTTTATAACAAACGTTTTTATGCATATAAATGTCAAAACAAAATTAAATAGATATTTTATTTCCTAAGGCAGTTGCATATAAATGTCAAAACAAAATTAAATAGATATTTTATTTCCTAAGGCAGTTGTTTCCATGTGCTAAAATGCACAAATTGAGTTCCAGACCTCACTATAAGAATGAATGAAACAAAGGAAAACACCTCCCTTACCTCATGTCCATCTGAGGATTTTTTTTTTAATTTTAACAGTTTTTGATAGAAATATATGTAAAAATCTGACGGTTTATATATAGTTAACAGTATTTAGTATTTGTATGCTTACCTACTTATTTTTGTTCTTTTATTAATATGGTCATTACAGGATGACTGGGCTATTCAAACATTCTGGGAAACAACTAAGAAAATCATGTAAAAAACTAAAATATTCTACACTAAATATAAGTTCAGTCCTCCGTGGCCAATAGAAACTTAAAGACCCTCAAGTTTAACATTCAAACAATGTGAATTTATTATACATTAGAAAGAAGAAATAGTAAATAAGATTTTCAAAGAATGAATGCCAGATTGCACTGAATATATTTGTACCACATTATTGTTTATTACTTTCTTCGGGTACCACTTAAACCATTTTCTCCTCCAATTCCTATCCTAAAATAATGTTTATTAAAAGTTTTTCAAAGGCAAAGCCAATGTCTCTTTTCTTCTCACAACTTCATTTCATCTAATTCATTTTACATAATGTGCATATAAGTGTTATTTGCCTTCGAGAATTGAGTATTTTATTCTGGCTTACCTATATTTTGACCATGGAAGTCGGAAAAACACATTCATTTTTTTCAGAGTACAATCTAAACTACAAAATTCTAAAATAAATATTATCTTTATAGAGATTAACCAGCCTCGCCTCAAAAAAAAAGCTAAGATTAGAAAGTGTATGTTTGATAATAAATATTGTATCTCACAATAAACTCTTACCCTTAATATTGTCCTTATAGAATTTATTGCTCTCTTCCACAGTACTAAAGCCAGCATACTGGCGGATGGTCCAGGGCCTAAAGGTGTACATGGTGGGATATGGTCCACGTGTGAATGGCTTTACTCCTGGAAGTTCTTCAGGTAAGTCCTTGGTATCCCTGCTGGAATATAAGGGCTTTATCAAGATTCCTTCTGGGGTTCGCCATATTAGGTCTTCTGGATTTTTGCCTTTCAGCTGCTTTTTAGCCAGGGCAGCCCATTCTGGGTGAAGGGGTTGTTGTTGGTGTAGAAGTCGCTGCCATGTAAGTCTGGAGCCTGATGCCTCTTTTAGTTGCTTCAGGTGATGAGATGAAAGCCAAAAAAGCCGATTCTTGCCCCTCAACATGATGGAGCATGGAAAACGCCCAACAGAAACAAAAACTGACCTAGGGGGAAAAAAGCACAGTGTATATTTATTTACAAGAGAGGGGCAAAAGAGCTATTGGTGAAAAGAGAAAAGAGAAGGAAGAAAATGTATTAGTATAATTTCATCTCTTTTCTGCTTCCTGTACCTGATATTTTTGTAACTTTGGCCCCTCTTCTCCACAACTATTACAGTTCTGGTCTTCTTCCACAATAGTCTCTTAGCTGATTTTACTGACCAGTCTTGGCCCCCTCTAATCCATTCTATACACTGGCACCAATGCAAATCTGATGTCAAACTGCTCTTAAGATTTTTCAAAGGCTCTGCATTGTATACAGGATAAAGTATATAGCCTCTTAATTGATTTTTTTTTCATTAAAAATATTTTCATTTAATGCCTGGCCGGTGTGGCTCAGTGGTTAAGCGTCAACCCATGCACCAAGAGGTTGCCAGTTTGATTCCCAGTCAGGACACATGCCCAGGTTATGGGCCAAATCCCCAGTGGGGGACATGCAGGAGGCAGCCAATTGATGTTCTCTCCCATCGATGTTTCTCTCTCTCCCTTTCCCTTCCTCTCTCTCTAAAATCAATAAAGAAAAAAAAATTTCTTTTAAATATTTTCATTTATCACTTAATGACAGACATTGTATTGGCTGCTGGATAAAAACAGTGGTAAGGAAGACAAACAGGCATTCAAGTCCTCCATGACCTGCTTACCTCTCAGACTCATCTGTGCCTTTGTCCTCCACACGTTCTGTGTTCTATAGATACTAGATTACCTCCAATTCCCTGCATCTGTCAATGTTCTTTGACTTGCTCGTGCTCTTCCACCTGCCTAGAATGTTCTTCTTTGGCTAATTCAGCTAAGGCATCATCTCAAATATGCAGGGCTTTCTATGTGCCCAGCACTTCTCTAAGAATTTTATCCATAAAGTAGCAATTTTAATTTTCACAGCACCAAGAGAAAGGTACTACTTGTCTGTAGACAAGGAAACTGAGGCACAAAAGAGCCAGAATTTGAACCTAGGCAGTCCCATTTCAAAGTCCTTGAATTTAACTAATATATTCACAGCCTCTCCATGTCCACAAGCTGGGCTAAATGGCCTCTTCAATAATCTATAAAACTCTGTTTCCCTAGTCATACATCTATCATTTCCCATTCAACAACATATTAGAAAACGATTTTTTATGCTTATAGAAAATACATTTATTTATGTAAGATATATTTGACATTTATATAAAATACATGTATATTTAATCATATATACATCTCTCAATATAGGGGTGGACAAAAGTAGGTTTACAGTTGTATGAAAATCAGTTTATTCTTGTATTATTCATTAATTATTGCGAACAACTGTAAACCTACATTTGCCCACCCCTTTGTATATATATGTGTGTGTGTGTGTGTGTGTGTGTGTGTGTGTGTGTGTGTGTATGTCTTCTCTGCTAATCTATACACTGCTACGGCATTGGAGCTAGAGCTGTATATTCCCTATAACTAGCACAGAGTCTTACACTAGGAGCTTAAGTCCCATTAAGTCCAATTCCATCATTTTACATATGTAGAAATTAAGGTCCACAAAAATAAATAAAATAGCTTGATCAAAATTCCACACAGCAAAGCAGTAAACTATTCACCTGAATTACTACTTGTTAGAACCTAGTATTTTAAAAGATTTTGAGATGCAAATTTTATTAATACATTCATCATGCCATATTTTTTATAATGGATGTCAAAAAGTAATGTGAGCTTAAAATTCTATTTTCCATACCATTTCTTACCTATCGATTTACTAAAGCTTAAAAGAAAATAAGAATACCCAACTTTTGTTAGGGGGTTGTGAAACAAAAGACATAAACCACTGGTTGGAAGTATTAACTGCTTTAACCACTCCAGAAAACAAATTGCCGATATGTACAAGAATTCTCAGAAATGATTATGCCTTTCCAGTGAGGAACATCATTCCTGGGAAAGTTACTATATAAAATACACGTTCCTTCTGCTTAAAAAATAGCCAAAACTAATCTTTGACATTAGAAGTCAGGAGAACAGTTACTTATGATGACTAGTCCAGAAAGGGAGTAAGAGAGGAGCTTTTGGGGTGGTCTTGATGTATATCAAGGGGAGACAGGTTCAAAAAGTATTAAGTGAAAGAATCAGGATTGTAAATACAATATGTTCAACTAGCTAGAAATACATAGAATAAAGTCTAATGGAAGGAAATACAACAAAAACAATTCCCATTATTTTTTAAAAGCTATTATGATTTTTATTCTATTAAATCCCCGTGGCCCTTGTCATCTATTTTCTTGCAAGCCATACACTACATGTACCAGCTTCAAAGGTGGGTGAGAAAAATAACTGAGTTGCAACTGAACCATTAGGGTAGTAGTGATACAAAAGGTAATTTGAAAACTGTCTGAGACTAGATTGTAGACAGGAAATATCACACTTATTTCACACAAAATACTCATGGGGCTTTCCTAAACCTGGACAAATGATTGGGAAAAGCCCCACATAAGTGACTTCCTGAAAATCACATGGCAAATTGGTACAAGCTGGAAATAGACATCGTTTTTCCATAAGAACACAACTACTGCAGATGGCAACAGAACTTCTAAATTTTCTCAGAAGATCCATCAAGAGAGGCTTCAAGCATTCAAAGATGTAACATAAAAAAAAACAAATAAAAACTTTCCAGTTTGGGCTGTTTACATGTAGGTCCACTTTAATACTTCAAGAATTAGCCACCTCCAATGTTCAGCCAATCTGGGTTGGAGATGGCAACGCAGAGCATGGAAATTAAATAGTATCATAAATAAATCATTAAACATAACATATCGGGAGAAAAATCACCAAGTGATCTAAAACTCTACTCACATACACTATCCACGGTTTCGAGCTTCTGATAGACTGCTCTCTTTCTAGACAGAACAAGTGAGCACTTTACAATTTTAGGTCAATGTACACCTGTCTTTCCTATTCCACCTCTTACCGTTATCCCCACCTATGTACAGAACGTCACTTTGAGTACCGCCACCTCTTTCAAAAAAAAAAAAGCCAAAAACCTCACAGTAACAGGTGGAACCAACGCACCCTCCTGGGATCGTACACCTGACCTCGGCCTAGAGGAACCTCGGAGCGCTCGGGTGGCCAAGGGACATGGCGACATGGCCCCTGTGGCGTTACAAACAGTACCTCCGAACTGCCAAGGGCCTCCCTGAAAGTGAGAGGTCGGTGGAGAATCTAAACCTAAGGATAAGGCGGAGGAGAGCGGGATCCCGTCACAGCAGGAAAGTCAAGAAGGAAGAAGTGGGGAGGGCGGAAAGGGCAGAGGCTCAGAGGACGGGCAAGTGGGGGAGAGGAGCCAGAAGAACGGAGGGGTTGGAAAGGCTGATGTGCCCCAAGGTGCACAATCCTACTCACTGGCCGGCCGGTTTCGGACCCCGGCTTTGGGAGAGCGCGGCTGAACCTCGGCGCCCCGGGGCCCAGCAGTCAGAGGCCCGCAAAGCTGGACCCCACCGAGCCAGCCGAGCCAGGGGGCGTCTGCCGACAACGCCCTCCTTCCAGCCAATCCCATCGCGCCCTCGTGAGCGAGCTCCTGACGACGTTCGGGGCGTGGCTCGCTGCCTGCCTCTCGCTACAGGCCTTTCCGGTCTCCACGAGTCCACTTCCGGGTCTCCTGGGCTTTTGATTGTTTGGGCGCGAACTGCTGGGAGCTCGGATCCCCAAATGGTTCCGGAGGAGAGTCGTTGGTGAGTAGTGACAGCGCTTACTCTGCCCGTGGGGCCGGGTGGGAGAAGGAGTGTTGTGACCCTCGCGTTTGTGGCCAGCCCCGCGGTTTGCATTTGAGAAGCGTGAGGGAGGAAATCCCAGCGGGTCTGCCCTGCGGGGCCACGGATTGAATTACTTGCTTCGCGAGGAGGGAGTGGAGCCAGACAGATTCTCCCCTCCTTTCCCCGAGTCGGCCTCGCCCTTGTACCTTCCTTCGAGATCAGTGTCTGGCCTTGAGGGGACTGCGGGCGGCGGCGCCCTCCGTTGACGTCACTTGTCAGGAGGTAAACAGTGTGTGTTTGTGTTTGCGAGACCTCTGCTCACTGCTTCTGCCCACAGAGGTCCACAGAGGTCTAGATGGACGTGCGTGGGAGTTGCAGCGAGCTGGTAAGGAAACGAGACAACCTAGGAAGCCTCCCTGCGTGCTTGACTGCGCTGTCAAGTCGGCCACCGGTCCAGTTATTTCTGTCCGGGCCTCGCAAGCACTTTAAAGTGTCGCAGAACACACCAGTCTCTATCTTATTGTTGTTGTTAGACCTCACCCAGGACATTTTTCCATAGACATACCCATCGATCGGTTGCCCCCCAGCACGACCTCGGGGTCGGGGATGGAACCTGCAACCCAGGCACATGCCCTTGACCGGGAATTGAACCCGCGACCCTTCACCCTTCGGTCCATGAGCCTTCACTCTAACCATTCCAGTCACTTTCAAGTTATCCTGCCATCAGGCTTTTGCTGTTTTCCCTCGAATAGGTCATTCTCCTTCCTTCTGGCTCAGTATTTCCAAATGGAATTCAAATATTAATGTTTTCTCTGAATACTGTACCTTCACTCTAACACACCATTTTGAGAGAGTCATTCACTCATTTGTCTCTTAGAACATTTGTCACATTGTATGTAATTGTCTATAATAATTGTTTTTATATCTGTCTCTACCCACTACCACTAGGCTGTGGTTTCCTGTGGGTCTAAAATTTCTATTCCTTTTTGTATGAGCTATGTCCCAGATATTGTTCTAGGCACTTTATGTATTGTGTGCAAAATTTTAGCTTCACAAAAAGCCTTTGGTGTTGGTTCTTTTATTAACCCGTTTTACCAATGGAAAATGATTAAATTTATTTGGCCAAGGCTATACAGCTATTTAAATGGCAGAGCAAGGATTTGGAACCTGGGCAATTTATCCTCATCCTTGGTTCGCTCTTGGCTGTGGTTCCCCAACATGGGGCAATTTCATGCTGGGGAAATTTGATAATGTCTGGAGACAATTTTGGTTGTCTCTTCATTTTGGGGCCGGTAAACTGGTACAGAATCATTTCTACCATTTTCTGCTTAATAGTTGTAGAGTTTGCCAAGATTTAAGACAAGGGGAAATAGACTTCCCATGTCAATAATAAGAGTGAAAAGGAATTTGCACCATTTTTAAGCTGCCAAATGGAGTGAGGACTAAATAGCAGCCCTGATTTCTTCCTCACCTGGATAGTCTTTTTTAGTGAACAACCTGAACTGCTATACAAGGCAGCCCTTCTAGGAGAGGCCCACAGGTAAAACGCTCATATGGATTGGTTTTTAAGTAGGGGGAAGTATAAGGGCATGGCTGTCAAGTTGAGAGAATTAGGCATTTCAGGAATGAAACATAGTAGACTGGCTGTAGAGTAAGGTACCGCATATTTGAAAAGCAGAGTAAAGTGTATTTTACCTTCCACTGCTTTTAGTAACTGGGGGGGGGGGGGGGGTGCTTAAAACTTCCTTTTAAAATAAAAGCCCAGCCGGTTTGGCTCAGTGGTTGAGCGTTGACCCATGCACTAAGAGGTCACCAGTTCGATTCCCAGTCAGGGCACATGCCCAGGTTGTGGGCCCCATCCCCAGTGTGGGGTGTGCAGGAGGCGGCCAATCCATGTTCTCTCTCATCAATGTTTCTATCTCTCCCTCTCACTTCCTCTCTCTCTAAAATCAATAAAGAAAAAAAAAATTTGTTTTTAATTTGAGGTAATAGATTTATCCAGGGTACCCCTTTTATTGTCTGTGTCTAAATCTGCATTATATGTAAACTTTATTAATATAATTAACTCTGAATTTTTAGAAAAAGAATGGTGACTGATTTATCTACATATCTAGCTGTATATGCCTAAAAAACATACATATAATGTCTATACCACACATTGTGTGTGTGTGTGTGTGTGTGTGTGTGTGTGTGTGTGTGTGTTTGTGTGTGTGTGTCTATATATATCCATGCATACTGTACCTAACTTCTGGTTATCTACTCCTTATGGCCTAATGCAAGAATAAATATCCTATTCCTCTGTTCCTCTTAGCAGAAATGAGTTTGGTGATAAAGGACTATTATTAGATAGAGAAAAGGAGTTATTCTAAATTTTGTCATTGACAATCCCACTCCTGTGTCTGTTTTTTAATTTGTGGGGCTCCAGAGAAATCAGTATACTTCTGTGCTCTTGTTAAAATGCACATAACTCAGAGTTATAGAGCTGAAATCTTTATGAGTGAATTTACCACATGAATCTACACAACATAGATTCATGGTATAATTCTAAAAATTATCTCCCTCCATCTTTGGCATAAGTTGAATGATAAATTCCTTAGGCTTAAAACAAGGAGGCCTGAGTGGTATCTGTGAGATAGTAGATAGCACAGTTATCTGTGGCCAGAGTAAGACAATTCAACACTTTATAGTTCCATTTTCTTGGACTTAAACATGGAAACAGTGTGATTGGGTGGGGAAGCATAAAGTTAGAGATGCAAAAGCATTTTTAAGTGATTTTTAAAAGCCATACAAATGGAAGAAATTTCTAGGAATGAAATTTGAATTAGATATCCTTACTCTAATAAGAACTAATGTTATTTGTTTTTAAATATGTTTAAATGTTTAAAAGGCCAATTTGGAACATTTATAGGTATTGGTTGTCTTTTGAACAAAGTATTATGCAAGTCTTAAGCATTTTTCTGTGTCCTCTTCATTTTTACAGATTTTTTGAAGCACTGTTAGAATTGTTCTGTTTAGATCAAGATGTCTAGCAAAGCAAATGCTTCCAAGAAAAGGTCTCAACAGTTAAAAAGAAATCCAAAACGAAAAACTGATGATGAGGAAGTAGAGTTATCAGAGAAAGAGGTAATGAAAATATCTAGGAGAACTCTTTATTATAAATATCATCCATTCTCTGTAACGAAGTATATGAAGACTGAAGGTCACCTTTACTGCAAACTGTAGTAATTCATATTGTTATTTGGGAGCTATTACAGCATGCTTTGTAAAAGTTCTCAGATAAAAATTGTTTCCTTCAATTCTGAAGATATTGATCAGAGAATTCTTTGGAGAGGAGTGGGCCATAAGGCATTGCTAAAGTGTTTAAATGGGAAGACTAGGAATAAAGTGTACAAATTTTATGGCATCCATATGTTAAAGGACAAGACAATCTATGACAGTTGGTAGAGGAGGTTTTTCTTAAGATAGAAAAAAATTAGTTTGGTGGGAATTAGCTTTTTCCTACCGTGATTTACCCATCTCTTCTAAAAGAATAAATAATCAAAATTTTTTTCTGTATTTTACCCTGTATTTGTTTTGCAGGTTAGGTATGTAACACTATTTCACTATCAAAATAAGTAATGATTTCTTTAAAACATTGTTTAATACCATAGGACATTCTATTATACATTATCACCATTGTCCATGAATTGCTTTAGTATATTAGAATATTTTTTGCCTGTAGAAGTGGCAATATACTTTTTTCTACCTAGCCAGAAGGTATATGAATACTGTTCAACATACATGACAAGTCTATTACCAAAGCAAAATCTTTTTATCTGATGTTTAATTCTGTCTTTGTATGTGCATGTCTTTTCCCTCTAGGTTAGAAACACAGTGAAGAAGAAAAAAAATAATCCAAAGCGTCTGTCTTCTGAAGGTATTTCTTTTCTATATCTTGTTTAACCGGTCTTTCTCAAGCTACCTAAATTTACGAAAAAATCATCAGCATCTTGTTATGAGTTCTGCAGAAGTAAAAGATAGTAACAAACAGCAGCAGTCTCATTTTTGCAAGAATAAGTAGTACTTGTTAGTCGGTTATTTTGGTCAACTGAAATTTTATTTACCGTGGCTAGCAAAATACCGTGAAGGGTTCTAAAATTGATAGGAACTAGAGAAAAGGTGTCTCAGTCTAAATTATTACTAATCCGTGATATATAGAAACACCTACTGCTTTCTTTTCAAGACTTCTGCCACCACTGTATAGATTAGTTTGGAACCAATATCTCATTTTATTTGGAGTAAATTAGTTTGGAATATTCATGTTTACTTAAATATCACCTTTTCCTGGAAGAATTCCCTACCTTTCCTTACCCAAGACCAGGTAACATCATCTGGTTTTATACTCCCATAGTGCACAGTACTTCTGTTTTTATGATGCTTTTCATTCATCTCCCTTCTCTCCAAAATAAATCTTCATGTGAGCCAATAGTACATATCCTTTGTTTATCCCTTGTAAGTAGAACAATTAACAATCTACCAACCACTGACTGTGGTTTGGTTAATCTGTTGTTACAGTTTCCATCCAACATTTAGTAGAAACAGTTTTCTAGTCTTAACGAACTCTTTAATTCAGGTCATTTCTAAGAACCATACTTTTATGCTGAATCCTAGTAATTGTAGCATGGTTCTTCATTTAAAATTGTCTTGGGTATATCTACAGTATCATTTAATAGATAGCATATTCATATTCAACACCTGGCATGTTATAGCTGTGCAATAAAGAGGAAATTTAACAGTTTATATAGCTTTATAATACTTTGGTTCTCATAATTCCATTAGCTTTTTTAGATAAATTTATACTTTACTTTTTAAGTAAAAGCATACAAACTTCTAGACTGATCAGAGTCTTTTCTTTCAATAGAGACAGGACAAACAGAGCAAACTAGTCTGAAACAAGTAAAGATAGCATCCAGCAAGAGAAAAACCTGGCAACCTCTTTCAAAGAATAGCAGAAAGCATTTGCAAACTATAATGGAAACAATAATAATGTGAGTACAAAATTTTTCCATTTAATTCTTTTTTTAAAATATGTTTTTATTGATTTTAGAGAGAGAAAAGGAGAGGAAGAGAGAGAGAAATATCAATGAGAGAGAAACATCAATCACTGCCTCTTGGATGCCCCTTACTGGGTATTAAACCTGCAACCCTGGCATGTTCCCTGGCCCAGAATCAAATCAATGACCCTTCAGTGCATGGGACTATGCTCAACCAACTGAGCCACACAGGCCAGGGCCCATTTAACTCTTGATTTCCACTTAGGTTTTCTATAGACAGTATTCTTTTAAATGTTATTGTCTATTTTATGATGATTGGATGTTTTTCTCTTTCAGAAGAAAGTATATTTAATGTCTTTTAATGGCATTAGTCTTAGCAAAAAAAAAGTATTTGTTAATTTCAGGAACTTAGTATTCCATCAAGGAAATAAAAATAAAGTCTGTAGGACCTGATCTATAAACTTTTAACATGTTCTATTAATAGGGACACTTTAAGAAGAAGTTGAGCCCTGGCCAGTTTGGCTCAGCGGTTAGAGCATCGGCCTGCGGTCCAGAGAGACCCAGGTTCGGTTCCCGCTAAGGGCATGTACCTCGGTTGCAGTTTGTCCCCGGCCCTCGTTGGGTCGCGCGGGAAGTGGCCACTCGATGTGTCCCTTTCATGTCGATGTTTCTCTCTCTCTCTCTCTCTCCCTCTCTCTCCCTCCCACTCTATCTGAACAAAAAATGGAAAAATGTCCTCAGGTGAGGATAAAAAAAAAAAGAAGAAGTGTTGAGTTCAAATTGACATATGGAAGTCACCACACCAGAGGGGATACAGAGAACATAAGGATTCTGCCGTCAAGGAGCTAAAATCCATCAAAAGAGTCAGGCATATAAAATAAATACAATAATATAATATGATAAAAATACCTTTGATTGTACCTCTGCTTAAAATGTATACAAAAGGAAAGTGATTGATTCTTCCTGGCTAGGAAAGAGACAAACTAATATTTACTCAATCTTTCTTTTTCTTTTCTAGAGCAATTTTGAGTAAAAAAGGTAGAGAAAATAAACAAATTCAATATCATCTCAACTGCCTGAAGAAAAGGTAATATAGTTATGCATTAGAAAATGTTTAAAACATATTTAGTAAGAGTCTAATCTGTCACTATGTTGCAGAACAGACATTTGTGGAATATAAAAGTTTTTTCACTTGGGGTTTTTATTGTTCGGAAAAGAGGAACAATTTGGGAATATATATTCTGTCCTAAACTGCTTCTATATACACTTCTGAGTTCTTTAAGAGAATTTATAAGGAAGAATCTGAACATGACAAAATGCCTCCTTCCGTAATTCACTTTCTGATTGGGATTTGAAAAATATTTTGTCAATTTTAACTCCCTTCAATTTCATTTTGAACAATTTGAAGTTAACAGTTCACCACTCTTATTTATTCGATTTCTGTATTTTTCCTGAACTTTATGTCATGTTACATTATTTGCACAAGCAACAAGTGCAATTTTCCAGAATATTACTGTTCTTCATCTTGTGGCAAGTCACAAATGGAGGTTCCTTTTCATAGGGTGGCATACTGTTATAGGTGTCCTGTAGGATTCAGTGGCACAGCCTCCCTGATCACCCCAGCTGGGCCCTCGAGATGCACCCCTCGTGTGGACTGTACACCCTTCTGTTGTATTTGAGTCTTGATTGCTGTTGGCACATCAATGGGAGGGATTTACTCAGGCTGATCAGCTCTAAGGACTGGCAGTGCCCACTGACCACTGGCCTCTGACTACCTTGGAAGATTAGCTGTGTAGGGGCCTACCACACGGAGTAAGACTTACTTCAGCAGGGCTCTGGTACGCACTGAGTCCATTCATTGAGTGTGTCACTTGTGGAGGTGATTGGGTGGTGGTGCTTCGACGTGGTCTGAAGCTGTCCACTGGGTGTGTTGGCTCTGGGGCAAGGTCAGCCATTGCCTGAGTTCTACCCAGGGCCACCTGGCATAAGCTACAAAGCGGTCTGCAGATGGCTGCTTCTTGTGCTGGGCTTGGAGGTGCCCAGGAAAAGCCAAGTTGTGAACCAAGGCTGGCTGCTTCTAGTGCCAGGCCTGGGGCCACTTAACGAGAGATATGGGGCTTGCTGAAACCAGATGCTGAAACCAAAATCTGAAGCAGGATCCAAGATAGGCCAATCCTATGGTAAAGCCATTGGCAGCAGCTTGGGTGGGCCTGACAGTGCCTCAGGGAATCACCAGGGCGGGGCAAACAGTGTGAGCCAGGTTGCTGGAGTCCCAGATATGGCGGCCGTCTGCCTGCCCCATGGGGGAAGAGCTCACCAAAGGAACAATGGCCTCTGACAGCAAATATGTCCAGGAGAAAGCTGCCCCTCCAACTCTCACCCCAATGCCAAACAACTCATTTCTTCCCCATATGTCTTTGGTGCCTTTCAAGCTGGCTCTCCAACACTGGAGCCCAGAAGGAGTGAGTCCGAGTAAGTCCGTGTGCGGGCCCTTTAAGAGGAACTACCTGGGGCTCCAGCAGTCTCAGCCTCCCTCAGCCTCTGTTCCCACTGGTTTTACAGCCAGAAGTCATGGGGACTCCTCTTCCTGGCACTGGAACCCTGAGCTGGGGGGCCTGGTGTGGGACAGGGACCCCTCACTCCTCAGGGAGGACCTTCACAGTGAGGTACCCCTCCTGGTTTTTATCTGCCACTTGTGGGTGTGGGACCAGCTTGTCTGTGCCTCCAGCCCTTCTACCGGTCTTGATGTGGCTTCTTTAATTTCGTAGTTGTAGGACTTCCATTCAGCTCGATTTCAGGCGGTTCTGGATGATGGTTGTTCTGTAGTTTAGTTGTCATTTTGATGTTGTGATGGGAGGAGGCGAGTACCGTGTTTATCTACGCCGCCATCTTGACCGGAAGTCCCCCTGTTTATGGTCTGTTTAATGTAGGACAAATAATTGTGTTTGGTGTGTAAATGAGAATATTATAGTACATAGTAACTGCTCTTCACTGTGATCACCCTGGGTCATCAGAAAAGATTAAATTCTGTTCAACATGTAGGCTGCCTCTTCATCGTGTAGCAGCCAGGGAGACATTTATTTCAAAGACTGCCTGTTTTCTCTTCACGTTTGCTCTTGCAACTTCACTTTGTTTCATTCCCAAAATAACAATAGTACTCAAGATACTTTCCCTTTTACTAAAACAGCAGTGTATACAGCCTTAGCAAATGTATTTTAATTGAATCTCTGAATAAATTTTTCTATAGCAGTATTTCTCAAAGTATATTTGGAACATTTATTCTTAAAGATGCTCTATGAATAAAAGTGATATATAGTTAATAATGTTTGAGTACATTAGCATATTAAAAGTCCTGCAGTAAATAAATGTATTTCATTTTGCTTAACCTAGCATCTCCCAAATTGGTACTTATCACAGGGTATAAGTACCAATCTTTATTTCATATATTAGTCTCATCTCTGCTTCTGTCAGCATTTTGGCTTTTTTCTTTTAGACAGGTTGTCCTCCCTAGACAGCTCCCTATTTATCTTTTCAACCTTGTGAAGAAAGAGGAGAAAGAAAACACTTATCCTCTTAGCTTCAGTTGGAAAATTCAGTTAGAAAATGGACTCTCATTGGCCCAGCTTAGGTGATATGCCTGTGTTTGGACTGATTTTGTGGCAAGACTGTTATGATTGATATAGACTGTGTCATATACATACCCCCATGATCAGACAAACAGGGTTGCTAGTCAAATAAAGTGGTTAGCCCCTACAGTTTCTGGAGGAACATGCTTTGGGAAAGTTGTCTTATAGAGACAATGTTATAAAATGGTAATTAGGTGTTGATGTAGTAGGGTATATTCATGCTATACTTTTAGTTTAATTAGATTTTAAAAGAATCCTGGAAATCTGACAACTATTTAGAACATTGGAACAGTGGATGACCCTTTCACAGAATTGACTTAATAAACTTTTAGAAGAAACTGATCATAAATGGAAACTTCATTCTAGTTAAGATATCAAAAATGTATCCCTCTTGGGAAGATTATACAGACAGGATTTATGCTGAAATGTGATGCTAATAATGATTTCCTGAATAACTGAAGTTTATCCTAACAGTTTAATGAAAATTATGATTGGTGGGGGTTTTACTGCCTACTTTTTTCTTTATAAAAATTAATATTTTGAATAAGACCCCAGGAAGATAAGTCTTGGTTCCACTATTATTCAAATTCAATAGTAGAACTTTTTAGCACCCCAAAATGCTCCTTTTTAGGTAGAAGTAATCAAATTTAGATTTCTCTACTATGAAATTCAAGAATCAAATATTGGAAAGCTATGTTGTTCTCTGCTAGAAGTGAAGGAGTGATAAGTCCGTTTCTATTGGTGCTCTAATCAATCCAATTTGAAGGAGGATTTTTAAACTTTAATATTGACTGTTATTCATATTGATAGTACTTTAGAAAAAAGCACTTTAATTTTATTGTTTTATTTGCCTTAAAGTCTATGGGACTCAATTTTTTTTTAAATAATTTTATTAGTCACATTCTCTAAAACAACTGAGATTTAGAATTCAGGCTCATTGTTAAGACTTAGAGAATAGTATTTCACCTCTTACCCAATAACTCACAATAAGTAATAGACTTATGTGCTGGAATAGTCTAGGGAACACATTTAGAAGACACACATTTTTAATATTAAAATGCATGTAAGTAATTATTAAATGTGTAAAATAGAAAACTTTCCTTTTATGAAGGACCTTAAGTGCCCCCATGATTTGAAGTAAATCTTAATAAAATGAAAGGTTAAATGATTATTTGTCAGGGCTTTTTGGGGGAGACTTATTGCTAAGGTAACCCACTGCCAGTAAAAGATTATATCCCTTGGGTCCGGCCGGTGTGGCTCAGTGGTTGAGCGTCTACCCATGCACTAAGAAGTCGCCAGTTCGATTCCTGGTCAGGGCACATGCCCAGGTTGTGGGCCCGATCCCCAGTGGGGGCATGCAGGAGGCGGCCAATCCATGTTCTCTCTCATCGATGTTTCTGTCTCTCTCTCCCTCTCACTTCCTCTCTCTCTAAATCAATAAAGGGAAAAAAAAGTTGAAAAAAAAATTTTTTTTAAAGATTATATCCCTTAGAAATATGAGGGCAAAACAAAGATAACAGTATTTCAAAACAAAACAAAAATAATACTAATGGTACTCAAAAAATAAACTAATAATTGTGTTTTTATTCTATCCCTAAGATTGCTACAACTGTGTGAAACCCTAAAAGTTCCTCCCCAAAAGCTGAAAGATTTAACTAATGTGTCAGGTCTACTGAAAATGGAGAGAGCACGTCACAGAGCTAATGAAGAAGGTCTGGCATCACTGCAGGTATGAGATGGACAGGGAGTCCATAATTAGGGGGACGGGGAAGAGACCATAAAGCTTTTTACACTATTATGATATTCTTCTGGTAATAAATACTAGATATTGAACCAGGTTTTTTCATTAAATTCTTTTTATTTTTTTTTTAAATAAGCAAAACTTTGCCTAAACTTTGGGCCTCTAAACTTAAAAGTATTTCTGTCCTGGCTGGTTTTGCTTAGTGGTTAGTGTGTCAGCCCTCCAAGTGAAGGGTCACAGGTTCGATTCCCAGTCACGGGCACATACCTGGGTTGCAGGTTCAATCCCCGGCCCTGGTTGAGGTTGTGCAGGAGGCAACCAGTTGATGTGTCTCTCTCACATCAATGTTTTCCTCTCTTTCTCCCCCTCCCTCCTTTCCGCTCTATCAGAAATCAATGGAAAAATACCCTTGGGTGAGGATTAACAAGGGGAAAAAAAGCATTTCTAATATATTAGTGACTAAGTAGCTGTTTTATTTTTTTTAGCAGACTTTATAACTGAACTTAGTATTTTTGATTATCACATCATAGGAATTCATCACTAAGTGCTATAGAATTTGAAAACATTAGTTTTCCATCCTGTATACGGTACTTCATTTGTCAGGAACATAATCACTGCCATTATTGTTGTTATGATAGGTAACATGTAATGAGGGCTTTCTTTGTTCTTGACACTGCTCTAAGCACTTACAGTCATATCCTTTCATCCTCACAAGGACTTAAAGAGGTCTGTGCTATATTATCCTCATTCTACAAATGTGAAAAAGAGACATACTGACATTTCTAGCTGAACTTGAGACAAACTGCTTAAAGTTGTAGCACAAACCTAGCCAGTCCAACGTCAGAGCATGATTCTTAATCATTATCCTAAAGAAGCTAATGGGAAATAACATTAGCTGTCATCATGAACTTCAGCCTTGTAATTAGTGAATACTTGAACAATTAAGAAAAGCACCTTATTGGGAGATCACTTTGTGAATTATATAAATATCTAACTACTATGCTGTACACGTGAAATATATAAAATAATATTGCTTGTCAAATGTAATTTAAAAAAATTTTTAAGAGTTCAGGCAAACCAAAAAAAGAGAGACGAGAGAGCGAGAGAAAAGCGATCTTAAGGGGCTTATTAAATAATTATAAAACCAGAACAGATTGGACCACATATCCCTTAGTTATTTCGAAGTTGTTTGTGGGTGTGGTGCTTAGTTCTTTCTGTGTCAGCAATTCAGTGAGTATAAGGCAGCAATAGTTTATGCAAGGAATGCATCCCCAAGGATCTCTAATATTTCACAACTTACAAATAACTTATTCCAAATTTTTCATATAATTAAGATAATGTTGGAAGTATTAGTTTGTGAGCAACAAACCTACATATATTACAAATTTTTTTTTCCTTTATTGATTTTAGAGAGAGAGGAAAAGAGAGGGAGAAAGAGATAGAAACATCGGTGAGAGAGAACATCGATTGGCCGCCTCCTGCATGCCCCCCACTGGGGATCAGGCCCACAACCTGGGCATGTGCCCTGACCGGGAACCAAACTGGTGACCTCTTGGTGCATGGGTCGACGCTCAACCACTGAGCCACACCGGCCGGACAAATATTGTCAATTAATAAGGTGGTATTTTTTAGTGATTGCCTGGCTTTCTTCATAGGGTGAGATTATGTTTACTTTTCTCCCAATGTTACTACTTTTCAAGGATATGTTATCAGTACTGGCACTAGTTCTAACAGTTGGATGACATTAATATGGGTTATTTTTTAAATTTCAGCTTTATTGAGGTAAAATTGACAAATAAATTTATAAGATATTTAAAGTGTGCATCATGATTTTATATATGTGTGCATTGTGTGTGAAAGGATTCCCAACTAGTTAATTAACACATCCATTTCTTACATATATCTTTTGGGGAGGAGTGTGGATAAGATCATTTAAGTTCTACTTTTTTAGCAAATTGCAACTACACAATATGGTGTTATTAGTTAAAGTATACACCCTTTTAACATCCCTTCCCTATTTCCCCCTGCCCCCAGCCACTGGCAATCACTTTCCTACGCTATTTCTATGAGTTTGACTTTTCTAAGGTTATTTTATTTTTATTTTATTTTTTTAATCCTTATTCAAGGATATTTTTCCATTTATCTTAAGACAGAGTGGGAGGGAGAGAGAGAGAGAGAAACATTGATGTGAGAAAGACACATCAATCATTTCCCCCCTGCCCAACCCTGACCAGGACCAGGGGCCGGGGACCGAACCACAACTGAAGTTCGTGCCCTTGACCAGAATCAAATCCGAGACTCTTTGGTCTTTGGGCTGACGCTCTAACCACTGAGCCAAACTGGCTAGGGCTATTTTAACAGGTTTTAAAGTATAATGATGATAAATGTTATCTTAACATTTGATAGTTCCATAAATCACTTGAAAGGGATCAGAGGTAGTAAATGATAGCGTGGTTTTTGTAATACTGGGAGACATTTCTGTTTTACAGCTAAAATTGGGACCTCCATGTGCCAAAAGCATAAATAAATGAAATGGAAAAAAACTTTTTTTCTATATTCAACACTTCTGATGCCAAATGTGTGCCTGTTCCATACCAAGCAGTTCTCCAGTTCTCTGCAGACAACAGCTGGGTGTCCTGCATTTTAATTCAATTCTGACACTATCTGGACTTAGCACAGACCCCACAGGTTAAGGCTGAGTGCTACAAGACTGCCTCCTACTTCAGATCCCAGATCCCAGTGGCAAGTGCAAGCCTCCTGTACTTCTGACCAACCAAGTACAAATCGGGGGTTCCTGTGACCCACCCCTCCTCAGGTTCGATAATTTGCTAGAACAGCTCATAGAGTTTAGGAAAGCACTAGTTACTTACTATTACCAGTTTATTATAAAGGACTCAACTCAGGAACAGCCAAAAGGAAGAGATGCATAGGACACCGTGTGTGGGAAGGGGTGTGGAGCTTCCATCCTTCTTCGAGCACATCCTCCCAGCTCCTTCATGTGAGCACCAACCCGGAAGCTCTCTGAACCCCGTTGCTGGGAGTTTTTATAGAAGCTTCATCACACAGGCATATTGATTAACTAAATCTCCAGCCCCTCTCCCCTGCTCAGAGATCAAGCAGTAGGGCTGGAAGTTCCAATCCTCTAGTCACATGGTTGGTTGTTCTGGCAACCAGCCTTCATCCTCTCTGAGTCATTCATTATCATAAACTCAGGTAAGGTTGAAAAGGACTTCTTATGAATAACAAAAGATGCTCTTCACTCCAATCACTTAGAAAATTATAAGGGTAGCTCTGTGCCAGGAACCAGGACAAAAACCAGATATTATAACTAAATATGCTCTTATTCCCCCTGCCATCACTTAGGAAGTTACCAGGTTTTAGAAGCTCTGTGCCAGGAACCAGGGACAAAGAGCGAATATGTATATTTCTTATATCACAGCAATCTGTGGTTTGCTTGATAGTTACTCAGTGGAAGCACTGTTGACATTTGGGGCATAAGAGTCTTTGAACTAGGGGTTTGTAGACTTTGTATTCACTAGTTTTCTCCTATGTGCGTTCCTTAGAACCACTGCTTTCTGCTCCTCAGCCTAGAGTTATTGTTGGTGGGGACTTTTCCAAAACCTGGAGAAAATCCACACTGACGGGGGGGGGGGATGTGCAGTCTCCACACAGTGGTGGCCCCAGCAGGGAAGCGATTTTTTTTTCTCATCATTTAACAAAATGAGTTTGAATGAAACAACATTATTCGAGGAACTGCTGTACTAAAAAATGAAGTTACAGAATTCAGGAAAGAATTAGAAATAAAAGAAAAAGCCTTTCAGATATGCAGACTAAATTAGAAGGAATGCTAAAGCAAATAAACACAACAGATAATGTTACAATAAATAGAAGATAAAATAAGGAGAACATTTTAAAAATCAAAAAGATTGCTTTTTAAAGGTATCGAGAAAAAGTGGCAAATACAAAAGTTTGGCAAAGAAGATATAATGTGGGTATGGTAGGAATACCCAAAGAAAATAACCAAAGCAGTAGAACAAAATTAATTTTTTAAAATTTATAATGAAAAATTTTAGTCCTTCTTATAAATTCTTCAGTCAGTGCTGTTATTCATTCCTTTCTATATGAGTTGAACGGTGGCCCCAAAAAAGATGTGTCTAAATCCTAACCCCTGGAATGTGACCTTATTTATTTATTCCTGAGACAGAGGAAGGGAGTGGGAGAGAGAGATAGGAACATCAATGAGAGAGAACATCGATTGGCCGCCTCCTGCATGCCCCCACTGGGGATCGGGCCCACAACCTGGGCATGTGCCACTGACCAGGAATCGATCCGATGACCTCTGGGTGCATGGGTCTGCGCTCAACCACTGAGCCACGCTGGCCAGGTGAATGTGCGAATGTGACCTTATTTAGAAAGAGAATCTTCCCAGGTGTAATTAAGCTCAGGATCTCCAGATGAGATCTTCCTGGATTATCTTGGGTGGGTCCTAAATGCAGGGACAAGTGTCCTTCAAGATATCAAAGTGTCTTTATGAGACACAGACGTAAAGGAAAAGGCCTTGTGCAAACATGCAGACAGTGGAGTGATGGCAGCTACAAGGGTTGCTGGCATCTTCAGAAGCTGGAAGAGGCAAGAAAGGAATCTCCTCTAGAGCCCTGAGGGAGCACCGCCCTGCAGACACCTTGATTTGGGACATCTGCCCTCCAGAACTGTGAGGGAATAAACTTCTCTTTTAAGCCACTAAGTTTGTGGTAATTTCTTATAGCAGGCACAGGAAATTAATACATGTGGTTTAACATTATATTTGTATTTGACAGTGGTCTCTAAATCCAACAACTAATTCATAGGAAATTAGGGCTGAGGAACAGGTCAAAATGGTACAGCCACTTTGGAAAACGTTTGGTGGTTTCTTACAAAACTAAACATATTTTTGCCACATGATGCAGGAGAATGCTGCACACGGATCTTTGCGCAGCATTGGGGAAAACACAAGATGTCCTGCGGTAGGTGAATGGATAAATAGACTGTGGCACATCTAGACAATAGAATATTATTCAGCATTAAAAAGAAAGGAGCTATCAAGCCCCAGAAAGACATGGAGGGAACCTTAAATGTATATTATTAAGTGAAATAAGCCAATCTAAGAAGGCTATCTATGTACTATATGATTGCACCTGTGTGACATTCTGGACAAGGCAAAACTGTGGGGACAATAAAAGGATCAGTGATTGCCAGGGTGTGTGGTGGGGATTGAGATGAATAGGCAGAACACAAAGGATATTTTAGGCCATCAGCCCTTGGGCTCTGCTGGATTTGCACAGGTCTTCCAGAATCCCTGATGTTAGCAGCTTCACTAAGTTTTTGAGGAAATGTTCTTGTACGTTGGGTATATCTTTTTTGTTTCAGGAAATTAAGTTTCCTTATAATGCATTATTATATTGCTAAATTAGTTTCTATGAAGTCTGTTTTTTGAAGGAAAACCAAAAATGTATTTACCAGTTTCTTCTAGCAGTGTTTTAATATATGAAGTGTTTTAAAAATATGTATATGTTTAGTAATATCTTGGTGGGGGGGGGGTTATTTAATAAATATTTTATTTAAAACATTAACTTTCTGCCCTGGCTGATGTGGCTCAGTTGGTTGGGCATCATTGCATGCACCAAAAGATTGCTGGTTCGATTCCCGGTCAGGGCACATGCCTGGGTTGCAGGCTTGATCCCCTGTTGGGGGTGTGCAGGAGGCAGCTGATATCTCTCTCTCTCTCTCTCTCTCTCTCTCTCTCTCTCTCTCTCTCTCTCTCCCTCCCTCCCTCTCTCTCCCTCTTTCTCCTCCCCCTCCCTCCCTCCCTCCCTCCATCTCCCTTCCTCTCTCTAAAAATCAGTAAAAACATTTTAAAAAATAAAACATTGCCCTGGCCGGTTTGGTTCAGCGGTTAGAATGTCGGCCCATGGACCAGAGAGTCCCGGGTTCAGTTCCTGCTAAGGGCATGTACCTCGGTTGCAGTTTGTCCTCGGCCCCGATTGGGGTCATGTGGGTGGCAACCACTCAGTGTGTTTCTTTCACATCGATGTTTCTCTCTCTCTCTTCCTCCCTCTCTCCCTCCCACTCTACCTGAAGATAAATGCAAAAATGTCCTCGGGTGAGGATAAAAAAATAATAATAAAATAAAACATTAACTTTCTCTTTCTGACACAGGAACAATTAGATAAAATAGTAGAGACCACAGAATCAGTGACTGGGAATATTCAGAGCCTAAAGAACAAAATTCAGATTCTGACAAGTGAGGTGGAAGAAGAGGAGGAGAAGGTAAAACAGGTAATTGTTTAATAATGTATTGCTAGACTCTGGGTGTAATTTTTTTAAACTTACAGGTTTGAGGTTTGTCAAGTCTAACAACTAATTTGTACTTCTTAATCCCTTCACCTTTTTCACCCATTCCCCCAACCCCCCTACTATCTGGCAACCTACAAAAAGTTCTCTGTATCTATGAGTCTGTTTTTGTTATGCTTGTGCATTTTGTTTATAGATTCCATTGCTGATAGATATGTATTTATTGCCATTCATATTTTTGTTCTTCAAGAAGACCCTTCAACATTTCATATAATACTAGTTTGCTGGTGATGAACTCCTTTAGCTTTTTCTTGTCTGGGAAACTATGCGTCCATCGATTCTAAATGATAGCTTTGCAGGATAGAGTAATCTTGATTGTAGATCGTTGCTTTTCATCACTTTGAATATTTTTTGCCACTACCTTCTGGCCTGCAAAGTTTCTTTTGAGAAATCAGCTGACAGTCTTATGGGAGCTCTGTTGTAGGTAACTAACAGCTTTTCTCTTGCTGCTTTTAAGATTCTCTGTCTTTAAACTTTTGCATTTTAATGATGATGTGTCTTGGTGTGGACCTCCTTGGGTTCATCTTGTTTGGGACTCTCTGTGCTTCCTGGACTTGTATGTCTGTTTCCTTCACCAAGTTAGGGAAGTTTTCGGTCATTATTTTTTCAAATAGGTTTTCAGTGTCTTGCTCTCTCTCTTCTCCTTCTGGCATCCCCATGATGCAAATGTTGTTATGCTTGAAGTTGTCCCAAAGGCTCCTTAAACTATCCTCATTTTTTTTAATTCTTTTTTTCTTTTTTTGCTGTTTTGATTGGGTGTTTTTTGCTTCCTTATATTCCAAATCAATGGTTTGCTTCTTGGCTTCACCTACTCTACTATTGATTCCCTATAAATTCTTTATTTCAGTTAGTGCATCCTTCATTTCTGACTGGTCCTTTTTTATGCTCCTCAGGTCCTCACTAAGTTCCCTGAAGTTCTCACTAAGTTCCTTGAGCATCCTTATAACCAGTGTCTTGAACTCTGCAATATGATTGGTTGCTTATTGCCATTTCATTTAGTTCTTTTCCTGGAGTTTTGTTTTATTCTTTCATTTGGAACATGTTTCTTTGTCTCCTCATTTTGACTGCCTCCCTGTGTTTGTTTCTATGGATTAGGTAGAGTTGCTATGTCTCCTAGGCTTTGTAGGGTGGTCTATTGTTGTAGGTGTCCTGCAGGGTCCATTGGCACAACCTCCTTGGTCACCCTAGCTGGGCCCTCAAGGTGCACCCCTTGTGTGAACTGTCTACCCTTCTGTTGTAATTGAGTCTTGATTGCTGTTGGCACATCAATGGGAGGGATTTACTCAGTCTGATCAGCTGCAAGGACTGGTTGTGCCCACTGACCACTGACCTCTGACTACCTTGGAGGCTCAGCTGTGCAGGGCCCACCACACACAGCAAGACTTACTTCAGCAGGGCTCTGGTACCCACTGAGTCTACTCATTGAGTGTGTCACTTGTGGAGGTGGTTGGGTGGTGGTGCTTCGATGTGGTCTGAAGCTGTCCACTGTATGCTGGCTCTGGGGCAAGGTCAGCACTGCCTATGTTCTACCTGGGACCACCAGGTATAAGCAATAAAGCAATCTGCCAATGACTGCTTCTAGTGCTGGACTTGGAGGTGCCCAGGCAAAGCCAAGCTATGAACCAAGGCTGGCTGCTTCTAGTGCCAGGCCTGAGGCCACTTAGTGAAAGGTATGGGGCTCACTCAGGCCAGATGCTGTTTGTTAGAGATAATTTAGGAAAATCTGAAGCAGAAGCCAAGACAAGCCAATCCTATGGTAAAGCCTTTGGAAACAGCTTGGGTGGGTCTGAAAGTTGGGTGGGGCAGGGTCTCAGGAAATCACCAGGGTGGGGCAAATAGTGTGAGCCAGGTTGCTGGAGTCCCAGATATGATGGCCCTCTGCCAGGCTTGTGGGGGAAAGACTTACCAAAGGAAAAATGGCCTCTGCCAGCACGTCTGTCCAGGAGAAAACTGCTCCTTCAGCTCTCTCCCCAATGCCAAATAACTCAGTTCTACCCCATATGTCTCTGGTGCCTTTGAAGCTGCCTTCCCAGTGCTGGAGCCTGGAGGGAGCGGGTCCAAGTAAGTCCGTGCCCGGGCCCTTTAAGAGGAACTGCCTGGGACTCCAGAAGCCTCAATTCCAGCTTGATTTTAGAACCACAAGTTATGGGGACTTCTCTTCCTGGCACTGGAACCCTGAGCTGGGGACCCTGGTGTGGGACAGGGACCCTTCACTCCTCAGGGAGAACCTTCACAGCTGAGGTGTCCCTCCTAATTTTTATCCATCACACGTGGGTGTGGGACCAGCCCGTCAGTGCCTCCACCCCTCCTACCAGTCTCTATGTGGCTTCTTTTCTTACTTTTTTTTTAATATTTTATTTTTTATTTATTTATTTTTTTATCCTTACCTGAGGACATTTTTGCATCTATCTTCAGATAGAGAGGGAGGAAGAGAGAGAGAGAAACATCAATGTGAGAGAGACACATCGAGTTGTTGCCACCCACACGACCCCAACTAGGGCTGGGGACAAACTGCAACCGAGGCACATGCCCTTAGCAGGAACTGAACCCGGGACTCCGGTCCACGGGCCAACACTCTACCACTGAGCCAAACCGGCCAGGGCTCAATGTGGCTTCTTTAATTTCCTAGTTGTAGGACTTCCATTCAGCTCGATACAGGCAGTTCTGGATGATGGTTGTTCTGTAGTTTAGTTGTAATTTTGATGTTGTGGGAGGAAGTGAGTACCGTTTACCTGTGTTGCCATCTTGACCAGAAGTCTCTGGGTGTAATTTTTAATGCTTATGTTTTACCAAGACAGCATTTGAGTGTAGTGAGTTGAGAGAAATTAGTCTTTTGAAATAATCTGTGTCTTTCTTTGTCTACCGTAGATGTTTCAAATAGATAGTGGGGTACTCTCCCTTCCAGAACTTTCTCAGAAGAGTCTCAAAGCACCCACACTTCAGGTAAATACCAATTTACAATATTGACTATCACCAGTTATAAATTGGATATTTAAAAGCATTATATATCCTGTTTCTTCTTCTTCTTTTTTAATGGAATTCTTTCTATAAATATGCACAAAATTATTTCTCATTTGACATTGTAATTTGATCATCTTTCTTTGTCTTGTTGTCAGTAGTTGTATAATATTCCACTGTATGGATGTAGTATAATATAATTTGTGAATTACTGATGGAAATGAATAAGTTTTGTAATTACAGATAATGCTGAGTATACCCTTGTACATGTATTTTTACACATTTATGTGGTCATATAACTATGATAGATTTCTGAAAGTAAATTCAGACAGTTGCTTTTGTTTATGCTTCTAACAATAGTATATAACTCTTCATAAAATAGTATTATATCTTATTTGTAGTAGAACTATACACTGATAATTTAGCTTTCATCATAGGACCCTAGTAGATATTATAGTGTAAATGTTTATAGTGGTAGAAAGTCTTTCTGTTTTCTCAAAAAATAATTTGAAGTTTTCCTATCTATAGTTCACCTACAGTGTAAGGAGTGAAATGGGCAGAAGGAAAACAGAATAAATAGATTTAAAAGAAGAATAGCTATGAGTTGATGGTTATTGAAATAGAGTGATGGGTACATGAGATTTATTATGCCATTCTCTAAATAACATACATTTGATATTTTTCATAATAAGATTAAAAACTAATTATATTAGTAAAGGTAGTCAAAAGGTACAAACTTCCAGTTGTAAAATAAGTTGTGGGGATGTAATATACAGTATGGTAATTAGTTAATAATAATGTATTATATATTTTTTAATGTTTGTATTGATTTTTTTAGAGAGAGAGGAAGGAAGAAGGAGGGAGGGGGAGAGAGAGAGAAAACAACGATTGGCTGCCTCCTGCACGCCCCCTACTGGGGATCGAGCCACAACCTGGGCACCTGCCCTGACCCAGAGTCTAACCAGTGACCTGTTGGTGTGTGGGACAATGTTCAACCAATTGTTCAACTGATGTTCACTCCAGCCCAGCATAATGTATTGTATTTTTGAAAGTTGCTAAGAGTAAATCTTAAAAGTTCTCATCATAAAAATAATAATTATAACTATGTGTGGTGATGGATATTAACTAGACTTATTGTGATGATCATTTCATAATATATACAAATATTGAATCATTATGTTATACACCTAAAACTAATATAATGTTATATGTCAATTATATCTCAATAAAAAAATTTTTGACTGATTATACGTTGTACCCACAGAAAGAAATTTTAGAACAAATTCCAAACCAGAATGCTCTTCTGAAGGACTTTGAGGTTCTCCGTAATTCATCTCAGACGAAGAACATGTTAACTTTCATCGAAGAAGCCTATAGGAGACTGGATGCCTCTTAAAGAGTGTTGTTTAGATTATTTCACATTAATTTATAATGTTTATAAATCTGTAAAACTGTTAACCTATGATGATATTTCAGAGGCTTAGGCTTCTTCAGGATTTATTATTTCCTAATATGGAGCTTAAAGTTAATCCCTGTAGACCTACCATTAGCATCTAATGTAGTCCTGAAAACTGTTTTTAGCAGTTGCCAAGTCTAGAAGCTCACATTTATGTTGCTGTATTTCCACTTATTTACCTGAAAACTTAAAATGAGAACAGTCACAATCTAGTGATTTATAATGGCTGAATAGAGCTCATTTATTGATTAGTGCAGAGGAAATTTGATACTGTGACCTATATATGTAAAGTATTTATAGTACCTAGTTCATAAAAATGTGTTTGCTATCATTATTTTTTAGCTGATGACTTGCATTTTTTGTCTGGTCATCTGGAATTTGACAAATCCCCAAATGCCTTTGCTTTGTTACATATCCCTCTAGACTTTGTGGTGTAATTAAGATTTGCCAGGTGTTTTCAACTTGGGAAGTAACATGAACATTTTATTTCTTTGGTTGGTTTAATAAATAGAAGTTGGATACTTATTTTCCTCTATCATCAAATCATGCTTTTATTTCGTAAAATTATTAAAAAGGAACATAAGCACATTTATTCCCTTAAAACAAAAACCAAACAAAAAAAATATTTCTAAACCTTTCCTCATTGTGATGATAATATGTATATACATGTGAATAAATGATCACTAAAATATATCAAAAATAATTTCTAACCAACTATATATTTTCTGGGTTGCTTTTATCTATTTGTAAAATAAAATAAAATAACTGAAATTTAATTATATTTCTGTCTAACCTAGAATACCTTGTCAGTTAATTTAGAAGGTGTCATAATTCTGTTAATATCCTCCAGGCAGAGACCACCAGGAGCACAGCTTTCATTAAACAAATTCAGTTTAATGCTCATTGCAGTGAGAGAGACCACACACCATAGGAAATCCTGGGCAGCTCAATAAAAGAGTCAAAAGCAATATCCTCTTAGGAAGTTATGGTCAAAAAGGACATTAATGGATTTTAGAGGGAAAGAAAGTCTTCAATAAAGGAAACCTGTAGTACAGCACTTAAAGAAAATGTTTTTGTGTATTTTAGACTGCCTGCTACACGCCAGGCAAAGCAACTAAGAGATTTTACAAATATCTTAAATTTTAAAAACCCTTTACCTGGAGACTTACAGTGTCATGGTTTTAGAGTGACTAATAGAGCCCCAACTCACTGATTTTTATCATTAATCATGATATCGATAATAGCTTTTGGTGGGGGGAGGGTACATTAAAAGTCTGCTATTTGAGAACATCTGTTTAGCAGATGATTGAACATCCACTGGAATTTTTACTTAACCATTGTTGCTGAGTGAAAGTTCTGCATGCATCAGCTGGTCATGCTACTCTCTTGTTTTAAAAAGTGATCCGGCCCTGGCCGGTTTGGCTCAGCGGTTAGAGCATTGGCCTGCGGTCCAGAGAGACCCGGGTTCGGTTCCCACTAAGGGCATGTACCTCGGTTGCAGTTTGTCCCCGGCCCTGGTTAGTTGTGCGGGTGGCAGCCACTCGATGTGTTCCTTTCACGTCGATGTTTCTCTCTCTCTCTCTCTCTCTCCCTCCCACTCTATCTGAACAAAAAATGAAAAAAATGTCCTGGAGTGAGGATAAAAAAAAAAAGTAAGTGATCCAGAGAAAAAAATAGTGGCGGAGTGAATGGAAGCTACACAGTCCATCTCCCAGGACCAAACTGGAATTACAACTAAAATAAAGACAAATCATCAGGAAAACCCAACTGAAGAGCAACTGGACAGAACCACTACAACCAGGGATGCCAAATCAACCCTGGTGGGAAATGCAAAGGTGCATGGGCACCAGCTGGGAGTCCACGGAGCAATGGAGAGCTGTATTAGCAGTGTGCACTTCCTGCTGAGAAAGCGGGATTTTTAAAGACAAATCATCAGGAAAGCCAACTGAAGTGCAGCGGAACAGAACAACTACCACCAGGGATGCCAAATTGAGCCTGGTAGGAATTGCAGAGGGGTGCGGGCTGGGGGTCCATGGGCTGGGAGTCCGCAGAGCAGCAGAGAGCTGTATTTGTGGTGTGCACTTCCCGCTGAGAAAGTGGAGCTTTTTTTTAAATAAAAAGCACCAAACTAGCTACAGCCACTCACCTTGGGCTTGGACAGAGGGGAAGGTCTGGACTGGAACTGAGTGAAAAGAGGGCTCCTGACTCCAGAGGGGTGGACGCAGGGAATTCTGTGCTGAATCGCTCCCTCGCAGGATGGTACCCATCTTACTCAAAGAGCCTCTTCCTAGAGCTCTGGGGAGAAGCAAGGGACCCTCCCACAGGAATGCAACACCACCAGGACAGGTGAAAGAAATGCAAATTGAATTAAGCTAGCAAGAGCCACCTGAGGCTCATCAAGCAACTGAGACTAATAGCCTCCAGGCAAATAGCTAGAGGATAACTAACCCTTTCCTTAGCTTGCAAATCTACCCAGGAAAGTCAGACTTGACAATGGTGTTTAACCTAAGTCTTCCCACACTCATCCAAGCCCTGTAGAGGGAACCACAACCAGTGGAACACCAACACCTGCAGGGAAAATTTGGCAGGCTACAAAACCCACTGAGACAGCAAAAATGGTGAAACAAAGAAACAAAACTCAAATGAAAGAACAAGATAATTCTGCAGGAGAAGAAATAAATGACATAGAATTAGGCAAGATATCAGAGGGAGAGTTCAGAGCCACAGTCATGAGGAAGCTCAACAGCATGAGTAAAGAGCTCAATAGCATGAGTAAAGATATAGAAAGATTGAAAACCAACCAATTGGAAATGAAGAATGACATAGCAGAAATAAAGAACACATTGGAAGGAATATGAAGCTGAGGACCAGATCAGTGAATTAGATGACAGGGTAGAAAAAAATCACTCAATCAGAGAATCAAAGAGAAAAAACAATTAAAAAACAGGAAGACAGCTTAAGAGAACTATGGGACAACATGAAGCATAACAACATATGCATCGTAGATGTGCCAGAAGAAGAAGGAAATGAGCAAGGGTTAGAGAATATATTTGAAGAAATAGTGACAGAAAACTTCCCTAGCTTGGTGAAAGAAAAAGGCATACAAGTCCAAGAAGCACAGAGAGCCCCAAGTGAGAAGGACCCAAAGAGGCCCACACCAAGACACATAATAATTAAAATGCCAAAAATTAAAGACAGAGAGAATCCTAAAGGCAGCAAGAGATAAACAACAGGTTACCTACAAAATAACTCCCATAAGTCTGCCAGCTGATGTCTCAACAGAAACACTACAGGCCAGAAGGGAATGGCATGAAGTAATCAAGGTCATGAAAAACAAGGATCTGAACCCATGACTACTCTATCCAGTAAGGCTATCATTCAAAATAGAAGGTGAAATAAAGAGCTTCCCAGACAAAAAAGGCTAAGGGAATATACTGGCACCAAACCAGCTCTGCAAGAAATGTTGAAAGGACTGCTGTAATTAGTAGAAGAATTAGGAAGAAAAATATAACCATAATAAACAAAAATGACAATAAATAAGTACATATCAATAATCACCTTAAATGTAAACGGATTAAATGCTCCAATCAAAAGACACAGAGTAGCTGAATGGATAAGAAAGCATGACTCATTCATATATATATATATAGTTTACAAGAGACCCACCTCATAACAAAAGACTCACATTGGTTGAAAATGAAGGGATGCAAAAAAAAAAATCTTCCAAGCAAACGGAAAGGGGAAAAGAGCTGGGGTAGCAATACTCATATCTGATAAATAAGACTTCAAAATAAAGGCCATAACTAGAGACAAAGAAGGCCACTACATAATATTGAAAGGATCTATCCAACAGGAGGATATAACTTTGGTAAACATATATTCACTCAACATAAGAGCACCAAAAAACATTAAAAAACTTCTGGAAGACTTCAAAGGAAACATCAACAGCAATACAATCATAGCAGGGGACTTCAACACCCCTCTGACATCACTGGATAGATCTTCTAGACAAAAAATTAACAAGGAAACGGAGTCTCTAAATGATGCACTAGATCAAGTGGATTTAATAGATATCTACAGAGAATTACACCGCAAAACTGCAGAATTCACATTCTTCTCAAGTGTACATGGGACATTCTCAAAAATAGACCATATGTTAGGACACAAACTAAGTCTCTACAAGTTCAAGAAGATTGAAATCATATCAAGCATCTTCTCAGATCACAATGGCATGAAACTAGAAATCAATTGCAACAAAAACGTGCAAAAACATTCACACATATGGAGGCTAAATAGCATGTTATTAAACAACGAATGGGTTATCAAGGAGATCAAGGAAGAAATTAAAAACTTCCTGGAAACCAATGAAAATAAACATACAACAATACAAAATCTATGGGACACAGTGAAAGCAGTCCTGAGAGGGAAGTTCATAGCACTACAGGCCTACCTCAAGAAACAAGAAAAATTTCTAATTGACTATCTTACCTCACAACTTAAAGAACTAGAAAGTAAACAAAAAGAAATACTCAGAGCAAGTAGAAGGAAAGAAATAGTTAAGGTCAGAGCAGAAATAAATGACATAGAAACTTAAAAAAAAAAAAAAATTCAAAAGATCAATGAAACAAAGAGCTAGTTCTTTGAAAAGATAAACAAGATTGATGGACCCTTAGCTAGACTCACCAAGAAACAAAGAGAGAGGACCCAAATAACAAAATCAGAAACAAAAGAGGAGAAGTAACAACTGACACCACAGAAATACAAAGGATCATTAAAAAATATTATGAACGATTATACGCTAATAAATTGGACAATCTAGGCGAAATGGACAAATTTCTGGAAACACACAGTCTCCCAAAAGTGAACTGAGAAGAGAGAGAAAACTTGAACAGACCAATGACAATTAAGGAAATTGAAGATGTAATCAAGAAACTCCCAGCAAACAAAAGCCCAGGCCCAGACTGCTTCACGGGGGAGTTTTATGGAACATTCAAAGAACATCTAACACCCATTCTCCTCAAACTATTTGAAAAAATTCAAGAAGAAGGAAGACTTACAAAAACTCGTTTTATGAAGCCAGCATAATTCTAATTCCAAAACCAAATAAAGACACTACAAAGAAAGAAAACTACAGGCCAATATCCCTGATGAACATAAATGCCAAAATCCTTAACAAAATATTAGCAAATGGGATCCAGCAATACACAAAAAAAATTATTCACCATGACCAAGTGGGATTCATCCCAGGGATGCAAGGCTGGTACAATATTCGCAAATCAATAAATGTGATACACCACATAAACAAAATGAAAGATAAAAACCATATGATCATATCAATAGATACAGAAAAAGCATTCCACAAAATCCAGCACCCATTCCTGATAAAAACGCTCAGCAATGTGGGAATAGAGGGATCATATCTCGACATAATAAAGGCCATATATGAAAAACCTATAGCCAACATCATACTCAATGGGCAAAAACTAAAAGCATTTCCTTTAAGAACAGGAACAAGACAGGGATGCCCACTTTCGCCATTCTTATTTAACATAGTACTGGAAGTCTTAGCCACAGCAATCAGGCAAGAAAGAAAAATAAAGGGGATCCAAAATGGAAAGGAGGAAATGAAACTGTCATTATTTGCAGATGACATGATATTATACATAGAAAATCCTAGTCTCCATCAAAAACCTACTAGAGCTAATAAATGATTTTGGCAAAGTAGCAGGATACAACATTAACATCAAGAAATCGACAGCATTCTTATACACCAACAATGAACTCACAGAAAGAGAATCTAAAAAAACAATCCCATTTGCCATTGTGGCAAAAAAAAAAACTAAGATACCTAGGAATAAACTTAACCAAAGAAGTAAAGGACCTGTTCTCAGAAAACAATAGGACATTGAAAAAAGAAATAGAGGAAGATATAAAAAAGTAGAAGCATATACCTTGTTCATGGATTGGAGGAATCAACATCATTAAAATGTCCATTCTACCCAATGCAATCTATAGATTCAGTGCAATCCCCATTAAAATACCAATGTCATATTTCATGGAACTAGTTCAAATACTCCAAAAGTTTATATAGAACCAAAAAAGACCCCGAATGGCCACAGCAATCTTGAAAAAGAAGAACAAAGTAGGAGGAATCAAAATATCAGGTTATACTACAAAGCCATTGTAATCAAAACAGCCTGGTACTGGCACAAGAACAGGCATATAGATCAATGGAACAGGACAGAGAACCCAGTAATTGACTCAAGACGTTATGCTCAATTAATATTTGACAAAGGTGGCAAGAACATACAGTGGAATAAAGACAGACTCTTTAATAAATGGTGTTGGGAAAATTGGACAGCTACACACACAAAAAATGAAGCTAGACCACCAACTTACACCACATACAAGAATAAACTCAAAATGGGTAAAAGACTTAAATGTGACTCATGAATCCATAAAAATCCTAGAAGAAAATGTAGGCAACAAAATTTCAGACATCACACGCAGCAGAATGTTCACTGATACAATACCTAAGGCAAGAGAAACAAAGGGAAAAATGAACATATGGGACTACATCAAATTAGAAAGCTTCTGCACAGCAAAAGAAACAACCATCAAAATGGAAAAGGAACCCACTATATGGGAGAGCATAATTGCCAATGATACATCAGATAAGGGGTTAATCTCCAATATAGAGTTCTCATACAACTCAACAAAAGGAAGACAAAGAACCCAATTAAAAAATGAGCAGAGGAGCTAAATAGACACCTCTCCAAACAGGACATACAAATGACCAAGAGACATATGAAAAAATGCTCAGCATCACTAATCATCAGAGAGATGCAAATTAAAACGACTATGAGATTTCACCTCACACCTGCCAGAATGGCTGCCATCAACAAATCATCAAACAAGTTCTGTCAATGGTGTGGAGAAAAGGGGACTCTAGTACACTGCTGGTTGGAATGCAGACTGGTGCAGCCACTGTGGAAAACACTATGGTGTTCCCTCAAAAAATTAAAAATTGAACTGCCATTTGATCCAGTGATCCCACTCCTAGGAATATATCTTAAAAAGCCTGAAACACCAATCAGAAAAAATATATGTACCCCTATGTTCATTGCAGCACTATTTACAATTGCTAAGATCTGGAAACAGCCCAAGTGTCCATCCATAGTTCAGTGGATAAAAAAGCTGTGGTAATATACACCATGGAATACTATGCAGCTGTAAGAAAGAAAGATCTCTTATCATTTGAGACGACATGGAGGGACCTGGACAGTATTATGCTAATCAAAATAAGCCAATCAGAAAAAGACAAATATCACATGATCTCGCTTATTTGTGTAATAAATATAATGAGCAAAACAAACTGATGAAAAGAATGGACCCAGAGACTTGGATGTGGGGTGGAGACTGACAAACCTCAGAAGAGGGGGGTGAGAGGAGGGAAGAGTTACACCACAGAACTTATATGCATGTATGCATAACCAATGGACATAGACAACAAAGTTGGGGGTGGGGGGATCGGGAGGAGGGTGTCAATGGGGGAAAAATGAGAACCATCTGTAACAAAAATTAATTAATTAATAAAAAAAAAAGAGAGAGAAAGTAAGTGATCCAGCCCTGGCCAGTGTTGCTCAGTTGTTAGAGCGCCGGCCCTCCACTAAAGAGTCTAGGTTTGATTCCAGATCAAGGACACCTAGGTTGCAGTTCCATCCCCGGCCCTGGTCCGGGCTCCTGCAGGAGGCAACCAAGCAGTGTATCTCTCTCACATTGATGTTTCTCTCCACACACATACACCCTCTCCCCCCCTCCCCCCGCCCCTGCACTGTCTCTAAAAATCAATAGAAAAAACACCCTCTGGTGAGGATTAACAGAGAAAAGTATGTGATGCATTTTTGAGAGATCTACAGTATCTTCTGGCAGGGAGCCGGCAATTCAAAACATACACGATATTTTCTTTAAAGGCTGCATTTTGGTGTACTCTTTATGAAAAATTTAAAAGTTAATTACAGACCCAAATAAAATTAAAATTCAACTGCACATGGTCCCAGTAATTCAAATGGCCATCTTCCTGTGTAGTATCCACACCCACCTGAGTTCCCACATGCACAGTCCATGCCAATTTTGTCACACCTCTCCAGTGAGGAGAGGAGAAGTACCAGTGTCAGAACTTTAAATTCTAAAAGTACATACTTTGGAGTGGAGGATATATATAGTATAAAAATGTAGCATATGATAAAGATACCATTTCAAATAAAGGGCAGAAAAATATTATTCAATAAATGATCTTGAGAAAACTGCTAACCACACTAGAGATGGGGACTGAGGGGCAGCGGTAAATATTCCTACTTTATGCCAAAATTAATTCCAAATAGAGTTAAATATAAAAATAGAAACTTAAAATATCAATAACAGATAGATTAAATGCCAGTAGGAAAGTGGTCAATTCTCACCCTGGCTGGTTTTCTCAGTGGTTAGAGCATCTGCCCACAGACCGAAAGGTTGAGGATTCAATTCCCAGTCTAGGGCAGGTATTTAGGTTTCAGGTTTGATCCACGGCCCCAGTCAGGGTCATGTAGGAGGCAGCCAATTGATGTGCCTCTCTCACATCGATGGTTCTCTCCCCCTCTTTCCTTTCCACTCTTATCTAAAATATCAATTGAAAAATATCCTAGGGTGAGGATTAACAACAACAAAAAAAGTGGTCAATTCTCAAAGATACATAAATGCCCAATAAGTATTTGAATGATGTTCACTTAAATGCAAAATAAAATGTTTTCACCTATCAGATTGAAAAATACTAACCAAAAAACTACTAGATCTAATAAATGAATTCAGCAAAGTTGCAGGTTACAAAACCAATATCCAGAAATCGATGGCACATACCAATAATGAACTATCAGAAAGAGAAACTAAGAAAACAAAAACCATTTACTATTGCAAAAATAAATAAATTAATAAGGTACCTAGGAATAAATTTAACCAAGGAGGTAAAAGACCTGTACTCAGAGAACTATATGACATTGGAGAAAGAAATTAAGGGAGATACAAACAAGTGGAATCATATGCCATGTTCATGGATTGGAAGAATTAACATCATTAAAATGCCCATACTACCCAAAGCAATCTATATATTCAATGCAATTCCTATTAAAATACCAATGGCATATTTCACAGAACTAGAAAAAATATTCCAAAGATTTATATGAAACAAAAAAGACCCCGAGTAGCCACAACAATCTAGAGAAAGAAGAACAAAGTTGGAGGTATCAAAATACTGGCTATCAAACTATATTACTGGATATCAAACTATAATCAAAACAACATAAGAACAGCATATACATCAATGGAATAGACAGAGAACCCAGAAATTGGCACAAGACATTACACTCAATTAATATTTGATAAAGGAGGCAAGAGCATACAATGGAGTAAAGACAGTTTCTTCAATAAATGGTGTTGAGAAAAGTGGACAGGCACATGCAAAAAATGAAACTAGACCACCAACTTAAACCTTACACAAGACTGAACTGAAAATGGATAAAAGACTTAAATGTAAGTCATGAACCATAAAAATCCTAGAAGAAAACACAGGCAAGTAAAATCTCAGACATCTCTTGCAGCAATATTTTTGCAGATATGTCTCTGAGGGCAAGGGAAACTCAGGAAAAGATAAACAGATGGGACTACATCAAACTAAAAGGCTTCTGCACAGCAAAAGAAACCATTAACAAAATGAAAAGAAAACCCACTGTATGGGAGAACATATTCGCCAATGATACATCCAATAAGGAGTTAATCTCCAAAAATATATGAAGAACTTATACAACTCAACACCAGGAAGACAAACAATCCAATCAGAAAATGGACAGAGGATCTGAATAGACACTTCTCTAAAGAGGACACACAGATGGCCAATAGACATGAAAAAATGCTCAAGGTCACTGATCACCAGAGAGATGCAAGTTAAAACCACAATGAGGTATCACCTCACACCTGTCAAAATGGCTGCCGTCAATAAATCAACAAACAACAAGTGTTGGCGAGGGTATGGAGAAAAGGGGACTCTAGTACACTGCTGGTGGGAATGCAGACTGTGCCACTACCTTGGAAAACAGTATGGAGTTTCCTCAACAAATTAAAAATGGAACTGCCTTCTGACCGAGCGATCCCATTTCTGGGAACATATCCTAATAATCTTGAAACACGAACCAGGAAGAATATATGTATCCCTGTTTACAGCAGCATTATCTACAATAGCCAAGATCTGGAAACTGCCCAAGTGCCCATCAGCAAATGAGTGAATAAAAAAGCTATGGTACATTTACACAGTGGAATACTACGTGGCTGTAAAACAGAAGGAACTCACCCTTTGTGACAGCATGGATAGACCTGGAGATTATTATGCTAAGTGAAATAAGCCGGTCAGAGAAAGACAAATACCATATGGTACTAATATGTGGACTCTAATGAAGAAAATAAACTAATGAACAAAATGGAACCAGAAACATAGATACATAGGACAGACAGGATGGTGCCCAGGGTAGGGGGGTAGTGGTGCCTGGATAAAGAAGGTGAAGGGATTAGCTAAAGAATATATATGCATTCTCCATGAACATGGAAAATACTTTGGTGAAAGCCAAGGGAGGGGAAGGCGGGGATGGGGGGAGGTGGGCAAAGGTGGGGTGGGGGAAGGGAGACACCTGCAATAATGTCAACATTAATTTTTTTTTTTTTTAAATGAGCCCGGCCGGTGTAGCTCAGTGGTTGAGCATCGACCTATGCACCATGAGGTCACCAATTCAATTCCCAGTCAGGGCACATGCCCAGGTTGTGGGCCAAATCCCCAGTAGGGGCGTGCAGGAGGCAGCCAACCAATGTTCTCTCTCATCAATGTTTCTATCTCTCCCTCTCCCTTCCTCTTTCTCTAAAATCAATAAAGAAAAAAAAATTTTAATGGAAAAATGTTTTTAAAAAAGAAAAGAAAAATACTAAAAGGGTAAGTTGCTGAACATATAGGAAAATGGGTCCCCATTTACGCTGCTGAAGGAAGGAAGGCAAATCGGTGTAATTTGTGTATGTGGAGGGGTTGGGGAGAGGCAGCCTGCACACATATGTTGCAGGGCCTTAGTGTACTGCCAGTCATTTAAAATTCTTACTTTATATGAGTCCTTCCATTTGCCCCAAATCTCCGATGGTCATATGTTTAACAAACAGGTTTTGTTTAAATATGACCTACGCTGGAACCTAAAATTAAAGGATTTGCTTTCTTCTGTTTGGTTGGATTGAATTTCCTGGCATTCTCTGTTTACCAAAAATAAATGCAGGTGCACCTGTCAAAATTAGTATTTGAATCATGCAGGTTGGTTTAGTTTCCAAACATAAGTCTTCTAAATCCTCTCATGTTTCATTTATTGTCAAGAAATATTCAGCTTTGCGGAAGAGAAAAAGAAAGAAAAGCGGAGAGAAATTCAAATTTCCCATTTGGACTTGGTCATGTCAAAAGTGAGCCCTTTTTGTGTTATAACTACCTTGCTGGTTAAGAATCGCTGCCGTTGTAATGTAGTCCTTCGATACTAAACCACCGTAGAAATACTTTCTCTCGGCTTAGGTGTTTGCTCTCAAATTGACCTCTGCTGTTATCAAGGCTATAACATTGCTGTAGCAGGCTCATCTAAAGATCAGTATAGTTATTAAAATTGGATAAAAAGGAAGAAGCAGGAGCGATGTTTTCCAAATCCAATAAAACTACTATAGACTACTTTTTTTAAATGAAATTGTTCATTTTTTAACTAATAGAAACAAATGTGCCTTAGCCAATTTCACTGTTTCATACCCTCAAGGAGGTCCTTAAAATTACTATACGTTTTCAAGTGGAACAACAGGACTCCATAACAGTAATAAAAAGGGCTGACATTTATTGATGTGTGCTATACGCCACCCACTATTCTAAGCCCATTACATGTATACATACGTCTGTGCAATGCCGAACCCTAATAACAACATTATGGGGATCAAACCCCATAATAGTCATTATTACCCCCATCCTGCAGGTGAAGAATCTGAGGCATGGGGAGACTAAGGACTGTCTTAAGAGCCTCAAATAGCAACTAATAGTACTAGGAAGTGGAAAAAATTTGTAATTTTGACTTCTTAGGAATTTGCTCATAAGCTATAAATACAAGGGGCTACTGAAGCTGATGAGTAAATCCTGTTACAATATACAAATCCATCTATTTTTCTAGGTATAATGATAATATGTATTATGGATTTGTTCACTTGGGTTTATAGAAGAAAACCTCTTTAAATTTATGTTATATTATTAGTAACCTCCTTTCCCCACCCTTTTTTTCCTTGTAATCTCAGAGTTAAAAGTTCAGTTTAGCCCTAGCTGATTTCGCTCAGCAGTTAGAGCATCAGCCCAAAGACCAAAGGGTTTCGGGTTCGATTCCCAGTCAAGGGCATGTACCTGGGTTGCAGGTTCAATCCCCAGCCCCACTCGGGGTAGTGCAGGAGACAATTAATCAATTGATTGTCTCTCTCACATCGATGTTTCTTTCTCTCTCTCTTCCTCTCTCCCTTCCACTCTATCTAAAAATCAATGGAAAATATCCTCGGATGAGGATTAACAAAAAAAAAAAAAAAGTTCAGTTTAGCTTAATGGACATATTTCAAATATAATTATTTTATTTGAATTAGTTCTGATGTTTTATAGAGAGCAAAAAAGCTTTGCAAAAAAGAACAGAAGTTTCTGTTTTGGATGCACCTGGGAACAGGATGTAGCTGCATCTGGGAAGACATTTCTATGCCTCTCTGAGTCCATAAATAACTTGACCCCTAACTTTAAGATTATTCTGGTATTGTACTTTATATCTAAAACAGATTCTGTTTTAGAAAACAGCTTTGTGCACGTTTAAATCAATTTTCCTCAAATAATATTTGGAAAAGACTACATTTATATAGGATCCTTAGGGACGTGCACAAGTATATGTCACCCTCAGGAACATCTTCAAAAAAAAAAAAAAGTTACCAATATACCAGGATCAAAAACACTCTTATTTTGATGTCCACTAATTGTCATCTAACACAATTTTTCCAGTCACTTTCAACTACCAGTTACCCATTGTATTACTTAAAACCAGCATCTTCAAGTAAAGAATGCCCTGAACTACCCCTTCCTTTGAACTTGACTTTATGAGACATACAGTGGCAAACAGGATCCTCCCACGTGACCCCATTCAGTCTCCCTGTGCCTTTGAGACATGGGTACTGTTTATTATCCAAAACTCGGGTATTGTGTTGTGCTGAGATTCCCATGTACATGATTATAAGGTGCTTGAAATTGCAGCCGTTTGAGGGAAGTGTGTAAACTCTGACTTTTCTTTTAAAAGAATAGGCTAAAAGAATACTAGATCCTGGTGGATGGATAGGTTTTGTGTCTAGAAAATGTTCATCTCTAAATCAAGATTAGAATTCATCGGCTTTTACACTATACGACTAAATACGATAGAAAGGAAGAAGTGGAGTGGAAATACTTGTGCTGTATTCGTGATAAATGTCACCTGACATCGGAAACTCCTCCCTTTCTACAGGTGTGACATTTTATTTTCTCTCCCTCCTCTTTCCACCAAGGACTAATTAGGGAAGTAGTCTGGAGGAATAAACTCATCATTTGGGGAGAAAGAGCCGCTGCACTGATACACGGTGAAAGAACTCAGCTTCAGGCTGAACTCTCAACAGCTGGTAAGCATTTATTCATTAAAATAATAAGTTTCAAATCACTGCTTATAATGCAAGAACAAAGGGGAGAAATAGAAAGAGGAGAGATGAAATTCAACATTGTGTAGGAAGAATAAATTTAATTAGATTCAGAGGAAAAGATGATTTTTGTTTGTTTTTTTACTCTTAAATTTTGGTATGGGGAAAATATGCATTACAAAATATAAAAGATTTTGCATTGTGCTATGGGCACAACTAGAGAAACAGATATAAGACAAGAATCTTTCTAGGCAGAAAACCTATCATCTGAAAAAATAATTAATAGTATTGGATTTCAGTACTTTAAAAAGAAACTTTTCTTTCCTCGTTAACAAACGTCCACAATTGTATTGCAAATGGTGTATTACACCATAAACACAGAGACCTTCTGTTTTATTTATTGGTAAGAATTAAAAGTCTCCCGGGAAAGTAGCATGCTTTCATTGTCTGTTTAATATTAATAAAATATTTAGGTGTTTGCTGTGTACTGATGAACACTGCCCCAAAGAAACTTCAGTTTCTAAAAGTTTTATGGGCATGACGATTTTCCTTCACGAAGACTTCAGTTAGTGAGTCTGTTGATAAGAGTTTGGCTAAAGGATTGGCAGACATGTACTTTCCAAGTCTCGAACACATATTAATTATGAGGAATTTATAATTGAGTAGTGAGGATATGACAGTTTCCTCTTGTAACTTTTAGAGTTAATAGTTATCATGATTTTCTAATATAATTCAATAATGTGTAAAAAATATTCTCCATACAGAATTTCTGTAATCTGTTTGTGGCCTTTAAAAATTATCTTTTCATCCCTGGCCGGTGTGGCTCAGCTGGTTGAGCGTTGTCCCATGCACCAAAAGGTCGCTGGGTTTATTCCGGTCAGGACACATACCCAGGTTCCGGGTTCGATCCCTGGTTGGGGTGTGTACTGGAGGCAACTGATTGATGTTTCTCTCTCTCCCTCTCCGTTCCTCTCTCTCTCTCTTAAAAAAAAACAAAAAACAATAAAAACCATTTCATTGAATCTGTGTTTTTGAAAAACATATCTTTTCATTTAATAAAAAATTTTTTAGGAAATTCATGACTGTTTACTGAAAGGATAGTCTCCAGTGTTGTTCATTAATTATAGTATCTTCTCTGTGTGAGCCCCTAGGAGAAAGGTCCCTGATTATAATGTCATCAATATTTGTCACCCTGAGTCATTTGTGAGTTGAAACAGCTGCTTAGTCTAGAAAGGTATATTACAGCCAGATCAAGGAGGGTTTTGAATATTTAGAAGCTAGAGAACTGGGCTTCCTTCAGAGAGGTACAAGTGAAAAGGCAGGCAAGTGCTGTGGTAAAGACCATAAGGATAGCTATGGGAAATAATCATGTAACTAATCACGTTTATTTCTCTTTGTGTTAGCTGCCAGAAAGCTCAGAGTAGAAAACGGGCTTTCAACTCCTGCAAGTAGTTGATTCTCATTGTTTATGGTCCTGTGTTCAGTGAAGTCACAGGGAACAACACTGTCTTAGTGAATGTTGGACCATTACTCCTAGGAAAAATATAGGCAGGGTTAGTTTCCCGCACACCTCTGGTCCCAATATTTCCATTAGCAGATCAACACACAACCTTGCTTTATGTAGATGGCTGTTTAGAGACACATGATTTAATATGTGTTGTTCATTTATTATCACTGAACGTAGAGTCAGGAGCATTATAACTCATGCCTGAAGGAAGATTATCTAATACATGTATTTTCTCCGTAAGACACATGATAGCCTTTTCGCACTTAGGAACACTAATCGGTACTTAAGCACTAAGCTGGGGGTCATTTTAAACAGTGAAATCACCAACAAAGAGCAAAAAAAAAAAAAAAAAAAAAAAACGTTGGCACTAAATAGAGGTTAAGGACTATTTAATTTTTTTTTCTTTATTGATTTTTTTTTACAGAGAGAGGAAGGGAGAGGGAGAGAGACAGAACATCGACTGGCCACCTCCTGCATGCCCCCACTGGGGATCAGGCCCACAACCTGGGCATGTGTCCTGACTGGGAGTCAAACCAGCGACCTCTTGGTACATGGGTCGACGCTCAACCACTGAGCCACACCAGCTGGGCAAGGTTAAGGACTATTTAAAGGACTTCTTCACAGTATAAGAGCTGGAACAAAAAGTCACCTTCTTCAACTTTAGCTGAAAAAGCGGGTTTATTGGGAGACTGAAATTTTTCACGGCTCTGCACATGTCCACAAATGACAGCAAAAGCACTGTTAGTATTGATTTGGGGGAGAGGGGAAATATAAATACATTAGCAATCAGGCGAATTTACAAATATGGAATCCACATTTAAAGAGGGTCAATTCTCCGTGTAGGGCTGTTCTCTCTGTACTTTGCCTGCTGACCTCACTCTTGACTCCGTGTTACTTTGATACCTCTATTTTCCCCCTTCTCTGAACTTTAATTTAAACTTAATTTTTCTTGATATATTTTACTTATGTTTATAAGTGGTTTTAGATCCTTTCAGGAACAAACCAGGCAAAAAATAAGCAAATCATCAAGTACTTAGAATTCCTCCACTCTGCAGTAGCCACTGTGCTTTATATCAGGATATAGAAAGATCTCTAGACATCAGACCTAATAAGAGAGACATGATCAACTTCCCTTTGAAATAATTTTATTTATTTTATCCCAAAAGATACCGAATTAGAATAAATTAATGTGTTTAACACGAGGATCTAACAAGAAGTTGAAGTTTTACTTAGAGATGATGTGAGTGAGTGAAAATTTAAGCAGATACAAGGGCGAAGGGATAATGGCTACGCTTCTCCTTTCTTTGTTCAACCTGAACTCTGGAAACTTGATCTTCTCCAAGTTCCTAATGTGGCCCAGACTGTTTTCTGATGCTGCCTCGACCCTTAGTTCTCTTCTGACTCCTGTAGAGAATCCAAACACCTCAGGTGCCCCACTCACTGAACTGGAGCCCCCACGGCTTGGTCACCAGAAACATGCCTCTTAAAAGTTCAGACTCCCTTCAACTACATGACAGAGTTTTACCGTAGATTGTAAGTAAATCACAATCAAACACGCTGCGTAGCTTATGGCCACACAGAGGTGCCACAAAGGGAAATGTGTTGTGAAGGAGTCATCCACCACAGCCCCAGAGGCACGGGGTGCCCACGTCTGGCTGAGTTATCTTCATCATCCTAGTGCCTGGCTGCGAAGACGAGGTGGGAAAGCGCTGCTGCGTCAAATGTAGAAAAAATATGCTTTTTCTTTCATGTAGTCAAGACCCAACTGGAATGTTGGGGGAAAGGTTTTCTTGGGGGGAAAGAGCAGAGGAGTGGAGCCCCCAAATCTAGAAAATACAGTTGCCCCATAATGAATGAAGTTGCATATATTATATGTAGGCTGTTGTTGTTGTTGTTTTTCCTTAATTTTATGTGACTAAAATGAACCTCAGCCTTTGCTCACACATGATTCTTCATCTGCAATCGAGCTGTTTCTCTCCAAATTGTTCTTCATGACCCGATACCTGAGATTCTTACCCTGAGCTTCATGCCAGCCATTCAACAACCACTTAGAATGTCCCCTGCTACGTGCCCGGCCTTGTGCTAGGTGCTGGGGAGACAGTGGAGCACAAAACAGACACGGACCCTTCCTTCATGCACCGCACAGTCTACTTGAGAAAGACTTCAATCAAAGAAAACACAAATAAATGTAAATTTGCAACTGCTATTGTATCCTGAAGAGGAGTTCGGAGTGCAATGAATGTGTTAACGAGGGAGACTTAACCCAGTGTCAATACATCTCTCCAGGATTAGGTCATTAACACTTTCCATTTGTCAGTGCTCTCTGATTTACCCATGCAGTGCCTCCCCGTCTTCTTCCTTCTCCCAGTCTTCTTCCTTCTCCTCCCTTCAGAGGGACCATGGCACGCAGAATGATAGGCAGGGAAAGCAGGACTTCAAGGATCTCACGAGGTGGATTCAAGTGTGAACAGACAAAAGTTAAATGTATGCCTTCAAGTTTCTGATTAGGTGCGTAACTGCTAGAGCTCTGGAGAAGATGTTGGTGCTAAACTGTTCTACGAAGCTACTGATACTGGAAAAAGTGCTGAAGACTCACTTTCCTGAATCACTCAAGGTACGACAAATTGGAGTTTTATTTTGTTTCTTTATTGTATTAATCTGTGAAAATAATGTCAGACTGGTGGCTGTTTCCCAAAGTTTTAGGTGGTAAGACTCTGGGCGCACTTGTTAAACACACAACTTCCCAGTCCCCACCTGCTGGAGGCTGACGCGGGGGATTGTGGGTGTGGCCCAGATAATTATATTCTTGACAGTCACTCTAGATGACTCCTGGGAAAATTTAGGTGATGCTGGACTAGATTATTATTATTTTTTTTTATCCTCACCCGAGGACATTTTTGCATTTATCTTCAGATAGAACGGGAGGTAGAGAGAGAGAGAAACATTGATGTGAGAGAGACACATCGACTGGTCGCCACCCACACGACCCCAACAGGGGCCAGGGACAAACTGCAACCAAGGTACGTGCCCTTAGCAGGAACCGAACCCAGGACTCTGTGGTCCATGGGCCAACGCTCTAACCGCTGAGCCAAACCAGCCAGGGCTGGACTAGATTGTTTTTAAGGTAAAGTCAAGTTCTAAATGCTTTTACATGGCAGAAGGGTATGGACTAGGTGGCAATGCCGGTAAGAACATGACCTAGGTACACAATGGAACTGAAGTTTAGGGTTGGTTATACATGTTTTTTTTCTGTTTATTTCAAAATCTTTACTTTTGAAGTTTTTTCAGTGGCTTTGTTAATCGTCACTCCTCTATCTATTGAAGTCTTCTCAAAGCCCATGAAGTCTTGCTGATAACTCCTGTGGATGACATTAATCAAAGATTACAACTAAATGTAAGATTAGAAATATTTTAAGCACTCGGAGAAAAAAACGTAGAGTGCACTAAAATTGTCTTTGAGGGCTGAGTTTCTCGAGCAAAGAGCCCAACAACAATAGTTCTCCAATGTCAGCTGCTGATAACCTAGAACAGATGTAATGAATCAGAGTTTCTGAAGATAGAGACCAGGGACCTGTGTGTTTAACAAACACCTTGGATAATCCTTATTGACACTGAATTTTGAACAAAAACCATCTAAAGAAAATCCTAGTGCCCTCTACTAGGTTGATAATATCTAGTCATCTTGCCTTATTGATTGTGCTTAAACTGTATGTGGTAGGGAAAATCAGAGTGGTAATTTGGGACCATGTAACTAAAAAAGTACCAAACGGACAATCTAAACAAAATGTTTCCGTTTTGACTGCTTGCACTGAGGTAAATAAATGGAATGAGATGACTGGCTACATTTCTTTGACAACGTGTTCAACTAATGCTTTTACCAGAGAGACCTCAAAAGGTTTTGGTGACCTTCACAGGGTCTTGAAAGATCTTACAATCATCAAAACAAATGATGGGCCCTTGGATTATAATTATTATATTTGCATAGTATTTTAGCCTACAGAGAATTTCAATTTTTTTATCCTTCCAACAACTTTGTAAGATTTTTATTAACCCATTTTATAAATGAATAAACTGAAGCTCAAAGAAGGTAATACAACAAGTAGTCAAACCTTAGTTCCTTTGATTTCATAGCTATTGCTTTTCCCACAGCAATATAGCTACCAGATGCGTAGGTGAAGATGTTGAATTTTTTTTCCTTTTTTAAAATTCCCCCTACAGTGCTTGGTAAGGGCTTTGCCCATAATAATTACTCAATAAACTGTTGTTGATCGGTCACGGGACACTTTATACAATAATTACTTATTAATTCCTTATCTGCTCAAATCTTATTATTATTATTTTTAATCCTCACCCAAGGATATTTTTCCATTTACCTTCAGATAGAGTGTGAGGGGGAGAGAGAGAGAGAGAGAGAGAGAGAGAGAGAGAGAGAGAGACATCAATGTGAGAGAGACACATCAATTGGTTGCCTCCCACATAACCCCAACCAGGGCCGGGGACCAAACTGCAACCGAGGTACATGCCCTTGACTGGAATCGAACCTGAGACTCTTTGGTCTTTGGGCCAATGCTCCAACCACTGAGCCAAAATGGCCAGGGCTCAAATCTTATTTTTAAAGGCTTCTGAATTCAGATTAGTTGACCTGACCTGAATAGCATGTATAATTTTTTAAAAATCTTTCATATGATCTCATTTGAGCTTCATAAAAACTAATATTACTACCTCTGTAATAGTAATATTTCTGAATAGGCAGATATTTATAATTTTACAGGTGATGTTACTAAGTCACTTCCCCATCTCTACATGCTAGAGTTCAGATTTAAATCCAGGTTTTCAGGTTCCAAGTTGAGTGTTCTTTGAAATGTTTGCCTCTCATAACCCCACTTGAAATAATAAAAAAGGAATGAAACCCGTAGGCACAAATCAATGCCTTCTTTTTTTTTTTTTTTTTTTCTCCTCACTCAAGGATATTTTTACATTTATCTCCAGATAGAGCAGGATGGAGAGAGGGAGGAGGAGAGAGGGAGAGAGACATCGATGTGAGAGAGACACATCAATTGGCTGCCACCCGCATGACCCCAACCAGGGCCGGGGACGAACTGCAACCGAGGTACATGCCCTTGGCTGGAATCGAACCCGGGACTCTCTGGTCCGCAGGCTGACGCTGGTCTGGTCCGTTGAGCCAAACCAGCCAGGGCTCAATGCCTTCTTTGTATGATCTTCTCTTTAATAGCTGCTTAACATGGTACTCCCAATTTTTTATTGTCCATACACTGAGTCTCTTTATGCCTGGATCTCCTTATCCTTCTTCAATCATTGCTGTGTAATGCCTGACTTTGTTTTTGTTTTTTTTAATATTTTTTCTTTATTGATTTTAGAGAGAGAGGAAGGGAGAGAGAGATAGAAACATCGATGAGAGAGAACATCTACCTCCTGCATGCCCCCCACTGGGGATCAGGCCCACAACCTGGGCATGTGCCCTGACCAAGAATAGAACCAGTGACCTCTTGGTGCATGGGTCGATGCTCAACCACTGAGCCACACTGGCCGGGCGTGGCTTCGGTTCTTTAACAATGTTTTCAAAATACCTCTTCAGTTACACTATGCCCTTTAGAAAATAAAAAAAAAAAAGAAAGAAAGAAAAGGTAGTTTTGTTGTTCACCCTTCTTCCATTCTTTGGAGTTTATGGCTATGCATTTTATAATCTCGCCTTAGTGTTAAAGTAATTAAATATCTCTCCAAATGTCCTGCGCAAGCTCTAACTGCTCATTCCTCCAGCATCATTACTGTCCCCTGGCCACTTCCCATCTCCTCTCAACACTCACCCTTTCAATAAGTAACTATGGGAAGGGTTGGTTTGTTTTCCGTCAATGCGAAATCTTTCGGTTGGTTCCAAATCTTTGACAAACAAGTTGTTGTTTTTTCTTTCAGAATCTGAATATGGGAAAGAGTTTTCCCTTTTACCCTTCTAAGCCTTCCAATTATATTTAAGCTCCATTTTTGAATAGGGATGTTTGGGTTCCTCGTGTGAAACCACTTTGACAAACTGATTACTCTGTAGCATATGTAAGATCAGCAGCCCAGCATTTAACGGTTAACAGAACAAGTCAGGTTAAACTACGATTAGCAGAACAAGCCATTACCCTTCCAGTTTTCTTTAGCTCTTCGATTTTCACTAAGCCTGATCCATGTTACACATTGGTCTCAACCAGACTTCATTGGGAAAAATACCTTCTATGAGAAGATTTGAGTGAGGTCCCAGATTGGGTAAAACAAAAGAGAGCTGGAAAATGTTCTGGGCATTGAGGTGAGTGATTCGAACTAAGTGATAAAAGAGGTAAAGTGTAGGCACTAATGCCCTGATCATTTCAATTTTTTCACGGAAATGAAGCATATACTAGAAAGTGCGCATAACATACTTAACAGCTCAGAATGTTCACGAAATGATTACCTGTATAACCTCCACTCCAAGAAAGCACATTACTACAGAGGCTGCTCCCTGCCCCCCCATAAAGCTCCTTTCCAATCATTACCTTTCCCTGCTCCCCAAAAGTAACCACTATCTTGACTTCTAAAGCCATAATTTAGTTTTGCGTGTTTTTAAATATAACATGCGTTGGATCACAGAAGTATCTTTTTGTATGTAGCTTCTTTTGCTCAATATTGTGTTGCTGTTTTGTAGTCCAGAGTATGAATATGCCATAGCTGATTTATTTTTTCCACTTCTGGTGGGCATTTAGACTGTTTCCAGTTTTTGTCTGTTTACAAAAATGCAGCTATGAACATTGACCTAGAGCTCAGCTCTCCTTGTCACCACCGCTTTCTCTACTCTAGAAGCACACAGATAACATACGAAAGTTGTTTTGTAGGACAGACTTCTTTGATTCTTAGCAGAGAAAAAAATGTGAAAGGTCACAGAGAACTTTAAAATTACTACTCAGTATTGTCTAGTCAAAAAGCCTTTGATCGGTTGTCAGGCTCATGGATGTAATAATGAATGAACATAGGTACAACTCTCAGGGAATACTCACAGAGCTTTGCCCCACCAAATCTGACATGCAGGGGGTTGTTTCTGGCTTATGGGGGGGGGGCGGTTCACCATCAAGTGATGTTTAATTGTAATTCAGAGTCAAAGGAATAGTTGCACTTCACAGGTTATTTTTGGATAGTATAACAGACTTCAAAAGCAGCTGAGCATCAACAATATCGGTGGAATGTCTAAAAGATGTAAGAACCCTAATCCATACAAGAGATTCTGATTCATTCAATAATATTTATTGCTGACCTATGTGCCCAGCACGCATCCAGTAAGGCCTTTGATCTAGTACCTCTCACGGCTGTGCTGTAAAACGCTGTTTCAGGAGGGGTTTCTTAGGCTTTCGTAGACTTTGTACCAGTTGTCATGTGCCCTGATGAAACAGCAAGGGGGGCTTGTATGTGTGCATGTTGTATGTATTTATAATTTCCCCTCTGGTGGCCATCATTCTACCGTGGAACAAGAGGCGAAAAGTGTAATACGCAACTGAGCAGCTGGGGGTGCCACTGGCTTGTCTCTCTGGCTCAGGTGTATGGAGCAGTGATGAACATCAATCGTGGGAATCCCTTTCAAAAGGAAGTGGTATTGGATTCATGGCCAGACTTCAAAGCTGTCATCACTCGGCGGCAGAAAGAGGTACAGTTTTGAAAGGCAAAAAAAAAAAAAAAAGAGTTAACATCAACTAGAAAGAAAAGATTAGGTAAAGGGGATATTCTAACCATCATAGCCATATACGTTAGCTTACAAAGTACTCTTTCATCATGAGCTTCTAATCTGACTGTCTTTGGAGTATCAGACATATGGAAAACCTCTAGTCTAAATGCACTCAATAAACAGTATCTTTAGTGTGTTGTAATCTCCAGAAGCATAAAGCATACATACTTGTATATACTAGTTTTTCTAATGGGTTGATGATTCTTAGACCTTGTTCACAAGTGAGAATATGGAAGAACATTGAAAAAGACAGCATCTGCCCCATTCTGCCTCCGAGACCAAAGATGTGCTGCCCTGACCACATTAGAAAAGTTCTGAAAGTTCTATTTTATTCTTATCCGAGGGTTCCTTGAATTATATCCTTTATAGTTTTACAAATAAATTAAAAATCCTGGAAGTATTTAAAATAAATGTCGTAAAACCTCCATAATACTAGGAGAAATAATCAAGCAAAGGCTCCAGATGTCTGTGCTTTCCCTCCCTACAGTGTCAGCCACACTCTCACTTAGCCATTGTTTACGGGTGACTGATTTTGCTAATGGAAATTATCTAGACATGCACAAGTTAATGGTATCTACTCTATGCATGATTTCAGTTACCTACAGGGTGTGTTTTTATGGTTGTGTCTTCTGACCCAGGCTGAGACAGATAACCTGGACCATTATACCAATGCCTATGCTGTGTTCTACAAGGATGTCAGAGCTTACCAGCGGCTGCTGGAGGAACATGATGTTATCAACTGGGACCAAGTTTTTCAAATACAAGGTGAGGTCAAGTGCAAGATACTAGGTCATCATTAAATTCTCTTTGTCATATCTATCAGATTGATAGATAAGACATATTTCATATATAGGGTATATACACAGATATATGCACAAATACATATTCATACACTTTATGTATTACAGTTTTGTAAGAACACTTATTTTTACTCCAAATGAGGCTTGGCTTTGCGGTAGGTAGAGGCCATTTAAATGGGGCTGCTTGCCCTGACTGGTTTGGTTCAGTGGTAGAGCGTCGGCCTGCAGACCAATGAGTCACAGGTTCGATTCCAGCCAAGGGCATGTACCTCAGTTGAGGTTCATCCCCAGCCCTGGTCGGGGTAGTGTGGGAGGCAACCAGTCGATGTGTCCCTCTCACATCGATGTTTCTCTCTCCCTTTCTCTCTCTCTCTCTCCCTCCCACTCTATCTGAAGATAAAGAGAAAAGTGTCCTCGAGTGAGGATTAAAAAAATAATAATAATTAAAATAAATAAATAAATGGGGCTGCTTTTTCACTCTGGCCGGTTTGGCTCAGCAGTTAGAGCATCAGCCTGCAGACTGAAGGGTCCTGGGTTCGAGCCTCAGCCTCAGGCAGGAGGCAACCAATCAAAGTGACCCTCTCACATTGATGTTTCTCTCTCTCTCCCTCCCTTCCACTCTATCTAAATATCAATGGAAAAATATCCTCAGGTGAGGATTAACCAAAAAATAAATAAATAAAAAATAAATGGGGATGCTTTTACGTGATTTTTTACTGTTATTGTAATTTAGATATCAGTATCAGCATATATTTCCCTTATTGCTCAACCCTTTGCTAGTACAGTCTTTTAAAATAACTTTGGCCACCAATCCCAGTGCAAGAACATAGGCTACATTATAAACAGATTAAAACTTTCTGATAGTGCGAACGGACAGTTTCAGCTTCAGAGTGTCACTTACTCTTCCAACTTTTCACAGTGTTTGGGGGTTAATACAGGCAATGAAGTTACTGTTTATAACTGTCCCAGTGAAATGAGTTCCTTGGCCCTTTAACACGAAGGCAGGAATTCCCATGTTAGAAGCATCAAGTTTGGTAAAGTTTTAGCCACAAACAGCTAAAGCCCTCTCACAAGGAAAACCTTGTGTCCATCTACAAACAGGGACCAATGCATATTTATAAACTTCGGACTCCGATGTTGTATAAAATCGATTCGCAGATGCTCAGAAAGACCTTAGGGAGGACGTTCTCAACTAGCCCTCGCCTTTACAGATTGACCCCAGTAACTCTGGTTAGAGGGAGACATGGCTCTACCACTTGCTTGGCCAATTCAGAAAATGTTTCACTTTAATGTGGAAATGAGTACACCTCTTCCTTGATGTAAAATATCATGGCAGTGCCCTGGCCGGTTTGGCTCAGTGGTTAGAGAGTTGGCCCACAGACCACAGAGTCCCAGGTTCGGTTCCCGCTAAGGGCATGTACCTCGGTTGCAGTTAGTCCCCAGCCCCTGTTGGGGTCATGTGGGTGGCAACCAGTCGATGTGTCTCTCTCACGTCAGTGTTTTTCTCTCTCTCTCTTCCTCCCTCTCTCCGTCCCGCTCTATCTGAAGATAAATGCAAAAATGTCCTCTGGTGAGGATTTAAAAAAAAATCATGGCAGTAATTGGGTGGATATTGGTGCTGTAGGCCTACTATATTCAAATCACCTGAATCCATCCTTACGGAGAGAACATCCTCATCATTGCCAACATTCTTTTTCCAAAAGGCCAAGCTGATAGCCATGAGTCAGTTATAGCCATTTAGAGGGACTCACTCGCCCTTCCTGAAGGCTTGGCGGTGACAGATGTGAGTTAGTAGCACCTAACCCAGCCGGAGCGGTGCAGGCCCCTCCCCGAGCATGTACGTCAGGGCAGGCGTTACCCGTGGCGTCTGATGTGGTTGCTTGGCTACAGGCTTCTGTGACCTGCTTGGAATACTGAAGAGCTTCTAGGAAGTCATCAGTGTCTTTACTCTTCTTAACCAGAGCCGCTAAAAAGGTGCTGTTTTCATAACATTCCCAGATCTCATCCAAAGCTCATGCACTGCTGTAAGCGTTCACTCTTTTGAACGACTCCAAAAGTCGACTCACTGCCGTTTGTGTTCCAGCCTCTGCCTCGGCGCAGGTGCAGTCCGAGGTCCGAGTGGGGCTGCCGGACAGACCGAGCGGCAGGGAGTGCAACTACTTCAGTGCTGCGTGTCCAGAGCGACAGCGCAGAAATGCCTTTGCCATTTTTCATCTAAGAGCCAACCATACACAATATTCAGTCTGGGTCAATCCACTAACCTACTCAGAGGAGCCAAACTCCTTTGATTGCCGTGCAAGGGCAGGAAATGAACAAGGGTACAGCTACCCAGACGGGCCAGGCTCTTTTGCTCACCGTTGGTTGCTCGGAGGAGAGAGAGCCTGTCTACATGAGCACTAGCCTGAACGTTTCAGAAGCCCGCCCACTGGTAACTGTGGGCCAATCAATATCCTGAATCGGGCTTATCCAATTAGCAACTGTTCCCCTTCTTTGGAGGTAGGGTAGACAAAGGCAGGACAATAAGTGGAAGTTCCTTTCTTTCTTCTGTGAGAAAGGAGAAAATAACTTGTTAAAAGTGGTACATATGCAATGGTCAGCAACACTGTGGAGAGAAATCAACAAAATCCAGACTATGGAAACTCTACCCAGCAAACACCTGGATTCTTTAACAAATAAATTGAAATATTTTTAGAAGGGGAGGTGGGGATTTTTTAAAAAAACGTGGATCAAAAGATTTACAAGACAAAAAGAATGGCTAAAATCAAACTATAGTTTTTAAGGATGCACACTTGGATAAATAAAACTATAAAGAAAAAAGTAAGTGAGCCCGGCCGGTATGGCTCAGTGGTTGAGCATCGACCCATGCACCAAGAGGTCACCGGTTGGATTCCCCGTCAGGGCACAGGCCCAAGTTGTGGGCCCAATCCCCAGTGGGGGGCATGCAGGAGGGGGCCAATCTATGTTCTCTCTCATCGATGTTTCTATCTCTCTCTCCCTCTCTCTTCCTCTCTCTCTGAAATCAATAAAGAAAAAAAAGTTTTTTTTTTAAAGTAAATGATTCTCATAAAAATTATGATAGTGGTTATTTTTAGAGGTGAGAGAAGGAATTGTGATTGGGAGAGTGGTAAATAGAAGGTGGCTAATACATTTCTATTTTGAGACTTTAGTGGTATGTAGTTAAGATATATAATAATTGATTAAGCTATGAATTTGTTTATGCAGTTTTCTGTATCTGTTATATCTTATAATTTTAAAAGTTTTTTTAAAGAAATGTTAATCTGACTTTTAAATTTTTATGTATTGAGCCCTGGCTGGTTTGGCTCAGCGGTTAGAGCGTCGGCCTGTGGTACAGAGAGACCCAGGTTCGGTTCCCACTAAGGGCATATACCTCGGTTGCAGTTTGTCCCCGGCCCTGGTTTGGTCGTGCGGGAGGCAGCCACTCGATGTGTCCCTTTCATGTCGATGTTTCTCTCTCTCTCTCTCTTCCTCTCTCTCTCTCCCACTCTATCTGAACAAAAGATGAAAAAATGTCCTCAGGTGAGGATAAAAAAAAAAATTTTTATGTATTGATTTTAGAGAGAGAAAGAGAAAAACATCGATTTGTTGTTCCACTTATTTATGCATTCATTGGTTGATTCTTATATGAGTACTGACTGGGGATTGAACCCACAACCTTGGCATATTGGGATGACACTCTAACCAACTGAGCTACCCAGCTAGGGCTAATCTGACTTTTAGAAAGAATTGGTTCAATCTAACTTAGGAGAAAGAAATTCTATTTGAACTACCATCCTTACCTTTGGGTGGCACTACCTATTTTCTCCATAGGTAGTATTTTGAATTAATTAGATCTAATTCCGTGTTATAATATGGGATGCTAGCCACGGCATCTATAATTTTAATAGCATTAACTTGAAGACCTACCTATCTTGTCTTAGACTTAACTCCCTGAGGGAGGAGCCAAGGCTCAGATAGATATCAGACTGAGTTCAACATGACTTCCCAGTCATGTATTCTTCTAGAGCAGCGGTTCTCAACCCGTGGGTCTCAACCCCTTTGGAGGTCAAACGACCCTTTCACAGGGGTCGCCTAAGACATGAGGAACTGTATTAAAGGGTCTCGGTATTAGGAAGGTTGAGAACCACTGTTCTAGAGGGTGACATACTAGGTGAAGGAAACAAGCCATCAGACATGGAAGGAAGTGAGAAAGTCAATTTCCAGAGGATTCAATCCATCAGGACCCAGATGGAAAGGACAGAGCAGATGGGGATCTGGAGAAGCAGAGCAAGTCAGTTCTAAGTAAACAGAAGCTACCCTGCCACACTGTAGGCTCTGTCAGAGAAGACAATACCTTTCTTATGTCCCACTGTGAAGCGGTGCCCACGACAGTGCTTGATATGCAAATGCTGGATAAAGGTTTACAGATAATACAGTACAGCTATGATACATGCGTGGAATCCGGGTGAGCTAGGCTCCGGATACATCTCACCGACACTGAGTTTATACTGGATATTTCTGTAATGAGCATTAGGCCGACAGGCTGGAAGAGAGAATTCCATGCCAACTAAATCTAAGCTCTTTTACACTCCCAGCTGTACGGAAGGCCACAGACTTTTAGAGCTATAAAATGTGTCTTTACCTAATCAGTCTGAGAAGTCAGAGAACTAAAAATTCCCACAAGAGATCCCAAATTCCTAAGGGATAGCCCCATCAGAAAATTCCATGGAAAAGCATGATCACCATGGACGACAGGATGGGAATTTGAAAATCCCGCACAAAGTTTGAAAATCAAATAAAATCAAATTATTAGTTATAATAATTCATGTGTAAATGCACTGTGGTGAGGATAATCCACGGTAGCAAATTGGTGGTACTGACGATAGTAAGTTTTAAAATACTGCAACAGATTTCCTTTTTGCGTTTTCAAATAAAATGCCCGTATTTTTCTTTATATCTCCCCGTATGCAGGGCTGCAGAGTGAGTTATGTGACGTTTCCAAAGCTGTTGCCAACTCAAGGAAATTGGATGTCAAGCTGACTTCCTTCAAGGCGGTTCGTTTTTCTCCTGTTTCAACTCAGCCGGACACCAGTTTCCTGTATGTAAATCAGGTTTCTGCATTTGGGATAGGACTTCCTGCTATAGACGTACCAAGAGTGGTACCTGGAATACTTAGTATCATTAAGGGATATTTAGGTACCTTGAATTTGCGCTTTTGAGTCTAAACTTGAGTTTGTTGTGTGTGTGTGTGTGTGTGTGTGTGTGTGTGTGTGTGTTTACTCTTTTCCTTTCTGCTGTACTCGACGGCTCATAATGTCCTGCAAAAATTAAATCAGAATCTCTGTCCATAGTGATAAATGAACTCAGGGGTCCTGTATGTTCACAGTACGCACAGAAAAATCATTCCTTAGTATCCTCCTTCCCCAAACAATTCTAAGTAACCTCTGTTGTCTAAGCCCAAGGTGGTGGTTATTGTTTCAGGGATGGGGGTATGTAACTGACTCACGTGCAGCTCTTACATGCCAGGCACTATATGTTCCAAATACATGACCACTTGAATACATTTCCACAGCCCTATCAAGTAGTACTACTATCATTCTCTTTCTGAACAAAGCAACCCACAGGAGTAAACTGTAGATCCAGAAAATAAATCCCACAAAGTCTGTTCCAGAATCCAGTCCTTCAAAACATTTGTTGGTTCATGTCTGCATTCTTATTTTCTTCTTACTGTGGAGGGCCTGTTCTGCTATTTACTAGTTACCTTCCCCTCTGCATAATCTTTCTGAGCCTCGATCAATTTCTTCTTCTGGAAAATTAATCTGTAATAGCTTCCTTACCTGTTTTTCATAAGCAAATGAATCATGATACTTGAACAGTACCTACCTCAGTGAATGTTAGTTTTCTTCACTTCTGTGGAATATGTTGAAGGAATTATTGAACAAAACAAGACTAAACGTAAGGAAGAATGGACACATTATGTTACATAAAACAACTGAATTTTATTTTTATTGTTTTCAGTTATAAAGATTTTCAAACACATACAAAAGGTTGAGAGAGTAGTATAATAAACCTTCCCATCAATCTATGGGTCATCTTGTTTCATCCATACCTCCCTCCCTCCACTCTTTCCACCCCCTGGATTATTCTGAAGGAAATTTACCAGATATTATCCCATTGTTCATAAACATTCTAATATACATCTCCAAAAGATAAGGATTCTTATAAATTACTCATATCACTTCTGTGACAATTTCGGTGATTGGCTAGGAAGACTCACAGGACTCAATATATATCGTCTTGGCTGTGATTTATTACAAAGAAAGGATACAAATCAAAATCAGCAGAGGAAACAGGTGCATTGGTAATGTCCGGAGGAAACCAGGCACAAGTGTCCCAGAGTCCTCTCCCAGCGGAGTCACACCGGACACACTTAATTTCCCCAGCAATGAGTTGTGACAACCTGTTAGGATTTTTATTGGAGGCACCCTCTGCCTAGCATATACCAATTTCCTAGACTCCCAGAAGGAAAGCAGGTGTTCGGCATAAACCACATCGATTGTACAAACAGCCGGGCACAGCGAGCCACTCCTACCGGTTCTGGGAATGGCAGGGCCCTTGCAGAAATTCAAATTGCCAGACACCAGCCAAGGGCCAACCTGGCAAACAGGCTTTTGGAGATCGTGGCCTCAAACCTGCTGTCTTAACGTTTTTCTGCACAACACCTTACATTGTGTTAACAATATCTCCTTAAAGTAAATTGACCAGTTAGTAGTCACATTTCCCAAATTATCATCATATCTTTAGCAGTTTGTTTTGAATAAGCATCTAAATAAGGTTCATACATTGCAATTGGTTAATGTCTCTCTCAAGTTTCTTTGGGCATATAGGTTCCCCTCTCATCTTTCATATTTCTTACATTACTTTTTGTTAAAGAACAAAAGCTGTTTGTCCTTTAGAGTTTTAGAGTTTCCCACAGTCTCTTTACTGTCATATCCCTGAGATGTTATTTAAAACTTTCCTCTATCCTCATTCGGGCCTTTTAAAATCAGTTTTTGACTTAAACTGTGCCCTTCTGCATAGGAAGTTAGACAATTTGCCTTTACAAAGTCATTACCCAAATGTGTACACCCTCTGTTTTGGGTACCGTGCCCTTCAGATACAAGGTCATAGTCTCTAGCATAACTACTAAAACACTTGGCATGCCTTAACAATGTTTTTTTTGTTTTTAAAATTTTTTTTCCTTTATTGATTTTGGAGAGAGAGGAAGGGAGAGGGAGAAAGAGATAGAAACATTGATGAGAGAGAACATCGATTGGCTGCCTCCTGCATGCCCCCCACTGGGGATCAGGTCTACAACCTGGGCATGTGTCCTGACTGGGAATCGAACCGGCGACCTCTAGGTGCATTGGTCAAGGCTCAACCACTGAGCCACACTGGCCGGGCTTAATAATGTTTTAATTAGCACTGAAATTTCTGTCTGAGGCTTCTTTGCCTTGTTTAAAGTTCACTTTCAAAAATTCAATGAAAAACGCTATGAAGCCATAGAGTATTTATTCCCTTTTTACCCCTGCTTAATGGTTAGGCAATTGTCCCAGTGCCAGAGCCCACAGGATGCCTGGAATGTGAGCTAACGCTGCAGAACCACTAATGAAAAGAAAACACAAACGTGTGCTTTATAAAGAAGATCACTTCTAGAATGACGTTACCAGTCTCTTCACAGTCCCTGGGGTGGTCTCACCGCACTGGTGACTTCAGGAACTAAAGTACATTCTGAAGAACAACCAGCCCCATAGGCTTTCAACCAAGTAACCCACCTCGGCTCTTAGACATTGCACCAGTTCTTATCTTTTTCTTTATCTTAATCCCATGGGATGTTAGACCTTTTCCCAAACCTTTTAGGGGAAGGTCTGGAAGAACTAGCATTTTTTGAGCATAGACATATGCCTGAAATGTTAGCAATTTGTATTTATTTTCTGGGCATGGATGCATAAAGATAGAAGTTCTGTCCTAAAACATCTTTTTTTTTTTTTTTTTTTAAACCAAAATATTAAGGGCCTAAGAATCTGGTCTTTTCAAGGCTTCAGAGAAAGCGTCAATAAAATCAGGACTTAGAGGAAGCCTGAGAATTGTTTTATTCGCCTTAATCTATACTGAGGACAATAAGAACTGAGCATAAAATTAGAAGGAGAGACTTACGTTTGAAATAATGAGTATTTTGTCCTATCAGAAATGAAGTCCTGGAAGAGGTTTGTAAATGGGGGAGAGATAGAATCTAATTCATTGAAAATGTCTTTGTATTTGTTAAGCCCTATCTCTGGGATGGTCTCTCTCTTTAAATCGGTCTTAAAAGGGGAATCGTTGGCAGGCCCAGGATCCTGAGTGCACATTTCTTCTCCTGTCGTTTTCTTCTAGGACGAGTTCTCCCCCACGACTCACCTACCTGAGCGTGGCTGACGCTGATCTGCTCAACCGCACGTGGTCGCGGGGCGGCAACGAGCAGTGTCTGCGGTACCTCGCCCACCTCATCGCCTGCTTCCCCAGCGTGTGCGTCCGCGATGAGAAGGGAAACCCAGTCTCTTGGTCCATCACAGACCAGTTCGCCACCATGTGCCACGGCTACACCCTGCCAGAGCATCGCAGGAAAGGGTACAGCCGGCTGGTGGCCCTCACCCTGGCCGGGAAGTTGCACAGCCGGGGCTTCCCCTGTCAGGGTAACGTGCTGGATGACAACGCGGCCTCCATCGGCCTCCTGAAGAGTGTCCACGCTGACTTCTTGCCTTGTCGTTTCCATAGGCTCATCCTCACCCCTGCCGCTTTCGCGGGCCAGGTTCACCTCTAGCCCAGGGACACTCCGGGAATTGTCTTCCTTTCCCTGAAGACACCCCCACTCCTGAACTGTCCGCGAAGAGAAGGTTACAGCTGGGATCGGGAGAATCTTGGCTGTGGAAAAGGCCTGGAGAAAACACGCAGGATCAGCCCGAGAAGCCTTGACTCTCAGGTTTCTATAGAGTCAGTAACTAGGGGTCGCTGTGGCCCTAACAGGGGGAATTCCCCTGCTTGGGTTCCACCGCAGGGAAAGGGCTCTGAAGCCAGCAGTTCCCGGCAGAGCAGCAGAAAGGACAGCATGAGAACAACGACTCAACAGGGAGCAGGTGGCTGCTGCTTTCTTATGGCTGGTGGGGCTGCCGCTCTGGATTCTCGCAGCCACGCTGGTTCCCCACCACCCTAAATACCATTAACTTGGGCCCGCGGCTGTCTCCCCAAACTCAGGTCCTACCACCTCTGACCCAAGTTCTCTGTAGACGATGCATTTTTTTTTTTTTTTCATCTTTAATTACTGGTTCTTCACTTCTGCCTGTGACTCTAGCCTCGAGTTCTCCCCTGGGAATATTCGAACACAGTGGTTCCCACCTTTGGGAGCACGGCCGCGTCACCTGCAGGCCGATTGCAACACAGGAGGCTGAGCGCGCCCACTGGCCTTCACTCTGGCAGTCGGGGTAAGGCCTGAGCATTTGCATATCTAGCAAATTCCCACCGCTTAGTTGCCTTAGATGGAGGAATGAAGATATGGGCGTTTTAAATGCTAGAAATAGATGATGTCAGCATAGAAGGGGACCTTACCGCCTATTTCAGCCTCCTTGTTTATAATTTGCTTTCTCATAAGAAGCTAAGATGCATATATAAGCATACATATACACACATACACACAGCATTTTTCTTTCATATTTTCTACATGTATATAAACTCAGAATTTTGATAAGATGATAAACTTTGATTCTCTCTTTACATATGAAGAATTTGAAGACCAAGGAAAACAAATGACTTGAAGATTGCATAGATAATCACTGCTGGAGGCTGGGCCAGAAGGTGGTTATTTTTATTTCAATCTATTTTCCCCCCACTAAATCATATATCTTTTTTGTAAAGGAAATGTAATGCTTCAATAAATAAATCAATACATTCATTTGTCTTTTCTCCTTGTCAGTATTTTTTTTTTATTTGGGTTCCAATTGCTTGTGTATATATATCTTTCGAGGACAGAGATAAACACCACAGGCTGTGTTTTCCATTTGCAGTAAAAGCAGCCACAAGCATATGGTTGCCTTTGTCTAGTCTGGATAACGTTGACTTAGCTGTGTAGACTATATGGGTTTCTTATCTCATAGGGGGTCATAAAATTCCACCTACAAAGATAAGGGGAAATCCAAAGTTCAGGTGTTTATTCTGAGAAAAGTAAACAAAGTGGCTGAAAGAGAGCATCATTTTAATTTTTTAAAAAAATAAAAGACTCTTGCTTAGGTCATCCTGAGCCACTGGTTACCTGGAAACGCCTCCGTGGTGCCAGAGGGAAAAGCACCAAGTAACCCGAGTCCAGGAAGCTCTTGGGAGAAGATGGTCTCGTTTCTGCCCCAGGGATGCTCATTATCTTTGGCATTAATTAAGCATGGGTTACTCCTACCTGATGTATAGCAATAATATTATAGCCTTATTTTCTTCCAAATAATAATATGCCTACCGTATGTTTAACTATGTGCTGATAATTGTGCCAAATAGTAGAGATATAACTTAATCCCTGTGAAGGAGAAGGTACTGTCTTATTTCAGGGATTCTGACCCAGAGGTATTATGACTCACCAAAAGTTATGCAAGTTTAAAAGTGGCTGAGTCATGATCAGAACCTGGGTTTGTCAGACTCTGAAGCCTGAAGTTACTCATTATGTTAATTGGCCTCTTAAGCAGCTTGGAACTCTTTGGGGGCAATTATTCCTTTATCTCATTGCTTTCTGAAATTTCCACCGCCACCCCAAAAATGTACTCCATATTTTGAAAGAGATTTTTTCCCTACCAAATGGCACCTATAACTTTGTTTTTTTACTTTTATCTTCCACATAACTGTTAGATAGAATTGCTCAAATTTCAACCCCGTTTCTGACCCTTTTAAAGAATGTGTGGAGCAATTTCTGAACAAGAAGAGAGAGACTCAGGAGTAGGAAGGGGCTAGGCCAGCATGGGGTCTGATTTAATGCTGATGTCAGTAACTTCTTCAATATAAATATATAAACCTGTGAAGAGTTTTAAGCAAAGTATTAGTCTGTTTGGAAATCAGTTTGGGGAGACTGTTGCAATAGTCTGAGCAAGAGATGATACAGGTTTGGCTTGGATTTGAATCTGGCAGTGGTGATGATGAGAAGTGAACCACTCACCAGAGGAAACGCTGTCAGAACCCGATTGCTGCAGGGTATGCTGAGAGAGGTGTCAGGACGAGTCCTGGGTTTCCGTGTTGTGAAACCCATGCCCGGTGGTATTTTTCACTGAGCAGAAACACCCGAACAGTGAAAGGTCTGGGGCAATTGGGAGCAGAGGAAATTGTTCAGTTTGAGGTTGTTGAGGTTTTGCTTTTGTTTTTTGTTTTTTATCCTCACCCAAGGGCATTTTTCCATTTTTGTTCAGATAGAGTGGGAGGGAGAGGAAGAGAGAGAAACATCGACGTGAAAGGGACACATCGAGTGGTTGCCTCCCGCACGACCCCAACCAGGGTGGGGGACGAATCGCAACCAAGGTACGTGCCCTTGGCTGGAATCGAACCCGTGACTCATTGGTCTGTGGACAGACGCTCTAACCACTGAGCCAAACCAGCCAGGGCCAGGGCCATATCGGCCAGGGCTTAATTTTTTTTTTTTAATCCTCACCCAAGGATATTTTTCCATTTTTATTTTTTCAGACAGAGTGGGAGGGAGCGAGAGAGAAACATTGATGTGAGAGAGACACATCAATTGGTTGCCTCCTGCACAACCCCCACCAGGGCCAGGGACCGAACAGCAACCGAGGTACATGCCCTTGATCAGAATCGAACCCGAGACTCTTAGGTCCTCAGGCCAATTCTCTACCCACTGAGCCAAACCGGCCAGGGCAACACTATCAAATATTTTAAAGATGTACCAAAAAGAAGCCAGAAACAAGAATGCACACCGTAGGATTCTGTTTATATAAAGTTCAGAACGAGGCAAATACTCTCCAGCTGAAGTAGGTACCCTTCAGAAGGACAGGGACTCGAAGGGAGCATGAGAAGTGGCTTCTGGTTTCTGGTAATATCCTGATTCTTGACCTGGGTGGGTTACCCAGGTGTGTTCACTTTGTGAAAGCTCAGGAAGCTACGCAATTATGATGTATGCACTTTTCAGTACATATGTTACACTGCAATATGACATATCCATGAACCAAAAACAGGCCTGCAATCCGGAGTGGGGGAGATTGGATTTTGACCCAACAATTTCACGTCTCAAAATTTACCCTACTGGTAGAAAAGACAGTATGCAGATTGTAAAGACTGGAAAATGAACTAAATATGTTAAGTAACTCACTGATTAAATACAGCACAACCATTCAACGAAACTCTGTGAGGCACTAGAAAACAATGATTGCTGATATGGCAAACGGTGATCATACTAAATGCAAAGCAATTACAGAAAACTTATGAATCATCTATTTAAAATGCAACTGTGACGTTAAGGAAGAAGTAAGCAGATAGGTAAATAGAAAGTTATGTATCATCTATTCAAAATTCAACTGTGAAGCCTAGTGGCTTTTCCGGGGAAGACAGGAGCCTTTAGTAAGAGATAGTAAGTATTTCATGGCGTGGTCATGGCTGAATATGAAAGGAGCAGATACAATTAACATTGACCAGGTTTTTCAAGCGTCTGTGTATTTGAGCAAGAATGACGATTCACTCTGCCTGAGACCCACTAAGAGGAAACGAAATATACAGGAACGATTGAGAATTCACCCTGCTCAAACTCTGGGAGCAAGATAAGTCACTGCAACTTAGGGGGACATTTGTACCTCCTCTAAAAGAGAATCTCATCTGCTATTACAAGTTTTTATTATCTTCATTGTGCCTTTTTTTTCCCCTCACCCGAGGACACTTTTTGCATTTATCTTCAGATAGAGTGGGAGAGAGAGAGGGGTGAAGAGAGAGAAACATCGATATGAGAGAAACACATTGATTGGTTGCCACGGGGCCAGGGACAAACTGCAACCGAGGTACGTGCCCTTAGCGGGAACGAACCCGGGACTCTCTGGTCCGTGGGCCAACGCTCCAACCACTGAGCCAAACTGGCCAGGGCCATTGTGCCTTTTTAATCACAAATTTGTTTGGTGACTTGAATTTTGAGCAAGAACATGAAGTCACCAGGAATTAAATTTCTTTAAGTTGTCCATGATAATACCTAAAGTGTTGGTATCTATTGTCCCTCACCTCAATAAAGACTAGGGAAAAATACAACTGAAATGAAAACAGCAGATGGAATGGCAGAACACTAACTACAAAGATTATTTCTTCCTTCTAGCCTGGGACGTTTGCATTAAAATTATTTCCATGGGGATAATGAAAATAACAAAGATAAAATACAGAAGGAGGTGTTTTCTATACTAGAATTCACAGCCTAGTTCCCTTTTTTCAAGTTTCTCAATCTCTGGTACAAAATCTTCACAACTATAAAACCCAATTGCTGTTGCCCTCTGCTTTTTCTGGTCTTGACACTTACTGTCCCTGAAGAATCAGGTAGAAGAGGGAATAGCCCCGCCCAGCCTCCCCTCTTCACCCCCTCCTACCTTCGCAGTGCTGGGAGTGTGTGCCCAGCCCTGTTCCAATTTTGTTCACTTGTTGAGTGAACTTTTTTTTCTGGGGTGAACTTTCATTCACTTCCCCTTATTCCTGCCCTTGTGACTTTAATAATTAGGAATGAGAACAGCTAACATCCTTATGCTAAGGTATGTGCAGCTTTCTATTCCGCGAACAGATCTTCATCTTTCCAAGGAAAAATATGCTCTAGGTATTAAGAGACACTGCTTATAATAAGACGATTAGATGTTTAGTTAGTAACATGCAGTTACTGCCGTGAACACCAGAGGTCAGGTTTTAGTCCTGGATTGTTTCCCAAAGCCAGGGCACTTGAACTGTTTCTCATCGTCTCATCAGAATTGTTGCTGCATTTTGCACTATTTCTTCTCAGCAGATTCCTGAGCCTAGACAAATTTATTCTAGGGTTTTGATTGAAGTAAATACATAAAGATAGCAATACAAATTCTGAAGAAGGAAAAAACATGGTCAAAGGAGAGATTAACCCCACTGATATTAAAACATACTGTAAGGATTACATCATGTAAAGTAATGCTATATGATTACGCAAACAATGAGACAGAAAAAGGGACCAGAATAACAAGCACCCAGGAAAGTTTAACATGAAATCAAAGTGGTATTTCAAATCCCTGGGGTAAAGATGGCATTTTAAATAAACGGCAATGTGTAACAATTTGGAAAAAAAAAAAAAATTAGATTCATACCTCACACCCTATACTGGAATAACCTCCAAAATGATCCATGATATAAAACATACATACATACTTTTAAAAAGAAAAGAACGTTATACAAATACTAGAAGAAAACACAGTCTAGTTTCTTCATAACCTGGACACAAGAAATTCAGAAACTGCTGCCCTAGCCAGTGTGGCTCATTGGTTAGAGCGTCGGCCTGAGAACTGAAGGGTCACAGGTCCCATTCTTGGTCAAGGGCACATACCTGGGTTCGATCCCTGGCCCCAGTTGGGGATGTGCGGGAGGCAACCAATCGATGTAACTCTCTCACATAGATATTTCTGTCTCTCTCTCTGTCTCTCCCCCTCCCTCCCTTCCACTTTAAGAAAAAGCAATGGAAAAATATCCTCAGGTAAGGATTAACAACAACAACAACAAAAATTCAGAAACTCCTATTTTAGAATAAAAGAAAAAACTTTAAGTTTGACAAATATATATTTGTGCATGTGTGTGATATTTTGAAGGGCAAAATACCATATCTAGAGTCAAAATACAAATAACAAACTAAAAAACTATTTGCTACTTGTATCAGAAATAAACGGCTATTTTCTGTAACATATCAAGAGCTCTAAAAACTGAGAGAGAAAACATTCTCATACCCAATACAAAAATGGGCCAGAGATATGGTTAGTTCCCAGAAAAACAAAATGGTTCTTTAACATATGAAAAGATGCTTAACTTCACTCAAAAGAAAAATGCCATTAAACTATTAGGTGATACCATTTCTCACCTATCAGACTGGTAAACATAAAAAATATTCAAGATACAAGGCTGACGGAACTGTAGCAAACAGACATACTCATACATGGATAGTGGGAGTCCGAAATGTTACAATTCCAGTGAGGGATAAATCTAATAAAATACATGTGTACTTATTCAAGCAATTATACTTTTAGGAATTTATCATGGATATCCCTCCATAAACATAAAACAAATGTTTGCACAGGGTTATTCATTCTGATATTAGTTGTAATAGCATACTCTGGGAAACAACCTAAATTCCCACCCTGAAGACTCCAGTTGAATGGATTGTGATACATTCAAACAATGAAACACTTATAATAGAAAGGAAGTTCTCCCTGAGATAATTTGGAATAACTTCCATGATATAAAGTAAAAAAAAAAAAAAAAAAAAAAAAGCTAGATGACAGGAGTTTAAGAGTTGGTAAGAAAGAATGAGAGAAGTAGTATCCATCAACATAAATTTCTATTTTTGCCAACAGAAACACAGCAACATTAAACCAGAACTCAATTGCTTTTTCTTTTTTAATTTTTCAATTACAGTTGACATACAATATTATATAGTTTCAGGCGTACAGTATAGTGATTTACACATTTATATAGCTTACAAAGTGATCACCCTGGTAAGTCCAATACCCATCTGAAACCACACATAGTTATTACAATGTTATCGACTACATTCTCTATGCTGTACTTTACATCCCTGTGACTGTCTTTATAACTGGCAATTTGTACTTCTTAATCCCTTCACCTTTTTCATCCATAACCCCAAATCCCCTCCATCCAGTGATCATCAGTCTGTTCTCTATATCTATGAGTTTGTTTGTTCTGTTCATTTATTGTGTTTTTCATTCCACATATAACTGAAATCATATTGTATTTGTCTTTCACTGACTTATTACACTTAACATAATACCCTTTAGGTCCATCCATGTTGTCACAAATGGTAAGATTTCCTTTTTTATGGCTCAGTAATATTCCACTGTATATATGTACCACTTTTTATTTATCCCATTCATCTATTCGTGGACACGGGTTGCTTCCATATCTTGGCTGTTGGTGGAATTCTAAATTGATGCAACCACTATGGAAAACATTATGAAAGTTCTTCAAAAAATTAAAAATAGAACTACCATATTACCCAGCAATTCCACTTCTAGGTATTTATCTGAAGAAATCCAAAACACTAATTTTAAAAGACATATGCATCTCTATGTTCATTGCAGCATTATTTACAATAGCTAAGATATGGAAGAAACTAATTGTTTAAGTGACTTTTAAGTAGTGGAGATAGGGATAGGGATAAAATTTCTCTGAATATATCTTGTTTATATAGTTTTGACTTTTAAACAATGTATGAACCTGGAGTTAAAAAGCAATATCTTGTCCCCAGCTTTGTTGATTGAAGAGCCCTACAAGTAATAACACCCAATGAGCATTTCTACTACTCAGGTCTCTGTTTCTAAATGCCTTCCAGGGAAAATAGGGCTCTTGGAGAAAAGGCTGATTCCAGGTCTGCGGCAGGGAAAGAACATCTTGGGCAAGAAAGTCAGGACATGTTCAAAGACTAAATGTGGTTCTGTCAAAAGCAAACAGAACTGGTGTAACAGACCTCCTTCTTGCCATATGACAGCATCAAAAGTAACAATAATGCCAGTGGGTTTTTAAAAAATCCTTGAGTCCACAATGATATAAAAATGGGAGGATAGGGTAGCAAGTAAAATTCTATTCTTTGTAGAAGAATACCTACTAAGTAATGCTGAAGAAATGATAAAATTAGAAAATTGCTGTTTTGCAATCGCCAATTTAGCAATCAATTCAGACAAGGATCATCAATGGGTGATGAAACCAATGAATGAATGAATGGCTGTTGGGAAACCGGATAATATCATAGTGTCAAATTTGCATTCCACAGTTTCTGTATTAATTGTAAAGGGTGAAATGTGCCTTTATAGTGGAGATGTCTAGTGGTCACCATCTAACCAAATGCTCACTCCTCCCATGAGCCACAGCGCCTTCTGACAGGATGCAGTGAGAAGTGCAATACATCACCCATGTAGAATTCTTTTTTTTTTTCTTTATTGATTTTTACAGAGAGAGGAAGGGAGAGGGGAAGAGAGATAGAAACATCGATGAGAGAGAACATCGATTGGCCGCCTCCTGCACGCCCCCTACTGGAGATCGGGCCCACACTCTGGACATGTGCCCTGACCAGGAATCGAACCGGCAACCTCTTGGTGCATGGATCGACACTCAACCACTGAGCCACACCGGCCGGGCACCCATGTAGAATTCTTGCCTTGCCCAAACTATTTAACCTGAATCTAAACATAAGGAAACAATCAGAAACATCCAAATTTGGAATATTCTATCAGAAAATTAGCCTGAACTCTTCAAAAAATTCAATGTCATGGGGGAAAAAAGGAAGAAAAGATATGAGTGCTTCATTCCATATTACAAGAGGCTAAAGAGACTTAACCAATTACAAGTCAGGAATATTTGTTGAATTCTGGATTGGGGAATAAAATCTAAAATACACCTTTTGGGGACCATTTCAATTACTCTGTGTGTGTGTGTGTGTGTGTGTGTGTGTGTGTGTGTGTGTAGGGAGAGAGAGAAAGAGAGAGAGAGAGAAAGATCAAATAGGATAAAATATTAATATTAGTGGATCTAGGTGGAGGGTACAGCAGCTATTTATTATACTCTTCTTTCAACTATTTGTTATGTTTGAATCAAAATAAAACTATGGGTAAAAAGGTGCAGATTTACAGGCAGCTCAAACTGTGTACAAATGACAAACACAAGTCACCACAAATTTAATGTAAAGTATTTTATTTAAAATGTTATTTTATTCTCACTTTTCCTGCACTGAGTTCTGCTTTATCTTTAACCTCATGACTAATAATTACTAATAAATACTTAAGTGCTATGTGTTACTCCACTCAAAAACTTTAAACCCAGCCCTGGCCGGTTTGGCTCAGCGGTTAGAGCATCTGCCCTGGGACCAGAGTGTCCCGGGTTCGGTTCCCACTAAGGGCACGTACCTCCGTTGCAGTTGGTCCCTGCCCTGGGGGGTCATGTGAGTGGCGACCACTTGATGTGTCTCTCTCACATCGATGTTTCTCTCTCTCTCTCTTCCTCCCTCTCTCCCTCCCGCTCTATCTGAACATAAATGCAAAAAAAAAAAAAAAGTCCTTGGGTGAGGATAAAAAAAGTAAAAAAAAAAACACAAAAAAAAACTTTAAACCCAGCCCTGGCCTGGTGGCTCCATTGGTTGAGGCATCAATCATCCCACACACGAAAAGGCTGCAGGATCGATCCCCAATTCCTGGTCGGGGCACGTAGAGAAGGCAATTGATCAATGTTTCTCTCTTACCTCCATGTTTCTCTCTCTCTCCTCCTTCCCCACCCCCATCTCTCCCTAAAAATCAATTAAAAAAAAACAAAAAACATATCCTCAGGTGAGGATTAAAAAAAAACCTTAAACCTAGACATAGGAGACAATTTAGGTCAGCAATAGATTATGAAACCACGAGAGGCAAAGACTGCAGAAGCTGACACAAAGAGGTCTAAGCGGGAAAGAAAGAGGAAGCAGGGTTCCAAAGAACACTGAAAGATCAATATAGTAGAAATAGAACATTGATTAATTCAGCAATGGTGTCAGGCACTGTTCTGCGTACTGGGGAGAGAGCAGTGATACTTAGCACTGTAGTGGACAAAACAAACCCAAATCCCTGCCTTGATTTATTCTAGAGGAAATGGCATTTATTACATGGTAGGCACTGCTCTGGGGACTTTACATATACTAACTCCACCCCAGCAACCTATGGGACTGGTGCTATTCTTACCCCCACTTTTCAGATGAGTAAACTAAGACAAAGAAAGGGTAAGTACCCTGCCTGCAGTCCTGCAGCTAATATACGCAGGGTAGAATTAAATCCAGGGAGTTTGGCTGCACCCCTTGAACTCTTCAGTTCTGCACTATAGCACATAAGAAAGTAAGGAAGGAACTGCAAAAATAAAAATAAATAAAAAAGGAGAAGCAAGTTCAGACAAAAGGTGAAAGAGACACAAAGCATGGTCAGAGGAAAGGAGAGTGATCAGGAGTATTAAACTGAGGAAGGGCCAGATTCCACACATTTCTCGATGAACTTATGGTATTGAAAACAAGAAAATAACATAAGATTGTCCTGAATATGTCCTTAATATGAACGTTGAGAAAGGGGGTAGTTGCGAGAGACTGTGGGATCACTGATGACCAACTCACCCTGCTATCCCATTCTGGCCAAGCCTTACCCTTGAGGGGTGAATTATGAAGTCTGTGTAAGAGATAAAGAGGGATTATTACTAACAGTTTCTTTGAGTTCCTGGACATTCCAGATCAACTAGTTTGCAAACTTGCTAAACAAGAGACTCAATATTTTCCACCCACTCTTTCCTTGGTTGCTATAACGTAGCACATTAGACCAGCTGGCTATTCTAATATTCTGGGATGAAGTCTCTCTGAGTGTAAAGTATTAAGGATTTCCACAGCTGTCATACCCGTAACCTGATCACATGTACATTGATTCATATAATAATGTAATGGACAGAAAAATGTCCTTGCCCCTTAAACATTTTAATTATAACCTAATCAAGATTGGGTATTAAGCTCATGACCTTTATTTTACTACCCGAGTGATTATTTTATTTAATAAATATTAATACACCCATGTTGAGTCACAGATAAAATTATCTCTGGAATAACATTACACGCTGCTGTTGAACTTCTGTTTATGCTCAAGATGGGTATAGGGTAAAGAGCATTGGTTCTTTATTATCACTAAATGCTGACTCAGTCACTAATGATGCTATTTCCTGGTTAATAAGTTGCTTACTCATACTCAGTGAGAGGGCTTGGTCTTATATCCTGACCTCTGACGGGAGAGGAGGAGGATGAATATACCTTAAAGCTTTGGATCAGGCAGACAGCTGACACACTGAGTTTTAAAACCTCATCTAAGCTGCTGCTCAGAGTGCTCCGTGAGTCATCCTTTGCAGTTGCCAGGGCGGAAAAATGTTCTCCCACTTGTATACGTTCTTTCGGCCAGAATAACAATCAAGTTAACATGAGACAGATTAACAGGAGAAAATGTCCAACTTGATTACATGTGTGCATATGGACGTACCATCAGAACAGGGGACCCCAGGACACACTGGGCAGCTGAAGCTGTATGCCATTCTGGGCTAAGGAGAGGGAGGCAGGGGTCTAGGATTTCAAAGGGAAAGTATGCAGTCCACAGGCAGATGAGAAAGAGCAAACGTGATAAACAGATTCTTGCTGGGCCACCCGGAGACAATGGGGCACTCAGAGGAGTCCAACAAACAGGCTTTGCCGGATTCTCCCTGTCTGCCAGGCGAACAGCTGAGATGAACAGCTCCCTTCCTTTGAGCAGCTAGCTATTCCTTGAGGCAGGTAAGGTCCTTTCTGAGTCTTTTATTTCTTAAAAAAACAACCAGCTTACAATAATCAATATCCCAAAAGACGTATTTTGGAACGGCAAACTCCGGTCCCCCTTACAGTTAACCGGCAGATTTAGTGTGCTTTGTCTTTAACCCAACATCATTCCAGCGTCCAGCCAGAGCGCCCACCCAAACCCACACACAGAATTCCACTTATTCCATGAAACTTCTTTCTTTTTTAAAAAATGTTTTTCTTTATTGATTTTAGAGAGAGAGGAAGGGAGAGGGAGAGAGATAGAAACACTGATGAGAGAGAACATCAATTGGCCGCCCCCTACACACACCCCCCACTGGGGATCGGGCCCACAACCTGGGCTTGTGTCCTGACCCGGAATCGAAACAGCGACCTCTTGGTGCATGGGTCGAGGCTCAACCCCTGAGCCACACCGGCTGGGCGCCATGAAACTTTTCTTAACTACCCTCTCTCTCTCGACCACTTTCTTCCCTTTACTAGATTTCTTTACTAGAACTTCTTTTTACTAATTGTGGTGCCTAATATACATATCATTCTTAATTTTTCTTTCCTAGATAATCTACTTAAAATTAATCCTGAAAGATAATCTACTTCAGTAGTGCTCTTACTTGGTGGTGTGTTAGAATCATCTGCAAAGGTATTTATAACCTTGCCAGTGCCCCAAACTGCCCCCTAGGCCAACGGAATCAAAATCTCTTCGAGTGGGCCAGATAAAACTTTTTTTTAGAGAGAGAGAGAAACATCAATCGATTGCCCCCCTTATGCACCCTGACCAGGGATGGAACCTATCATCTTTGTGGGACAGGACGAAGTCCCAACCAACTGCCGCCACACAGGCCAGGGCACAGATAATACTTTTTTTAATGTATCCTCCAGGTGATTCCAATGTGCAATCAAGTTTGAAAATGGGGGACATCTGTCGCAGCCAAGTCAAATTCAGCCCCCGTTCCCATCATAGCAGGGACTGGCCCAGATGACTGCCACAGCAAGCGCCACAGTTCACGGGCCCTGGGTCCCCTGCCTGGGACCTGGGGATAAGTTTGGTTGTGGACATGGTGGGAAAAAAGAAAAAGAAAAGAAAGAAAATGGGGGACATCTGTAATACTTTCAACAACAAAAATAAATAAATACATACATACATAAATAAATAATTTTTTTAAAAGAAAAATAACGAGGTAGTCCAATCTCATTCAAACTGGAAAATTTGGCTGTCCCAAGTCCTTCAGTTTTGTCTCCCCAGCACCATGATCAGTTCCTAGAAACAGAAATTCTTGCATTTGCTTAGCAACGTAAGAGTTGTTTGTGGTGGATGCATATGTTGCAGGCAATTGATAAGCTCCATTATCTAGTGATCCATGAACCCTCTCAGACAGGGTCGCTGAAAAAGAAAAATCCTGCCCGCACCTGCCCCACTCCCTGGTCAGATTTATTAGCGCCAGGAGAGGTCTGAGCTTCACGAACAGCCATCCTTGGGAACCACCCTGACCTATTTCCTGATAAAACTGATGAGTGTGTGAGCACAACCCGTCATAATATGACAGGCTCATTTATTTCCAAAGATGAAAAATATTATCAAAACACACTGATTTACCGACAGACCCAGGAAGAGTAAGTGAGCCCAAGAGTCTTTGCGGCAAGACTGTTGTCCGAATTGTGAATTTCGTTGCCCAAGGCACCAACAGGCTCCTAACCTGCCAGGGTACCGAGGACCCCTATAAACAGTGTCACGGGAACTGTCAAACCAGATGCAGAAATTCGAACTGTAGCCAATATGCCGAAATAAAAAAGTTCTTTATCATTCCATTGGCCACAACTCTGCATTTCCTGTTTTAAAAATGAAACCCTATTACTTTATTTGATTAACGTTTTAACGTATTGATTCAATCGATGTATTGATTCATTTCCTAATGCCAGAGCCACCTCAAGCGGTTTGCAGCCAAGCAACAAAAAATCCATTCTGGCCGAAGTGTATCCCCTTACTTTTCACCCCACCCTCCCCCTGCCCCAACAGATGTTCCTATTTCATTTCAGGGTGTGGCACTATATTTTCCAAATTAACAATTTTTTTAAAGTTGGTATTTTCATTTTCAGTCCGTTCAGAATATTTTTTTTCTTTATTAACATTTTTTTCCTATATTAATTTTAGAGAGAGAGGAAGAAAGAGGGAGAGAGAGAAGAGACATCAATGAGAGAGAACATCGACTGGCTGCCTCCTGCATGCCCCTCACTGGGGATCGGGCCCACAACCTGGGCATGTGTCCTGACCAGGAATCGAACCGGCAACCTCTTGGTGCATGGGTCGATGCTCAACCACTGAGCCACACCAGCTGGGCCAAATTAACAAATTTTAATTCCCAGTAGCCAAAGACCAGCAAGGACACACCTGCACTAAAAATTAATTTAGATGTATTTATCTCACTTCAGCAAGTCGGAATGCACCCTTGAGAAATTATGGGACATTTCATTACGTGGATTTGGGACTTCTCATAGGATTCAGACTTAAGTTAGAAGATTAAGGAAGCAGGAGCTAGTGCTTGATTAGATCTCGTCTAGAACTGGGGCAACTCAGAGAAAGGGTGCCCGGGCAATTTTTATCTAGGAAACGAGAGAATTCAAGCAGGAGCAGACACACGCTGTCATTGGTAAAGCAGCCAGGGCTACTTATGTTCGCCATAAGGGGGATGTGTAATAAGGGGAGTTTTATAGTGGCCTTGTCTGTGGCCGCAGAGTGCCCTTTGCGTGGACAATGTTTATATTCCGTGAGTGTTCCTTATGTGTAGTTGGTACCAACATGGCCTGGCTGCCGGCAAGGCTGTTTTTTTTTTTCTTTTTCACAAGTAAAAAACTGTTTACTAGACCAGTTTTTCAAGTCAAGAGTTTTAGATCTGATAGGAGAAGAAAGGCTATAAAATATTACTATGGCTATAAAATAAAGCCAGAGGCCTGCATGTGGAGGGTAGACCTTCTAAAGGCAAAGGTACTATGATGATATAAGAATTTTAAATGACGTCTGAATCTAACAGGCAAAATGAGAGGGTCAGGTCCTTGGGAAGGTGGGTGACCAATGGCAGGCTTCTTTTTTTTTTTTTTTTTTTTTTAAATATGTTTTTGATTTTTTAGAGAAAGAGGAAGGGAGAGATAGAAACATCGATGTTAGGGAGAAACATCAATCAACTGCCTCCTGCACGCCCCCTACTGGGGATCAAGCCCGAAACCCCGGCATGTGACCTGACCAGGAATCGAATCGGGACCTCTCAGTCCATGGGACGATGCTCAGTCCACTGAGCCACATGGGCTGGGCATGACAGGCTTCTTTTGACTCTACCAGGGCACAATATCTGCCATGACTTTTCAGACCTCCGGGATACAAATGGTTTGACTACCTCACTGGCCCGAAACTGAAATAGGCAAGTCAGAGAGGAAGAACGTGGGCCACTACCACCTTTCTCAGCCTTTCAGGCACTTGGAGATATTAAAGCACAAATTTATATTCTTTTTAGGTTTTATCTCATTGAAGTTTCATTTATTTAGTATTTCCTCTTAATGTTCTTTTATGCATTTACACACAGCTTCTTGACATCTGGAAATTCAGGTGCTATATGATGGGCGACTGGCTCATTTCTCAACAAATAGGTTTTTCTCATTCTCCAGTACTGACATACTGAATACGAAAATATTGGAAGCAATAAATCTTGTAGTTTACATTAGGCCTCCCTCAGAATACAAACCTCTTCACTGGAATTTCTCCAATATTCCTGTAAGGAAGGAAAATATAGTGTTCTTAGCACCAATTGAAGGCAGCAAAAAAGGCCTTGAGTTTCAGCAGATTTTTGGTGATGTTTCTTATAAAGTTGTCCACGAATGACTAGCATCAGAATTACTCAGGGTCTTGCTAAAACTCCATATTCTAAGCCCTACCCCAAACCTGTAAGTACAGAATCTTAGAACAGGTTAGGGCATTAATTTGCAGGTGATTTTCATGTACATTAAAGTTCATTCATTGTCTCCTATTTTTGGACAAAGAATTTGATGCACGTTACTACATATAAAGAAGAAAACTTCAAGAGGACAAGCAATTTGGTCTGTTCCCCCTAGATGTCCCCATCACCTAGAACAGTGGCTGATATTTAGCACACACTCAGTAATTACTGGTTAAATAAATAAACAGGAAAGAACATTGTGTTATAGGCTTAAAATAGGAAGGTAATTTCTGGCTCCACTCTTTATCAGTGCTTGACCTTGGACAAATACTGAACCTCCCTGTCCTTCAAAGTTTTCAAGCAGACTATAGTAATGCCTCTCTTATCGGGGGAAGTGGGGTTCTTGGAATACCACTGGGATAAGCATTTCCGGAGGATGAGATATGGTAAAAAGCTTTATTTCCATGGAATTACATCCCTTCAGCAAAGCTAGAAGCCGAGTCAGAGTCCAGAGTTTTGTTTCCTCATTGGAGCCGGGTCCAGTTCAGTATCAGACTAGATGCAGTCCATTAGTCCACGGTGTGTGGAGTCTACATGGCTGAGGGCCATGTGGGCAAGGCAAGGGAACAACACAAGCCCAGAGTCACACAGGTCCCAAGAATCCCAAGAGCAGTAAGAGGAAGGAAGAGGGTGAACTCCTTTGTTCAGGGGATTAAATATCCCAAATTTCTTGCCTTTGCGATGACCACGCCCATTCTGGCCAATGCTCTTAGTTCCCAGGTGTGACTGAGAGCAAGTTCCTTCCCTATATCACCCCAACTTTACTGGGCATGGGTCTCTCTCCCCGTTATTGGACCCCTGGGGAGTGTAAAGTTGTAGCTTCGTAGCGAAGTTGCCCAAATGACATGCCTAAAATGTCTGGCCTACCTTTTGTTCCTTTCCTGTTACTAATAACTAGTTTAATTACAAGAGTATCACTACTACTTCCTTAGTTTACTGTAAAGAGTAAATGAGTTTAAATATACAGAGTGCTTAGAACAATCCTTGTCTAAAACACTCAAAAACTTTACTGAGTTGTGACTTAGCAGAAACCAGCTCAAGGTCAGGCATCTAATCAGCCAGATCTGACCCGCGTTTTCTCACTCTTACCACACTTTTTTTATTCTGTGACCTGGCAGACATCAGAAAGTCCCCTCTTTCCAAATATCTCTTTCACCATTCTACTTGGTCCTTCATATATGTATGGGCATAATTTTCTCCCATTGCACTCATTTTTCTAAAGCAGACAGGAAAACTGAGCATCTTCTAATAAGACAAGCACCTGTTACCAAGAATGAACTGGAAATCACAAACTAAGCTCCCATTTTTCTTGTTTAGCTCCCTTCCCCCGTGAACCTCCGGCAAAGGTTAGCGTGGCAGGGGGCCTGGCCAGGAGTAGATTCCAAGAGCCTGCACAGAGATACGTGTATTTTTAACCTGTGGAGTTAAAGAGAAGAGGAGGTGGGGGAGTGAAGGATGAAATTTTAAAAATGACATGAACACAAAATTTTGAATCCTCAAGAAGTTCATTTAGTGTTTTGTTTCTATTGATCAAAGGCACTAAATCCGTTCCAGGGATACTTGTTGATTATAACCAAAAACCGAGACAGGTGTGACTGTGGTAGGCAGTTAGACAGACATGAGCAGAATAAAAACAGGCCAGGTACAGAAGGTCACCAGGGTGGAAAGCCCCGGGTGCATAGCAAGGGCCAATTGTAGGGTGGGACCTCATCCCCAGGGTGACCTTTCCTCCTGGAGTATATCGCTGGTCATGCGGTTTAGACCCCCTGACTTTTCCTCCCTAGAGATAACACCTAGCCCTCAGTTGTATTTCAGCTCCAGGCCCAGAAAAACAGCAAAACCAGGAAAAGGACACCAAGGCTGACCACAGGACCAGATGCATTGGTAACAACCCCCTGCCCTGGCACCAGCCAATCAATCAGTGGAGACCACAACCCTGAAAAGACACACTTGGAAAGTTACTGAATATTCTATTGAGATCTTCACCTGGGACCCTCCCCCCTGAAATCTCCACCCTTAAAACCCCTAGGACAGAGGACCCACTTGCTCCCCCTTCTGGGAGCACACCCACTTCTTTCCCCTCCCCCTCGGGCACATCACTTTTACCTCCCACACTCCAAAGCTCCAAGGGCCCTTCTTTTGCCTCTGTAACTTGTCTCCTGAGCCCTTTTTTACTACCATTCATTTTTTCCACCTCTGTGATTTTCTGAATAAATGTTCCCTTATAGTTTGAGTCTTGGCTCCGCATTCTTTCCTAGCTAGACTTAAATACCACAATTGCTGAAGCCAGACCAGTCTGACCCCGCCAGTCTAACACCCGGTGCGAGTCCGCAGCCACCGTGACCATCGTCCTACGACCCTGGCATTCCAAAGGAAGAACAACAAACAAAAGCCCTTCACTCAAAGGCTTCAACTTTCCCGATCTGATCCTTTGATCCACATTCCATGATCTTGGCAGCAGGGTGGGAGTGCATTCCGCGTGGTCAGGAAACCCTTTTTCAGAAGAATTTGGTTTAAGTCATATTTTTGAAAAGCAAACTTCCTTGTTCCTTCAGTTGGAGGAGCGTCCCTGCAAAGACACACTTTGTTGGGCAATTCAAAAGGGCGCAGTACCGGGGTGTTTTGCGCCTCGGCTCTGGAAAGAGGGAAAGTGGAAAAAGTAGGATAGAGTTAAGAGGTAAGAGGAGATAGGACCAGAAATACATCAGGGGCTGTCAGGCCTGTGGTCTTTAAACGGCTAAAAGCCCCGGGGGGTGGAGGGTGAGAGGCGAGTGGAGGGAGGAGGGCGGGGTTCTGCCACGTGCAGGCGGAGGGTGATCGCCTCCCCAGCTCTGGCGGGCGGGGCGCCCGGGGCAGGGGCGGGGGGCAGCGTGACCACACCCAGGGCGTCCTGTCCCGCGCTTTCCAGAAATCAGCCGTAGTTTGCGGCTTGAACCGGTGAAGGAACTAACGAATGAATGACCCTCCTACCAGGATGGGGGCCCCGGGTCTCCGTGGAGCTACGCATCTCCGGGAAGCCACGCATCTCCGTGGAGCTACGCATCTCGCGCACTCCCCCCTCAGCCTGGGGCGAGCCGGGTCCTTTCCGCGGGAGGTGGGGCGTGGGCCCCCCCTGGCCTCGGGCGCCCCGAATCCGGCGGCGGCAGGGGCGATCGGAAGCCCGGGCGGCGCCCACGAGGACTGCGGAGCCGAGGAGAATCTGGACTCCGTGTCCCGGGTCAGAGAGAAAGTGCTCTTTCTTCTCCACCCGGAGAGAGGGTTGGGGACGCACGCGGACCCGGCGCGGGAAGAGGGGGCCGGTGGGGAGGACCTTTCTCCGGCGGGCGCAGACGACCGGGGGCGCCCTTCTCCTCACTTGCCAGGAGAAGAGCGGGTTTCTGGCCGCCGAGTGGACGCTCCCCGCAGAGCCCCGCCGCGGGGCAGCGCACACCCGCCCAGACCCGTGCTCGTGCGGGTGCTGGACTACCGGGCGACGGAAGAAGTCCAGTTGACCGAGTGGACGCAGGGCTGTCTGGCCACGCGGACCGAGGAGCGCTCCGTGAGCGTGCTCACGTTTCGCACCCACAGGGAGTGAAGCGGGTTGGGGCGCAGGGACCCCTGGAGAGCCCCGCGCTCTCTTGGCACAGAGATTGGCACCCGGAGTCTGCGCTGCGGAGAGCCGATCTTTTCACAGCCACAAGGACCTGATTCCCCGAGGAGATAAAACGGGAAGGAGGAGCCCGGGGAATGTTTCTGGGCTGGTGGATAAGCGATTATCCTCAAGAAAAGAAAATGCGCTTCCGGGAGCCCCAACCTGCAATTAACCAAGAGCAAGGACTTTTAAAGAGGCTGGCGCGGTGCTTGGGGAGAGGCGGCCGGTTTGCCCGAAACAGGTGGAAGAACTGAGCGACGCAATACCTCTCCTGGCTTCAGTGCTGTGAGGGTCTAGAGACCCGCGTCACTCAGAAGAGGGAGAGAACAGGTATTTTGAAATGAACAGAATGTGGGAATTCTGAAGTAAGAAAATCTGTCGTTAATTCACGTGTTGCAATACCGCTCACTGATCTTTTCTGCCACCCCGCTTTCTCTTTAAGACTTAAAAGCATGAATGAAGTTTGAGGTCTGCCTTCTGCGAAGGGAGTGGGAGTAGATGGAGAGAGGCTTGTTTTTTAAAAGCTGAAAAAATAAATGGGATAATTAAAACAGAGCAGCAAGTGAACAGTTTTGACTTTCTTCTAATGAGCACAGTTTTTCTTTTTTTGACATTTAGGTGTTAGGAAGGGGAAAAAAGAGGAGCTAGGAAAAGAACGAGGGAGAACAGAAAACTGAGCTTTAACAGTGAAATGCCACTTAAAAGAGTTTTACCCCAAATTGTCTACTTCGGTTCAGTAAAAGTGCTCTTAATCTGAACATTTTAATTATTTTAATGTTTAAAATACTGCAGATAACTCTTGTGATCTAAAGGTGGAAATGTAAAAGGCAAATGTGTAGTTTGCCATAAAATGACTATATATCTTATTCTTGTCCATGGTTGTTTTATTAATAAGATATGTAGTCAAGATTGTATTGAAAATACATCTCTCCTGATGCTGTTGAAAAAATATTTCTTCTGGTGCTATGGAAAAAAACTGATTTTTATTTTATTTATTCCTTTTTTTTTTTTTTTTTTTTAAAGACCACCTTTATTATCCCTTTAGTAGCGTGGCCGGGTTTGGGAATCTGAGGAGCCAAGCTCCTCCTCGGGAGACGGACTGCTTGACTATCAGGGCTGAAGGGGTATTACCTGGTTACTGCAAGAAGTAACAAGACAAGGGGGACTTGGCTTTTGTTCAGAAGTGTCCCCTACTATACCCACTCCTTGCTCTTTGCCCCTTGTTTTCAGGTTAGAGCTTAAAATGCCCTCAAATGTCCACTTCTTGCCTCCTGGCACACACAATAGGTAAATTACAGTCATCCCTCGTTTATTGCGGGGAATCCGTTCCAGACTCTAGCAGTTGCACCTGGCGTTGAAGGATTCCTGGGGTGCTTGAATACGTAGGCCTACAGTCCATATGTACAGTAATTTTAATTGTAATACAGGGGTGTATAGTTGACTCAGACAACCGAGCACGCGCTGTCTCATTTTCACTGTCTCGTTCAACTTTTTAATGAATACATTTGAAAAAACCGCGATAGAGTGAAGCCGTGAAAGTCAAAGTGTGAGGTGGCGAGGGACGACTGTGTGTCCCTATTTTATAGATGAGCCATCCTAGGCCCAGAGGTCATGTGGCTTGTGTAGGTCACACAGCTAGTAAAGCATCTGCTTACCAAATAATACAGGTGGCTGTGTCCTAATAAAACTATTTATGGACACTAAAATTAGATTTCATATTATTTTCCAATGTCATGAAATAGTATTCTTATCTTTTTTCCCATCTATTTAAAAATGTAAAAAAACAGCATACAGCCCATACAAAAGCAAAAGAGTGATGGTCCTGATTTGATCTGTGGGCCACTGTTTGCCGAACCTTCTATGATCAGTCATAAAATTCAAATTGTAAAGGGCTTTCACCCTTAGATGTGTAGCAGAGTCTGTGGCGTGTGGTCAGCATATTCAGGGCAAAATTCAGACAGGAGACTGGAAATCCATATTGATTTCTACTGAAGCTGTGACATTGTACACTGGCAGCACAGTTCCTGATATCTAGGTGCTCACCGTCCTAAAGGGACAAACAAATACATAGTTCAATAATTCCAGATAAAACCAACTGCACTAAGTTAGACAAAGATAGGACCATCTCTCTCCTAAAGGCTGGGAATGATCTTTAGAGGAACTTACTTCTAAGGAGTCAAAAGATGGCCGAGGGCATCCTGGGTTTTCCAACTCTTATTTATGAGAAGTACTAAAATCACCTTGATGTCCCTGAGTCCTACAAGGCCTGTTGGCTGACGAGGCACCACTAACAGTTCTCAGGCCCATGAGACCCTCACTTGAGAGAGGAATTCAGGACCTGAGCTTATCTGTGTTCAAAACTGCTTGGTGGGGAGAAAAGGTAATAAAGGCCCCATAAAGTAAATTACTTTTTTTTTTTTTTTCCTTCCCCAACAACCCTGCCTATGAGGTTAAACTTCTTGGCAGACAGATTTCAGACCTGACTTAATAAATTTGGTCGTGAGTCATCCTAGGCCCCACCTGATAGAGCTTTGACTATATATAGTCAAGAAAAGCCTCTTTAACATTGATCAAAAATAGTAGCATCATTGGTTGCCTTCTCTGTGGAGGCAAACTCTAGAATTCAGCTTCTTGGATTCAGAACGGCTCCACCTCTAACTATCTGTGACTCTGGGCAAGTGACTGGTCTCTATGTGGCTCTGTGTGCTTGATTGTTAAATAGGGATAACAAATACTATCAACCTCATGGGGTGTTTTTTCCCTTAGGATTAAGTTAAATGAAAAATTCTTAGAACAATTCTTGGCATAAAGTGAATGCTCAAAGTTGGCTATTATTATTAGTGTCATTCTTATTTTTAGTTTGCTTTCATCCTATTCAGGCTTTAGTCTTTTATTTAATAAACAAACAGCTGGGGCATACAGCCCAAGAAATCCTATAGAACTCAAACCAGTGGCTATTATTCACTCTTTTCTCCTGTGCTGAATGAAGTCTTATTTCTAGCGTTTTCCAACAATGTATCAGTAAATCCATTCCTTAATTTCCTTAGAAATGACCTTGACATCTTGTAATAAAGACTCACCCCAAGGTTCAAAGACCTAGTGTGCACCATGCTTGAGTCTTGGAAAGGGTTTCACATACTGCTTAGTTCCTGTGGGCTGGTGGGAGCTTTGAATACTTTAGGACCTGTCAGGTTAGTTTGTTTTCCCTCTGGGATTTTAAATCTGATGTTCTGTTGGAAGAGCAAAGCAGAATGGGCACAATTAAGTTTTCATTGTGTCTCCTTTCTTTTACAATGTATTTATTCAAGTCAGCTCAACTTCATGTGATAGATAGGACAAGGGTCTCAAGGTCTGGGCAGTTCCTACTAAATGCTATAAATGTAGCACAGTATTTTACAAGAAAGAGCTCTAAATAGGATTAAGCTTGACAGGAATCCAGCCTGGTAAGTGTAGCCAGTTGCAAAGAAGAAATCAACATCTAATTAACCAAATAGTGGATATAAGCAATGGCAAAGCCTCCCTTTCAGGGAGACAGCTTTGGATGTGAATGAATCCCATCTCCTTTAGTTGGTGCAAATAAATAAAACTACCTAATGACAACCATGTCTAATGGAGCACCCCAAACAGTGAACCCCACCAGACCTTTAATCCAAATATGTTGAGGTTATTTTTAACTCCTTTAAGTAAAAATTCTTTTTACAGCACTTACAACCTCCCTGTTAAATGCCTGCAATGTACTTATAGATTTCCTTATGATAGATGTCTCTCTGATATGAAAAGAAGTAAGTTGAAGTACTGTTGAATTTGCTTCACAGATTTTCCTGATCCGGGCAGAACCCTGTCCCGTGAGGAGCCGGAGGAATCTTTCCCCACTCACAGCGTCCTGGAAGTGAATCTGAAGTGAAACGTGGAAATCCTCCGTACTGAGATATCTCTGAGAATGGCTGGGTCTTGGCTCTTGGTCTCACCTCCACCTCACCCAAAAATGTGATCATCTAAAATAGTCCTAGGTGGATGAATCACAGCAAGGACTTCCCGAAGCCACCTGGCCACTCAAGAGACCATAGGACAATATCAGTCACATAACCACCAGGCATCAGGCAAGTGTCAACTGCTCTTAAAACCTTTGTCCACAACCTGTCACTTTCGAGATTCAATACATATAACTGGCTGCTTAGAAAGAAAGAGAGAAAGAGCTTCCTATTAAAATAAAAATTCTATTCACTACAGAAAAATTTGAGGAAACATTTTGCTAGGGAAAAGAAAAATAGAATAAAAGAAAACAAAAACTCAGCCGTGATCCCACAGTTCTTTTTGTATTTGGTGTATTTCCAGGCTGGTTTTATTGCTTCCATTCTATTTTAATGTATGTACACTTATACTTTCCTGAGCATAAACTATATATAAAATCTGAGTATTGTCTTTACATGAACTAATGCATGGAGTAGCCTGTGAACCAGCAGCATGGGCATCTTCGAGAAAGTCTAGAAATTCAGACTGTCAGGCCCCCACCCCCAATCTACCTGATCAGAATATGCAGCTTGACCAAATCCCTAGGTGATTCACACTGATGTTTGACAAGCTTTGACACGCTGTATGTACTTCTGTATCTTATTTTGTCACTTACAAAAACTAAAAAGTTTTCATTTTTCCTATAGTCCCACTTCATTGTTAACCATGCCGTGGAAATAATACTTGGTTGAATTATTAAAACATTAAGAGATTACGAAAGAAGGGAAGTCGAGTATATATTGATTTTTGACTCGGCAAAGAAAGCTCTAAAAAGCTTTGTAATTTTTCAAAAGGCCCTTTTATTCTAAAGTTTTTCCTAATAAAACATTGATGGATTATTGGAGTTAAAAGTACAGTCTTGTGCGGCTTAAAGACAGACACATACATCCTTAGACATGCATGTTCACGTTTTAGGCGTTTTCCTCTTTGTGTGAACATCCTCGAGTGTGCTGACACACACCTAGATAGTGTAGCCTACTACACACCGAGGCTGGGTGCTAGAGCCCACTGCTCCAGGCTACAACCAGTACGGCATGGCACTGTACAGAATCCTGTAGGCAGCTGTAACACAGTGCTAAGTATTTGTGTATCTAAACATAGCACAGGTACAGTAAAAACATGGAGTAAACGACCAAAAAGATTGTACACCCTACAGGACACGAGCCGTGAATGGAGGTTGCAGGGCTGCAAGTTGCCCTGGATGAGTCAGAGTGCGTAGTGAGAGAATGTGAGACCCCAGGAACTGCTGTGCACGACTTCAGATTTTACAACGCGGTGCATTTCCCTACACTGAATAAATAAAACACAATGAGATTACGTCGAGCACGAGAGAAAGGAATGCAGTCAAGAGATGTGCTAAACACAGGATGTATGAGGCTGCCGCTGGGTAAACAACGTCCTGTTTTCCAGCACACATTTTCTTTTCTTTTTATTGATTTTAGACGGAGGAAAGGAGAGGAAGAGAGAGATAGAAACACCGATGAGAGAGAACATCGATTGGCTGCCTCCAGCATGCCCCCCACTGGGGATTGGGCCCACAACCTGGGCATGTGCCCTGACCGGGAATCAAACCGGTGACCTGGTGTACAGGTCGACGCTCAACCACTGAGCCACACCAGCCGGGCCCAGCACGCTTTTTATAAGTAGAAAGGGTATGCTGTAGAATAATGATCAAAAGTATAGTATAGTAGCCCAGCCGGTGTGGCTCACTGGTTGAGCGTCGACCCATGCACCAAGAGGTTGCCGGTTTGATTCCCGGTCAGGGCACATGCCCAGGTTGTGGGCCTGATCCCCAGTGGGGGGCATGCAGGGGGCAGCTAATTGATGTTCTCTCCATCAATGTTTCTATCTCTCTCCCTCTCCCTTCCTCTCTCTAAAATCAAAGAAAAAAAATATTTTTTAAACTATAGTATTGTAAATACATAAACCAGTAACACAGTCGTTTGTTATCAAGTGTTGCATAGTGTATGTCCTACATGTGCTGTACTTGGTACAGTTGGCAGTGCAAGAGGCTTGACCACAGACACGCGAGGAAGGCTTTGCAGTGTGACTTCAGGATGGTTAGGAAGTCACCAGGCGATACGCGTTTCTCTGCTCCACTGGAATCTTAATGGGACCACCATCTGGCATGTGGTCCCATTGACCGAGTATCTTTATGCGGCACATCACTATTTCAGAAATGTGGTTCTCGTATTATGTAAGAAGGCGCAACAATACGGAAACAAAGGGAAGGAGGGCAGGAAGTCATTAAAGAAAGCACAGTGCGCCGTGCGGCCGGCCAGTCAGGACTTGCAGCCCCTGTGATCCCTGGCTCGGAGGTGGGGGAAGGTGGGGCTGGATGTTCAGCAACTGATTCGGGTATGAAAACAAAGGCTGTGACCGGTGAACCGTGGACTTCTTTACAACTCCAGTCTGTGCTTTCCTCTTCAGGGCAAAAAGCTTCCTGACTCCTCTAAATAAGAGAAGAAACAGTTCACTGTCCTTTGAAAAGACATGAGGAATTCGAACCAGTTCTCAGGCACCAGGCAACCAAAGGAGATTTGGCTACTTCAAAGCAGGGCACTAAGTTGACATTCTAACTCAGATGTCTGAGTATAAGACGGAATGAGTGCTTTTAGGAGACTGCAGCCTTCACCGGTCAGCATCGCATGCGTTTGGCAGGGCAGTGGGAGAGCTTTGCAGTGACGAATACGACTGTCACTCATCCTCAGCTTGACTAAACTTCCAGCAGCTTTAGTCCTGACTGCAGGCTCCTGACCTCCTTTCTCTTGAGCATTTACTTGAGAAAAGCTTGCAAGGGTAAATTCTTTCTCTACCCTTTGAGACGTGAATCTCCCAACCTCTTGGGACACCTACAACCTAAGAATGTCTTGCCTAAGGTCCCGGGAGCCATCCCTTTGAAAGGTAATCAAGAAAGACAGTGCTCCAGAGGGCAGGAGCCCAACTTCCTAAGCAAACAGCTGGCTTGCTGGCCTCCTGTCTTTCCAGCACTTGGCTGCTAGCTCAGCCCCGGGCTTCAAAACCATCCCGCCTTTTGTCTCAAAGGGGCTGAGTTCAGTCTCTCTCTCCTACTGCAATCGTCTTGAATAAAGTCTTGCCTGTTTAACCTTGGTGCGATTTTTCTTTGATAATCGTGAAGAAAGGAAGGCTTCGCGGATACTCCATCGGACGCGAGTAGTATGGGGAAGCCGGAGGTCAGCTATCTGAAGGGCTCTTTGTATCACTGCTTTAGGGCTTTCTCTGGTGGGTGCTGAGCTGGAAGGGTGCAATCCAGCAGGGAGGCTGGCAGTCATGAACCGAGTCCTGCTCTTTCTGGACTGACTGCAGCAGAGGATACGGTTGGCTTCCCAGGCTAGTTGCTCCCGAGGTTGTCAGTCAGAGTTCTACAACATGACAAGTAGCATCAATCTCATAGGGTGTTTTTCCTAGGAGTACATTAAAAATACAGTGCCTGACATATAATAAATGTGCAAAATTAGCAATTATTATTATTGTTGTTTAGTTCACTTTTCATCCTAACCAGGATTTAGTCTTTTATTTTTTATATTTATTTGAGGTTTGTCGAGAGAGAGGAGGGGAGAGAGAAAGAAACATGGGCCCTGGCCGGTGTGGCTCAGTGGTTAGAGCGTCAGCCTGCGGACCAGAGTGTCCCAGGTTCGGTTCCCACCAAGGGCACGTACCTCGGTGGCAGTTTGTCCCCAGCCCTGGTTGGGGTCGTGTGGGTGGCGACCGCTCGATGTGTCTCTCACATTGATGTTTCTCTCTCTCTCTCTTCCTCCCTCTCTCCCTCCCGCTCTATCTCAAGATAAATGCAAAAATGTCCTCAGGTGAGGATAAAAAACAAACTAAAAAAGAAAGAAACATGGATTTGTTGTTCCACCCACCCACGCATTCATTAGTTGATTCCTGTATGCGCCCTGACCAGGGATCAAACCCGCAACCCTGGTGCATTAGGACGATGCTCCAACCAACGGAGCCACCGGGCCAGAGCCTAGTCTTCTATTTTAAAATAGAAAAGAAAAAGAAAGAAAGGAGCAGAACACATACAACACAAGAAAATATATCAAACCCAAACTGGTGGTTTTTACTAAAACTCTTCTTTGTCATTTTTTTTACATATTATTATATGTGGACTGGACATTGTCCATCTGTATACTCCATCACCAATTATATTTATTTTTTTGTATCCTCACCCGAGGACATTTTTCCATTTTTTGTTCAGATAGAGTGGGAGGGAGAGAGAGGAAGACAGAGAGAGAGAGAAACATTGATGTGAAAGGGACACATCAAGTGGCTGCCTCCCGCACAACCAACCAGGGCCAGGGACAAATTGCAACCGAGGTACATGCCCCTAGTGGGAACCGAACCCGGGTCTCTCTGGACCGCAGGCCGACGCTCTAACTGCTGAGCCAAACCGGCCAGGGCAATATATTTGAATGACAGAGTTAGAACTAGAAGACCCAGCCACAGAGCTTGTTGTTTTGTGTGTGTGTGTGTGTGTGTGTGTCTGTGTGTGTGTGTTTAAGATAATCACGTATTTATTTCTTAGAAACATCCAGAATACAGCACTGCAAGTAGTTTCTTATGAGGACCCTGACAGTTGACACCCAAAATGCTATATAAGGGATTGGAGCCACCTTCCTGAGAGGAGAGGAAGAAGGGCATGGAGTCCACCTGAGCATGGGGTATTGCTCAGCGATCACCAAGGTTACTGAGTGCACAACCCTAATCTGAAGGCTGGTTTACTGGACAACCTGCCCCCAGCACAAACCCCTGAGTGTTAAAGCTCACTTGTGTGCCTGTCGTTAGGCACAGGTCCTACTTCCAAAAATCCTTGTGAATATTTATTTTGAAAGCCCACTAGGTCCACGGGAAAGTGGCTAAAATCATATCCTGAATACAACTTGGCAGAGGGATAGAGAGGGGGTAAGTGGCCGGAGATCATTTTTACCAGACCAAGATAACTTGAGAGTTTCTCAACAAGGTCAATTTCTGTAAGATTCTCTGACTACTGATGTCCATGTCGTAGAAGCCCTACACATGCCTATGGACTTCCCAATCCAGCTCAATATTGACCCAGATTCCTGAGATTATAAGGTTCAGGCTATGGAAAAGATGAAAATTGATGAAATGGTCTGGCCGGTGTGGCTCAGTGGTTGAGCACTGACCCACGCACCAAGAGGTCGCCGGTTCGATTCCCAGTCAGGGCACATACCCAGGTTGTGGGCCAAATCCCCAGAGTGGGGCATGCAGAGCCAGCCAATCGATGTTCTCTCTCATCGATGTTTCTATCTCTCCCTCTCCCTTCCTCTCTCTAAAATCAATAAAGAAAAAATATTATTAAAAAAGGAAAAAAGAAATGGAGGACTGAAAGGGATTTCTGATCTCTCATCAAAGTTGTTTCTATTACTCCCTATGTAAGAGAGAGCAGGCCACTGATTACTTTTGACTTTGGATTTAGAATTACCATATATATATTACTGGACAACAATTATGCACTAAGTGCAACTCAGAAAATTCAACTGCCCCGTGAATATGTTCAAACAATACATTAAAATTAGCAGGTCCTATTTCTTGGTCATCTACAGTTTCATTTAGCTTAACTGGGAAGTCAGGAGCCTGGGTACTCCCCATTTCACATTCTAAAACGGCTTGTGGGAAATGCTGGATGGGGGATGGATGACCCAGAAGGTCTTAATAATTCCCTCAGCTTGACTAGGCTTCTTCCTGACTCTAGGCCCTGACCTTCCTTTTCTTAACGCATGTACTTGAGAAAACTTTCTACTGTAAATACTTCCTCTACCCCTTTGAGATGTAAATCTTTTTAAAAATCTCTTGCCAAAAATAAATAAATACATAAAAAAATCTCTTGCCAGGTTTATAACCCTGGAGTGTCTTTCTCAAGGACCTGGAAGCCATCCCGTTGAAATGTAACCATCAAGGAGACAGCCTCCCTATCCCCCAGTCTCTGAGGGAGGAGGGGGTCTAACTCCAGTGGGTACGAATCAGGAAACAGAGGTGGTCTAGTCACAGAGAAAAACGTGCAAATTAAGGGAGTAACTGAGCGCTGGACACATCCCATCATCAACCTCCCCACTAAACATCCCCCAGTCCTCCCCCAGCTTCCTGGGCACTTAAAACCCCTCCTCTCTTTGTTTCCGTGGAGTGGAGTTCAGTTCAGAGGAAGTTCTGGCCTCTCCCCCCTATTTCAATAGCCTTAAATAAAGTCTTCCTTGATTGTTTGCCTTTGTCCCGTGCAATTTTTGGTTTGGTGGGAATCAGATAAGAGCAGGGGAGAAGCATTTCAGCTGATTTGACTTCATAAAGACTAAAGACGCTTTGTCTCAGGGAGACCGACAATGATGTCTTTATTCTGCCCACAGGGTCCTTTGCATGTGCCTTTACGGGGACTTCAGAGCACTGAACACAGGAATGTGAGGTCCTCAAGCTCCAGGAGCAGGGGCATTTACTTTGTGACCTCCGCACACTGGCATGTCACAAGCAGCTATCTGATAGTAACCACCCTTTTTTATATGATGATTATTCACAGAATGTCTTATGCTCCCTCTGATCCTCACTTGAGTAGAATTTTTGTCACTCTAGTTTTGAAGAAGTTCATGGACATCCTAGGACACAGCGTTATTATACAGTCCCCCCTTGTCCCACCCAAATGATCGGTGACACTCAGAGGTCGCATATGCCTTGGAGGAAAAGGACAGTTCAGTTTGAAAGACAAAACCCCAGAGCACTAAGCGAAGGTTCTGTTTGTCAGATGCTCTGTTCACTGGTCTTGTCTTGGGGAATGTAAGGCGGTTTCTACAACAGCGATTAGCACAGAAACTAACCTGACCTGACATGAGGACCCTCTGTGATGATCTGGCTGACTGCTTAAATAATGCTGAAGTGCTTGGCAGAATAAAGGGGCCGGCAAAATGCAGACAGGGAAGGGGCTGATCAGGACCGCAGGGTAACACCTAACGGCAGTTCGTGAGCAGAGCCTAGCCCCGAGCAGAGCACGTATCCTGGGAGGCATGGGTTGAGTGATGAAGCCAGTGTTTGGGGAGAGGTCCAGGAGACCCCAGCAGGTAGCTGGAAGGTGAACTTCGGCATGAGGCTTGTGAAGCAAAGGAAAAGCTGCATCTTGACCAGTGACTGTCCGGCACACGCCCAGTGACCTGACCAGATGGACGTGGAGGAAGAACCGTACGACGTATCAGCACCAAAACCTGAAAAACAGTCTGGACAAAGAAAACGGCACCTGTGATTTGTCCTACTTTAGAACGGGTGAGTCAGTCACTTAACCTATTTGGAAACTCATGGGTTCTGTCTCCCAGTTTGGGCACTGGACATACAAAATCAAGTACATTTGCTAGTTCTATCTTATGAGTTCCCGCGGAGGAGACAAGCAATTAAGCAAACATTGCATTTTGATGTCAAGAATGTTATGACAGATAAAGTCAAGTGTGTCGTGAGAACACACAATACAATAAAGACACCTATGTGATTTGGAGGGTCATTCTCGTACGCAGGGCGAGAAGAATCAGCCAGGGAAAGGTGGAGGGAGCTGTGGAGGGGTCCCGATGCGTTTGAGGGCTGGCAGAAATCTGACTCGGACTAGAACAGAGCATGAGGTACGGAACCTCAGACCTGAGGACAAAAGGATGAGTGGAAACTAGATCATGCTGAAGCATTTTAAGAAGAGAGACTTAGTGTTATCTTTGAAACATGAATTATTTGGGCAAATAGCAAGATATCTGAAAAGTAGAATAACTTAGCACAGAGGAAGGCAATCTTCCAGGTAAGTATTAAAACAACAGGGGACTTATGATTATATAGGGTGGGCAAAAGTAGTTTACCGTTGAGTGTGTTTTGCAACAAATGAATCCCACGTGGAAAGAGAAAACGACAGGAGATCACGAGGACAGCTGGCCCTGAAAGGAGGCTTCTCTTTGTTTTATGAATAAGAGAAAAAAAAACGGAGCATGTTCATGGAAAGAGCCAATAAAGTGATGCATCATATAAAAGTAAAAGTGGGGTTTTGATAATTTACCAAATACCTTCACATACAGCACCGCAACAACTAAGACCAAATAAGGTACGTAACTTCCTCAAGTTCAAATCATATAACTTAATCCCTATGAACAAAAGTTCTGAAGTCTGGCTGCTTCTGTTAAAAATTTCAGCTCCAGCCCCTGGCCAGTTTTGCTCAGTGGTTAGAGCATTGGCCTTCGGACCAAGGGGTCCTGGGTTCGATTCCCAGTCAAGGGCACATACCTGGGTTGCAGGTTCACTCCCCAGCCCTGGTCGGGGTCGTGCAGGAGGCAACCAATTGACGTGTCTCTCCCACGTCGATGTTTCTCCCTCCCTCCCATTCTATCTAGAAATCAATGGAAAAATATCCTCCGGTGAGGACCAAAAAAAAAAAAAAAAAATTTTCAGCTTCACTGATGACTTAAGCATTCCACACCCCAGTCTCTTCGCCGTTAAAGCGGGAACAGCAGCCCTGACAAGGGGTTACGTGTGTGTGATGAGATCCTGCACAGAGTGTGAGGCCTCACTGACACATGGTTTAGAGCCGAGTCATAAAGCCAGAAGAGGAGCTCATGTTTTTAACGGCAAGTCCCGCGTCCTCTCCGTGTCACAGTGCTGACAAAAGAAGTGGGTGCCATGAGGCAAGGTAAAAACAGGGAACAGTATGGAATAGACACAGAATGGAGACAGCCTCTGAACAAGGCAGGGAGCACCTTCTCTGACATACGCAGAAGACTGCAGTGCAGACCAGAGTCAGTGAGGATGGGAAAAGGTAAGGAAGGTAAAGAAAATGAGTGAACTTGTCCGTCATCAGCACAGTGAGGATGATGACACTACAGTTAGAAAGTAAACTCTCCGTGAGAAATCCAAGCCCGCAAATCTATCGCCATCCCAGTCCCACCACCACGAACATCAGCACCACCAGCTCTGCCGCCAGCAAAGGAGGAGAAAAAAGGTGAACTGAAGAAAGAGAACGATAGCTCAAGAAAAAGCGGTGAGTGCAAAGATCTAGAACCAGACACTCTTAGGAGGCGAGAACCTCCGAAGGTTTGTTTTTTATTATTATTATTTTTTAAAATCCTCACCCAAGGATATTTTTGCATTTATCTTCAGATAGAGCGGGAGGGAGAGAGGGAGGAAGAGAGAGAGAGAGAGAAACATCCATGTGAGAGAGACACATCAATTGGTTGCCACCCGCATGACCCCATCCGGGCCAGAGATGAACCGCAACCGAGGTACGTGCCCTTAGCAGGAACAGAACCTGGGACTCTCTGGTCCGCGAGCCGTTGCTCTAACCGCTGAGCCAAACTTGCCAGGGCTGATAACTGGTTTTTAGAAGCAATTTCCCATATGCAGTAACTATCCTGCATTTCCCAGGCTAGACACTCTAAGAGTCTAAACAATTTGGTAAAACAAATGTCAAAATATGTACAGTATAAGGCAATTTTTGGTTATTTAATAAGATAACCCGGACATTGCATTTATTTCTCTATTTTTTTAAATTAAATGTTACATTAAAATCCCAACCCAAACCAACAAACAAAAAACTTCATCAACAATCCCTCTTCTTTAACTCACGTGTTCATTTTTCTGTGTTCTCATCCCTCTCTTTGTAGTCATTTTCCCCTCCATAGCTCTAAGTATATGTTCTACATTGTGTCTTTTCACAGCATATTTTAAAATATTTCCATGCTGCTAAAATTTTCATATTTATGATGACTACTGTTTGATATTCAAATAATCAGGTTTTTAGTTTGGTTCATTGGTTTTGGGGGGAACAAAGGAAATGAGAGGAATGGGAACGTTTCTTTAACATCATGAACACGTCAGTAGATCAAATCTCTAAATCAAAAGGTGTGGACATGTTCAGCCTCTCAATATACTGGGAAATTATCTCCAAGAGTATTGTGGAAATAGGCTGAGAAACTGGCTGAAAACTCTCGTGAAGAAAGAACATCTGAGGGAGGAAGGAAGGAAGTTTTAAATTAGGTTTTCCAATTACTCTATTATTCTGAGTTTATTATACATTTAACTTATATCTAAATTAGGATCTACTCCTAGACTATGTATACTGTTCTCTTTATCTATACATGTAACATTGTTACATTCTTCAACGTATTTGTTTTTTGTTCTGATTTAGTACTGCTTCCACATTTTTATTGCTTTTTAAAAACTCATTTACAAATATAAACTTTTTATATAACATGGTTTTCTCTTTACAAGAATAAGCTCAAACGACACATCTTGCCCTGCAACCTTTCTTTTCTTTTTTTTAAATATTTTTTCTTTTAGAGAGAGGAAAGGAGAGAGAGAGAGAGAGAGAGAGAGAGAGAGAGAGAGAGAAACATCGATGAGAGAGAACATCGACTGGCGGCCTCCTGCATGCCCCCCACTGGGGATCAGGCCCACAACCTGGGCATGTGCCCTGACCGGGAATCGAACCAGTGACCTTTTGGTGCATGGGTCGATGCTCAACCACTGAGCCACACCGGCCGGGTGCCCTGCAACCTTTCTACTGAAGAAATAGATTAGTAATGCACTCCTCTGACAATCTTTCCACGTCAAATTCCCTCAATTTTTTTAATGACTTATTCTATGCAATTCAGGTTTTAATACTGAATGCATAAAGACTACTTATGTATTTATAAGCTATAAGCATATAATAACAAAGCAAAAACCTAAGAACTCCAAGTCAGCTTAGGAAATAAAGTATTACTACCAGTACCTCTGATACGCAAAAGTGACCCTCCCTCCGCAATCCCACTTTCCCCCTCTCCTTCAGAGGACAGTATTCATTGTTCCTTTTCTTTGTTCTAATCCTGCCACAAATACAAATATATCATGAAACAAAATACTGTTTGCTGTTGTATGCTTTTCAACTTTAGGTAAATGAAATAATATTATATGCATGTCTCTGACTTGTTTTTCCCACCCCCAACAATTTTTAGATTAGTTCATATTGACACAGGTAGCCACAATTCATTTATTTTTATTGCTGTACACTATTTCTCTATATCAACACACATATATCTATGGGGATATATATATGTATATTCTCCTGTGATGCTCTTTAGATTAAGAAAATTGCCATCAATTTCATTTTCCCAGAGGGAGTCAGGCTTTCTAATATATCTGATAAACGTTTTTAAATATACATCAATCAGAAATATTTTATTCATCCCACAGCTAATTTAGGAGTACCCTCAGGAAATGTATATATGTAAATATTGGTTCACTATATATAGAACACTGGTATAAAAAAGTAAATGTCAGAATTAACCAACCAGGAGAGTTCTCGGGTACATGGGTGGTGCTCAGTAAATGTTTCCTAGATGAAAGAACTTACAGTTTATAACATGCATATTGCAGAATCTGTGACAAAAGTGTTCTGGACTCAGAAGAGACAAACTAAAAGATTCAAGAAAGAGCCATCATATATCAAATTACAAACACTCTGTCTATATATATGATATAGATGCATACATAATATATATATTTATAAGTAGTTGCTCAAGATAAATTTTTATTTGTATGCAAGAGATGTTTAGGAAAAGTACTCTGCAGCCCGGCCGGTGTGGCTCAGTGGTTGAGCATCGACCCATGCACCAAGAGGTCGCCAGTTCGATTACTGGTCAGGGCACATGCCCAGGTTGTGGGCCCGATCCCCAGTGGGGGGCATGCAGGAGGCCGCCAATCGATGTTCTCTCTCATCGATGTTTCTATCTCTCTCTCTCTCCCTTCCTCTCTCTCTAAAAAATCAATAAAGAAAAAAAAATTTTTTCAATAAAAAAAATTAAAAATAAAAGTGCTCTGCAAACTACAAATACATCATATTATTCATCTCGATATTGTTTTTAATAAAGAATCCAATGCCAACTGAGTACTGGGGGAGAAACGGTACATTCAAGCTCAGAGGTAACATGGTCTCTGGTGGTGACTTTCACGCCACGTTCCATATTCCATGACATACTTGTCGAGGCTGCAGGAGACGGTGAGGAAGGGAAAGAGCACCTGAGCCCCACCCTCAGCTCAGTTAGATTCGCTGATCTATGATCTGTTTTAACTACTGGGCTTTTGCAGAAAATGTCCTTCATTTTCACTCAGGGTGTGTATTACCATATACAACTATCAAACCTGTCGGTGGTAAGAGATGGGTCTCAGAGATCACCTATCCCAAGCCCTTGTTTTAGAAATATGCAGCTTGACCCTAGCAGAGACAGCCATCAAAGTCATCTGGAAATAAACTAAATATACAAAGAGATACACCCCAGATCCAAAAGACAATATTATTTAAAAAAATTTTTAAGACTAATTAACTCCTGTGTTTGGCTATGAAATTGCGAGCCTTAAAGTAATATTTTAAGATGAATCATTTTTATTTTACAATTTAGTTGACATACATTATTATGTTAGTTTAGGTACATCCCTCAGTGATTAGACATTACAGAACTTACTAAGTGATCATCCTGATAAATCCTGCACCCATCTGACACCATACATAGTTATTAGAATATTATTGACTATATTCCCTATGCTGTACTTTACATCCCCATGACTATTCTGTAACTACCAGTTTGTACTTCTTAATCCCTTCACCTTTTCCGCCATCCTCCCAACACCTCTCCCATCTGGCAACCATCAAAATGTTCTCCGTATCTATGAGTCTGTTTCTGTTCTGCTTATTCATTTATTTTGTTTTTTAGATTCAATTGTTGATTGATATGTATTTATTGCCATTTTATTGTTCATATTTTTTATCTTTTTTTCCCTACATTTTATATAATACTGGTTTAGTGGTGATGCATTCCTTTAGCTTTTTTCTTGTCTGGGAAGCGCTTTATCTGTACTTTGATTCTAAATAATAGCTTTGCTGGGTAGAGTGATCTCGGTTATCGTCCTTGTTACCAGACGGTAACCAGGCCTGGAACGGGTCTGCCTTGGGCCGGAGGGTACTGTGTGGTTCTTGACTTTGTGCAGGAAAGATTCCACAAGAGTCCAGGTGATTTTGAGAGCACGTTTATTAAAGCTGGGGACAGTGAAACAAAGGAAGGGCTTAGGATAGAAGACGCACAGGAGAGAGCCTAGGTGGGGCTGCTTTGGCTCTCTGGAAACGTTACAGGAAAAAAGTCAGCCAAGGTGAGGCTACTGTTAGCTCACAGGGAAGTCAGAGGAAAAAGGGGCCTTGGAGACAGGCCTGGGGTGAGCTGCTGCTGCCCGCTGCTCCCCTTGTTGCAAGTCTCGTGAGGGACCCTCAGAGTTTAGGAGAAAGAAAGAAAGTTCATGCCTGAGAAAAGGCATGGGTGTGCTTCACAGAGAGAAGTATCGCTGGTATCCTTTGTCTTGGGGGCTTTTATCTTTCTTCTGCAGGTGAGAATCTTAGGGGAGGGTTTCAGCAGAATATTCATCAGCTTTCCAGGTGTGCTTTTAATATGCTGATGCACCAAAATAAGCATCTAGGGGAGTTTGAAATTATTCCTGGGAAACTTCATTGCTTCACTTTTATCTTGGGTCTGTCTGGCTCTAATCGGGTTTTTGATATTTGTTGCCTTGACTTCATCTGTCCTTGGGGTTGGCTGGCACAAATGGCATTAATTGGGCTCTGTCCTCTATCTCCCAATCATGGTGATTTAAGCTATGTATTATTCTCTGGTTAGGGAGAAGAGGTATAAACCATTTGCTCTTAAGTGTCCTTGGTTGGGGAAGACAAGGTCTTGTGATTCAGTAGCTGGCTGTAAGTTGTTCAAATTGTTTATCCTTGTTTAATGATCTTGTCTCAGTTTCTCCATTCCACTTGCCCAGTTATTCTCGTAGATTCTTACTTTCCTGCCTCAGTAGTACAGTGTCGACAAATGTCTTCAACAAATCTAATACTATATTTGAGCATGTTTCATTCTTAGTATGAAAATGTACTGAAACACTTACCTTTAGTTTTACCTTCAGGGTCTGTTCTGTTGTCTCCACGCTCTGAGTTCTGGATCCTAGTGACTGCACGATTAAGGGCTACAATGGAGAAGGATGGGATCAACTATTCTAAGTTGGAATAAAGGTAATACTGTTAAACAAAGATTCCCTTTACAGTTATCCAACTTCCCTAACAGTACTTAGGGTCAGGTTAGTAATGTGACTGAAAACTCTTCCGTGAAAAAGAGAAAGGTGTCAAAAGCTTCTTAAATGATAGCTCAGAATTTCTAACTTTTAAAATGCTCTAACTTAAGGGTAAAAAAAAAATTCTGATACCCACAATACAATACTCTCATTTTAGAACCTCTAAAAGAAATAATAATAGCATCTGAAAACTTACTGTGGACCAACCCCTGAGTTAAGCACTTTACATTCATTATAACTAATCTGCAGAACACTCTACATAAGGTGGGCACCATCATTTACTCCTTTCATAGACTAGGAAACAGTTACACACCTGCCCAGGATAACAGTAATTTACTGGAACCCAGATTGAAACCTAGAAGGTACAACTTCAGAAAGTGAGCTCTTAAACATCACCCACTAAACTTCCTTACAATGGGACAGAGGAGAAAAGACAGTATGACACTACATTGCTGCTCCCTAAATGAAAACATTTAGGCAGTGTTATAGCCCTTATTGTAACTATACTCTAGTAGCCAATTTTCCATTGTTAGTTAAAAATCTGAACATACCGCTAACCTACCTATCACAGGGTGTTCTGTTTATCTTTTAGTGTCTTCACTTTAATTTCTCCCAGTTCTAACCACCGTATCTGCCAACCTGGTGTCGCCTGCAAACATATCAGACGTGCTCCCTGCTCTGTCAATTCCTGGATCAGGGATCAGAGCAAGCCCCGCAAGCTCATCCTGCAGGGGATGGACAGCGCTCAGCAGACAGCCTGCAGCGGGCGTTATAAACGGCGGTGGAAAGGTGACCAGTGCAGGTGCCAATGCACAGGCCTGGGCTCTGCGCTCCAACGCGCCCACCTGTGCGCTTAAGATGAGCATGTGTCACTGAATTTGACCTCAAATGTAAAAATATGCCGGCGTAGAAACCACAGCACGAGCTGTGCGACAAGAAAGTCAAAGGCAATGTGTATTTTCTGACAGAGGAAACAGGAGGCCCTGGAGGGGTCGTGTCATTGCAGAAGGACCCCTGCTGAGGCCCAGGCCTGGCCTCCTCCTTCCCAGGTGCCCCCAGGTGGAAGACACGCCCACTCAGGCGTTGCCTAGGAACAGATCACAGAGCTTTGACCCTTAGCCCCGCCCACGATGCAATTCCTGGACAGTTGGTAGTTTGTCCGAGGGCGCTGGACGCTCTTGGCAGAGCGGACGGGTCAGTCCTGTGACCCCCCAGTGACGGCCTCCTGGTTTGGTGGCCTTGGCTCTGGCCAAGGCCGTTCCCTGGGGCCAGTGGGTGGCAGTGTGGCTTCCTTCACGGGACACATCTCTAACTTCACACAGGAGGTGCTGAGGAAGGAACCCAGAAAGGAGGAAGAGACACCGGACTCTAAGAGGAAGGAGGCTGAAGCCACGCAGGCCTTTCAAGAGCAGAGAATGAGAGACTTGAAACTGTGATGATCTAGAACAGGGGTGACCATCAGAGCTTCCCGTGGAGCCGCACACTGCTGCTTCCTGACATCAACTACAGCACGGACACTTGGAAGTCAGTCGGACTTCGGAAAGGAAGACAGACCGTGCAACAGAGTGACTGCAGGAGCTGCAGCAGCCACTGGGTCAGGAAATCCTGGGGCTGGCCTAGTACAAAGTGCATCCGTGGAGGAAGCACTGAGAGTCCAATGAGTACTGTCTGATGCTGAAACTAGAATGATGACCTGGAGCAGCTTAAACCAGGAGAACAGTCTCACTGACAGCAATCAAATCACGGAGAAGCAGCAGCAGAAATTCAGCTCAGCACAGGGCAGTTCTGCAGAGCCAGCCAGGCCCCCCCAGGTCCGGTGGAGGTGACTTAACCACCACCCCCCACCGGGTCAGCCACCGCAGAGCGCAGTCTCTCTGAGGCAGTGAAACCTGATGAGCTCAGTGAGTCTTCTCAGTTCCTCCCAGAGGAGCTTCAAGGGCCGAGATAATCAATGTAGGAAAAGAAGCAACAATTAGAACCCTGGAGAAAGGTCACCAGGGAGCGTCTGGTCCCACGGCTGCCACCTCCGCACTAGCGGGAAAACAACGTGAGCAAACTGATTCAGAAATGAAGCCGCTGTAGGAGACACAAGATGTTTTACAAACCTACTTAAGGAGAAAGAGCTCTTAATCAAAGCAAAGAGGGATGAATTCCCTTTTTTAAGTGAAAATTTCACTAATAAAGTGACTGAAAATGAACTTCTGAGGCAGGCAGTAACCAACCTGACAGAGACTATTGAATTTTGAAGTTGACATGTGGAAACTCAAACAGGAAAATGAAAAATTAGTAGAAACTTCATGGGAAAAGGAAACAGAAAGTCAAGCACTACAGGAGACCAATATGAGACTTTCTTTGGTGGAAAAAAAAGACTTGGAAAATATTGCAATGACAAACAAGGCTGTCGCTTTAGAGCAACTACTGAGAAAAAAATAAAAAGAACAGGGCGAGACGGGGAATTAAATCTGCTTTCAGAAGCAGTCACATCAGTCCAGCAAGAGACAGTTATGTTTCAACAGGAGGGAAATGAGGTCACGTTGGCACTGGAACAGAAACAAATGGAAAACTGTGCCTTAGAGAAGGACAGTCAATATTATGTGACAAAGAAATACCCTTTAACCAGGAACTGGAGAGATCCCTTCGCCGAGCTTTAGGATCACAAGATTCTCCTTTGCCACAAGCTTGGGCTGCAGAAGACGGAGCAGCTCATCTTAGAAGGAAAGTCAGGTTCATCTTCTAATGTAATGGAAAAGGCAAGCCACTGAGCCCGTCTGTAGGTAGAGTCTCTGCAGGACCAACTGAAGGTTGTCACAAGGAGGGAGATGGAAGTGCATGACAGCGTCCTGTCTCTCAGGAGCAGGGGAGCAGTATGCTCACACACCAGCTAACCTGGAGTTGGTACCAGCTGCATGGATGCAGAGCCTAGACGGAAAACGGGGTGTCATCAGGAGTGTCTGGATACAGTGAATGCTGGCTTGGATCAGAAGGTAGAACAAATTAAAGAATTTATATAACAAAATGAGGTCCAATAGGAAGTGCTGGATATCATACAAAAGAAATAAATGAACTTACTAAGTAGCCCAGAAGGAAAAGTTGACAGTGCAAATGAGAAACCTCTTTAGAGGATATTTTCAAACACTGAAACATGAACGTCATGAAGTGTTACAATTAATGGGAAGTGCGCTACGTGTCAGAAGCAAAGAAATGGAGTTGTTCACTTTAGAGCAAGGCAGTGTTACCAGGTGGACGGCCAGGTGACTTGGATCAGAAAGTGTCCCCCACACAGCTCTGAGACCAATGCAGCATTCCATGCACAAGGGTTCTTTTTCAGAACTTTTTGTTAAATATCAAGAAACAGAATCTCATTCCGCTTTTCCAGCAGTGAAACACTCTGCTTGTGATACGAAGCCTCGAGAATCACCAGGGAAGACAAAACGAGCTAAAAATGTGCCGTCGAGTCTTCATCTTTCCAGGAGATCCACACTCAAAACACAGATGCGAATCCCTGTTCCACAGCTGTGTCTCTTATTCACCCACCAAGACCTGCAACTGGTGGGTCTGGGCATCTTCTTCTAAATGTCATTGCTAATGCTCTGCCCACATATTCACCTTTGCTACTGTCAGCTGACCAGAGAGCCCAAGTTGTCCTCAAAGACCTCCCAAAGCAAAAAGGATGATTCTTGAGCCAAAGATAAGATGGCACTTTAAAGCAGTGGCCTTTTGGGAAAAGGTCTTATTTGTTTTTGCAGTTTTACTTATTTAATAAAGACATTCTTAATACTTAAAAAAGAAAAATTGTTAGTGTCTTCATTAATCAAATGAAGTGTTTTTTTATAATCATTTGCTTTAGAGTTGGAAAAGGGGCCCCAGATCATCTAATCGAATGTCCCTCCCAATACAGACATTGTCTCGCCAATATTTCAAAAACCACAAGCACTCCTATCTTGATCTTTAAAACCGATCAGGCCCGTAATCTTAAGGCTAGATGTCTCAGAGCTAGTAGATAAGGTACAAAGTACAAGTTTCCTTTCTTGAACCCAAATCATAATTACATGAGAAAATATGTAGCAAGCTAGGAAAGAAAAAAAAAATGTTGAAACTAAACATGTTAGGAGAAAACTTCAGAATACATTTCACCAACCAACTAGTCTTAAAGTGAAACACAGCTAAACTAGGCAAGTAAATACTGAAATACCTTAAACTCTTAAGCATTAAATAAAGACATACTAATGGGAACTACAAGAGAAACGATGCCCTAAAGGTCAAGGGAAGGCCTCCTGTCTGAAACAAGGATCCATCTGAAGCTCCCAGATGTTAGCACCAGGAACAACCCGCTTTGAAATAAATGCCCTTCCGATTGCAGCTATTTCCCCCCCAAAGCTATTTTAAATGCTTTTGTTTAAAATACTATGAGGGCTTATAACGCATAGAACATTCACTTTGATTTATTCACAATGCCATGAAAGGCTGGAGAAAAATAAAGTTCCCCCTACAGGTGGAGCTGGAGATGAGGTCTCACCGTTGCTGACAGACCAGAGCAAAGCGAAGCAAAGCCTAATGAACGTCACGTTCTCAATGCAAAGCCACCTTAGAATGGCCCGTTTGAGGCCTACTTCAAATTAAAAGGAAAATATATCATTTTAGCTTTAAAAGGCAAAAAAGCCTTGCCTTCTCTATTTTTACACCATGACAACTAAAACTAGCTTCCACTAAGGACAGTTTCTGTTATATTTACCACAAAATATGCTAATTTTATCAAAATCACACAAAAACATTCATTACTGTAAACTTGAAAGCAGTTTCTTACAGTCTTAACCAATGACCAGTGACCTCAAAATGGGACATTTAAAGGTTGCAAAGTGGCCCTGGATGGTTGGCTCGGCGGTTAGAGTGTCAGCTGCGGACCAGGGAGACCCGGGTTCGGTTCCCACTAAGGGCACGTACCTCGGTTGCAGTTTGTCCCTGGGCCCCCGTCGGGTCGTGCGGGAGGCAACCAGTTGATGTGGCTCTATCACATTCATGCTTCTCTCTCTCTCTCTTCCTCCCTCCCTCCCACTCTATCTGATGATAAATAGAAAAGTATCCTCAGGTGAGGAATCAAAAAAAAGAAAAAAGTTGCAAAGTGACTTTCACATTTTAAAAAGTGCTAAAGGAGAGAAAGGGTGCAGTTAATCTAAGGAACATTTATTGATATTACCTTTTCTGATTTTTTCTCTTCTGAGTCACTACTGGATATTCTTGTCCTGAGTCTCACAGAGTCTTCTTTAAAAATATCTCCAAACCCAACTCCTCGGATTTTCTTTGGCTGTGGCACTGAGCTGGGGGCAGTTTCATTCCCGTTCCCCAGCGAGGGGAAAGGCGACGTGGGCCCCGTCCAAACCGTTTCTGAAAGAATCACGTTTGAAGAATGACACCTCACCTGCGGAAAGTCTTGACACTCCCCTTCCACAGTGTTTACATCTGTACTTCTTAACAGGAAATGTCAAATAAAAGTAATAAATTAAATGACTGAGTACTGACATACCCAGAAGAGTAAGATGCACTTTATGCTGATGTTTCTGGATGCTGTGTGAAACAACAACTTAGGTATTTTTAATTAGTAAAATACGAATTAAGAAATCTAGGAGATCATATTATACAGGATCCTTACAACAGTATGTCCAACTCACAGCTTTGGACAAAGATGATATGAAATGTGAGACTGAAGCCTTAAAGAGATAAAGTTTATCGATTTTAAAAGTTGTATGATTCAATCTGATCAAAGTTAGGATGAGTTTCCAAATATGAAAACTGGTAATATTGGCAAATTTTTATTTTAAAAAGCCGTCAGTTCAAGAGCCGTCATCTTAACTCATGGTTGAAGTGACGTAAGTCTAAATCTACAGCAGTCCATGACATTTACATTATAATGGTACAAATGTTTCTAGAAGTTGAACATTGCAGGGGTAAGAGAGTGGTTTCTCATCCCTGCTCAGTAGAAAGGTTCTTACTCAGAGACCTCGATGAGTCCACGAACAGCCCCATGGAAAACCGTGTGGGTATTTTTCAGTTCATTTTTTTTTATATATATATATAAAATAAGCACAGCTCATAACAGATTCTCAAAGGGCCTTATGATTTAATAAATCAAGTTCTAGAGTAAATCAAGAAAATGCCAGTAACATTTCAGAGTGGAGGTGAGGAATAGGGGAAAATACATAATATCAATTCACTGAACTATGAGTCTGTTGAAGTTTAACAGTAAGGATAACAACGGGTAATAATCAAAACGGTACTTAAAGTGATGTCAGAGGAACGGCTGCATGAGAAACCCCTTGGGTCTCTTCTCTTGAAGTTTCAACAATTTGAATAGCTACTCAACAAAAGATGCCCTGCTCAAGCCACAACCACACCTGAGAGATCCGTGCATTGCAACACCTGAAGGTGGGCATGTGGGAACAAACGGGGAGGCGAGAAGGGAGAAGGGCGGAGCTGACCCACGGATGTAGCCCTTCAGCCCAGAGAGGGCAGGGGTCCGATTGTGGCTGGTGCTCCCTTCAGCTGGGCGAGCAGACAGATTCAGGGGCACTCCTGCAGGAGTGAGCAGCACTGCCCCAGACCTGGGCAAGGACACAGCATGGGGTGCGGCCACTGTTGTGGGGCAGTGGGCATTCCAGGCAGAGGAGTGAAGCCGCAAGCCTGCTGCCCGGTAACCTCCCAGAGCTCACCTCCCTTTGCCCTTGGTGTCGGGTTGCGGAGCACATTATCCGCAAACCTGAAAACTGATACTACAGAATCTCCTATTTCCCTGAGCAAAGGGTGCACTCTGTGACTGGGCCGGTCCGGGTCCGGGGCACAGGGGGAACCCCGGGGAGGTCCAAGGTCGCCATTACCAGGAGGGCAAAACAACAAAGGAGCTGGCTGGTTCCTCCAGCCTACTCCACCCCCACGCATCTTGGCTACACTGATGGCAGTGTCTGGCGAACAGGACACACAATTCACGGAGCTAAAAAACTTGTGATTCAACACCACCTACTGGAAAAGAATAGAAAGACCTCTTTGTATTAATCTGCTAGAGAAGTGCCTCGACAGAGAAGGAATCCATCAAATACCAAGAATAACCAAGGTAGCAAAGCAGCTCAGAAAGAAAATAAAGCTCCAGAAAACACATTTAAAGACATGGAAATATGTGATACAAAGGGCAGAATTCAAGATCACAATTCTGAAAATACTGAATGAGGTGCGAGAAAACACAGACAAGCAATTTAATGCGTTCAGAAAACAAATTAATGAACAAAACAAGTACTTTACCAGAGACACTGAAACTTCAAAAAAGAACCAAACAGAAATTGTGGAGATGAATAACTCAATAAAAGAGATCAAGAATGAGCTAGTGAGCATGGGAAATAGAACAAAGAAGTTGGAGGAAAGAATTAGTGATATCAAAGATAGAAATCTAGAAATGATGCAGAGGGAAGAGAGAGACCAGAGCATTTACAAAAAAAAAAAAAAAAAAGAGCCCTGATCGGTTTGGCTCAGTGGTTAGAGCATCAGCCTGCAGACCAAAGAATTGCGGGTTCAATTCCAGTCAAAGGCATGTACCTCGGTTGCAGTTTGTCCCCAGCCCTGGTCAGAGTCATGCAAGAGGCAATCAGTCAATGTGTCCCTCTCAAGTACATGTTTCTCTCTCTCTCCCTCCTCCCACTCTATCTGAAGATAAATGGAAAAATATCCTCGGGTGAGGATTAAAAAAAAAAAAAAAAAAGGAAAGAGCTCTATAAGAACTATCTGTTTCCATCAGAAAGAGCAATCTAAGAATGATAGGCATACCAGAAGAAGAAAAGAGGGGAAAAGGAACAGAGAGCCTACTCACCTAGTGGATGAAAATTTCCAAAACCTATAGAAAGAACTAGATCCTTAAATCTAAGAAGTAAACAGAACACCTAGTTACCTCAATCCAAAGAGGCCCTCTCCAAAGCACATTGTAATAAAACTATCAAAAATTAATGACAAAGAAAGAATTCTCAAGGCAGCCAGGGGAAAAAAGGAAGTGACCTACAAAGGAAAACCCATCAGGTTATCTATCACTGAACTTATCAGCAGAAATTCTACAAGCCAGAAGAGAGTGGAACCAAATATTCACAGGTCTGAAAGAGAGACATTACCAGCCACGAATAATATACCCAGGAAAATTATCCTTTAAATGCAAAAGAGAAATAAAGACTTTTCCAGACATACAGAAGCTGAGGGAATTTATCACCAGAAAACCTCCATTGCAGGAAATGGTCAAGGGGGTTATTCCACCTGAAACAAAGAACAAAAGGTCACACTGTGGATGAGATCACCCACAGACTTACAGCATAAACAGGGATAATTTGCGACAACAAAAACATAAAAGGGGTGGGGGTAAAGGTCTGAATTTGCAAAGGAAGATGGAGGCCAGATGCATTCAAAAGAAAAAGGACTTACACGAAACTTTCTTTTTCATAAATCTAATGGTAACCACACACAAAAATCCCAAAACTGAGACACTTAGCATAGAAAAAGAGAAAATAGAGGAGAGAAGTATGGAATACCATCAAATGAAAACAACAGAAACACAAAAGAAAAGAACCAATAGAGGCACAGAGCTATCAAAAAAACAAAAGATAAAATGGCTATAGGAAATCCTCATACATCAATAATTATCCTAAATGTAAATGGACTGAATTCACCAATAAAGTGGCACAGAGTAGCAGATTGGATTTTTTTAAAAAGTCAACCATATGCTTTCTTCAGGAGACACATCTAAGCTGCAAAAAACAAAAGTAGATTCAAAGTGAAAGGGTGGAAAATGATTCTCCAAGCAGATAACATCCACAGAAAAGCAGGTAGAGCCATACTTATATCTAAAAAAAAAATAGATTTCAAGATAACAAATGTAACAAGAGACAAAGATGGACATTTTATAATGATAAATCAGGGAGCACTGAAAAATGTAAAAGAAACTACTAACAGAATTAAAGGGAGAAACAAACTAAAACACAGTCATAGTTGGGGACCTTAATAATCCATCAACAGCTCTTGACTGATCATCCAAACATAAAATCAACAAAGAACTATTGACCTTAAGTGACACATTAGACCAAATGGAAATAATTGACATCTACAGAGTCTTTCATCCCAGAACATCAGATTATACATTCTTCTCCAGTGCACATGAAACTTTCTCAAGGATACACCATATGTTGGGTCAGAAAACTAGTCTCAACAAATTCAAGAAGACTGAAATCATACCAAGCATATTCTCTGACAACAACTATCACAATGCTTTGAAATTAGAAATCAATTACTAGGGGAAGTAATGAAACCCACAAATATGTGGAGATTAAACAACATACTACTAAAAACTGAATGGGTCAAAGAAGAAATAAAAGGTGAGATTAAACGATATAGAGACAAATGAGAATGACAATACGATATATCAAAACTTCTGGGACACAGCTAAAGCAGTAATAAGAGGAAAGTTGATGTCGTTGCAGGCCTGTCTCAAGAAACAAGAGACTAATCATCAGAGAGATGCAATTTAAAACGACTATGAGGTATCACCTCACACCTGCCAGAATGGCTGCCACCAACAAATCATCAAACAACAAGTGCTGGTGAGGGTGTGGAGAAAAGGGTACTCTAGTACACTGCTGGTGGGAATGCAGACTGGGGCAGCCACTATGGGAAACAATAGTAGGGTGTTTCCTCAAAAAATTAAAAATTGGAACTGCCAGACTTCCAGTCATGATAGTGGCATAGGTAAATGTGGTATTGCCTCCTCCCACAACCACATCAAAATTACAACTAAACTACAGAACAATCATCATTCAGAACTGCCTGATATCGAGCTGAATGGAAGTCCTACAACTACAAAATTAAAGAAGCAGCCACATGGAGACTGGTAGGAGGGGCTGAGGTACGGATGGGCTGGTCCCACACCCACATGTGGAGGATAAAAATCAGGAGGGACACCTCAGCTGGGAAGGTCCTCCCTGAGGAGTGAGGGGTCCCCCTCCCACACCAGGTGCCCAGTTCAGGGTTCCAGTGCCAGGAAGAGAAGTCCCCATAACTTCTGGCTGTAAAAACCAGCAGGAACTGAGGCTGAAGGAGGCTGAGGCTTCTGGAGCCCCAAGCAGTTCCTCTTAAAGACTGGCTCTTTCTGGGCTCCAGTGTTGGGGAGCCAGCTTGAAAGTCACCAAAGACATATGGGGAAGAACTGAGCTGTTTGGCATTGGGGTGAGAGGTGGAGGGGCAGCTTTCCCCTGGACAGATTTGCTGTCAGCGGCCGTTGTTCCTTTGGAGAGCCCTTCCCTGGGGCAGCAGACAGTTGCCACATCTGGGACTCCAGCAACCTGGCTCACACTGTTGGCCCCACCCTAATGATTCCCTGAGGCCCAGCCCCATCCAACTTTCAGGCCCACCCAAGCTTTTTCCAGTGGCTTTACCACAGGATTGGCCTGTCTTGGATCCTGCTCCAGAGTTTCCTAAAATCTCTCAAACAAGCAGCATCTGGTCTCAGCGAGCCCCATATGTCTCATTAAGTGGCCCCAGGCCTGGCACTAGAAGCAGCTAGCCTTGGTTCATAACTTGGCTTTTCCTGGGCACCTCCAAGCCCAGCATAAGAAGCAGCCATCAGCAGATCACTTTGTAGCTTATGCCAGGTGGCCCCAGGTAGAACACAGGCAGTCACTGACCTTGCCCCAGAGCCAGCACACCCAGTGGACAGCTTCAGACCACATCAAAATACCACCACCCAACCACCTCCACAAGTGACACACTCAATGGGTGGACTCGTTGGGTACCAGAACCCTGCTGAAGTAAGTCTTGCTCTGTGTGGTGGGCCCTGCACAGCTGAGCCTCCAAGGTAGTCAGAGGTCAGTGGTCAGTGGGCATAGCCAGTTCTTTCAGCTGATCAGCCTGAGCAAATCCCTCCCATTGACGTGACAACAGCAATCAAGACTCAATTACAACAGAAGGGTGTAAAGTCCACATGAGGGGTGCACCTCAAGGACCCAGCTGGGATGATCAGGGAGGCTGTGCCACTGGATCCTACAGGACACCTACAACAATAAGCCACCCTACCGAGCCTAGGAGACATAGCAACTCTACCTAATATATAGAGACAAACACAGGGAGGCAGCCAAAATGAGGAGACAAAGAAACATGTCCCAAATGAAAGAAAAGAACAAAACTCCAGGAAAAGAACTAAACAAAATGGAGATACGCAATCAATCAGATGCAGAGTTCAAAACACTGGTTATAAGGATGCTCAAGGAATTTAGTGAGAACATCAACAACATAAAAAAGGACCAGTCAGAAATGAAGGATGCACTAATGGATATAAAGAATAATTTACAGAGAAGCAATAGTAGAGTAGGTGAAGCCAAGAAGCAAACCATCGATTTGGAATATAAGGAAGCAAAAAACACCCAATCAGAACAGGAAAAAGAAAAAAGAATCCAAAAAAATGAGGATAGTGTAAGGAGCCTCTGGGACAACTTCAAGCATAACAACATTTGCATCATGGGGGTACCAGAAGGAGAAGAGAGAGAGCAAGAAATTGAAAACCTATTTGAAACAATAATGACAGAAAACTTCCCTGACTTGGTGAAGGAAACAGACATACAAGTCTACGAAGCACAGAGAGTCCCAAACAAGATGAACCCAAAGGAGTCCACACCAAGACACATCATCATCAAAATGTCAAAGGTTAAAGACAAAGAGAGAATCTTAAAAGCAACAAGAGAAAAGCAGTTGGTTACCTACAAAGGAGCTCCCATAAGACTGTCAGCTGATTTCTCAAAAGAAACTTTGCAGGCCAGAAAGGATTGGCAAGAGATATTCATGACCTACGACCAAGATTACTCTATCCTGCAAAGCTATCATTTAGAATTGATGGTCATATAGAGAGTTTCCCGGGCAAGAAAAAGCTAAAGAAGTTCATCACCACCAAACCAGTATTATATGAAATGTTGAAGGGTCTTCTTGAAGAACAACAAAAATATGAACAATAAAATGGCAATAAATACATATCTATCAACAATTGAATCTACAAACAAAATGAGCAAGCAGAACAGAAACAGACTCATAGATACAGAGAGCTTTTTGTTGCTTGCGAGATGGGAGGGAGCTGGGGGGATGCATGAAAAAGATGAAGAAATTAAGAAGTACAAATTGGTTGTTAGACTGATGAACCTCAAAGGGAAGGGGGGAGGGAGGGTGGGAAGAGATAAACCACAGAACTTCTATGCATATATGCATAACCAATGGACACAGATAATAGTGTGAGGAAGGCAGGAGGGGGTGGGATTGGGTAGTAGGGGGTCAATGGGGGAAAAGAGGGGGGACATCTGTAATACATTCAACAATAAAGATAAGTTAAAAAAAACCAAAAACTGAACTGCCATTTGACCCAGTGATCCCACTTCTAGGAATATATCCTAAAAGCCTGAAACACCAATCAGAAAGAATATATGTACTCCTGTTCATAGCAGCACTATTTACAATTGCTAAGATCTGGAAACAGCCCAAGGGTCCATCAGTAGATGAATGGATAAAAAAAGCTGTGGTGCATTTACACAATGGAATACTATGCAGCTGTAAAAAAGCGAGATCTCTTATCATTTGAGATGACATAGAGGGACCTGAAGAGTATTATAGTAAGTGAAATAAGTCAGTTGGAGAAAGGCAAATATCACATGATCTCACTTATTTGTGGAATATAATGAACAAAATAATATGATGAACAAAATAGATCCAGAGACATAGAAGTAGGGTACAGATTGACAAACCTCAGAGGAGGGGGGCGAAGGAGAGGGAAGAGATAAACCAAAGAACTTGTATGCATATATGCGTAACCATGGACACAGACAACAATACTGTGTGTGAGGGGGGAGGGTGTCAGGAGGAGGGTGTCAATGGGGGAAAAAGGAGAAACATCTGTAACAAAAATAAATTAATTAATTTAAAAAAGAAAGAAACAAGAGAAATCACAAGTAACAACCTAACATTACATCTTAAAGAACTATAAAAAGAAGTAAAAAAGCAACCCAAAGTTAGCAGAAGAAAGGAAATAATAAAAATTAGCGTGGAACTGAATGAAATAGAGAACAAAAAGATTATACAAAAAATTAATACAACCAAGAGATTTTTCTTTGAAAAGATTAATAAAATTGACAAATTCCTGGCTAGACTCACTAAGGAAACAGGAGAAAAAACTCATGAACAAAATCAGAAATGAGCCCTGGCTGATTTGACTCAGCAGTTACAGCGTCAGCCCACAGACCAAAGAGTTGCAGGTTCAATTTCGGTCAAGGGCATGTACCTCAGCTGCAGTTTGGTCCCCAGCCCTGGTCGGGGTCATGTGAGAGGTAACCAATTGATGAGTCTCTCTCACGTCGATGTTTCTCTCCCTCTCTCTCTCTCTCTCTCTCTCTCTCTCTCTCTCTCTCTCTTTCTCTCTCTCTCTCTCTCTCTCTCTCTTCCTCCCCCTCCCACTCTATCTGAAGATAAAAGGGAAAAATATCCTGGGTGAGGATTAAAAAAAAAAAAAATGAAAGACAAGTTACCACAGACATCACAGATATACAAAGGATCATCCTAGAATACTATGAAAGACTATCTTCCACCAAATTCAATAACCTAGAAGAAATGAACAAGTTTCTAGAAATATAAATCCTTCCTAGACTCAACCATGAAGAAATGAAAAATCTAAATAGACCAATAAAAAGGGAGGCAATTGAAACAACCATCAAAAACCTCCCCCAAAAATAAACATCCAGGATGGGCTTCACCAGTGAATTCTACCCAACATTCTAAGAAGACATAATGCCTGTCCTCAAACTCTTCCAAAAAACTGAAGAAGAGGCAGTACTTCCTAACACATTTTAGGAGGTCAACATAACCCTGATACCAAAATGTGGCAAGGATAATACCAGAAAAGAAAACTATAGACCAATATATCCGATGAACATGGATGTAAAAATTCTAAACAAGATACTAGCAAATCATATACAACAATTCATTAAAAAAAAAATACATCATGATCAAGTGGGGTTCATTCCAGAGGCACAGAATGGTTCAGCATACACAAATCTATCAATGTAATACACCATATTAACAAAACCAAGGATAAAAATCATACGATCTATCAATAGATGCAGAAAAAGCATCTGATAAGATACAACATCCATTTATGATCAAAACACTCAATAAAATGGGTATAGAAAGAAAGTTCCCCATAGATGACAAACCCTCAGCCAATATCATACTCAATGGTGAAAAATGAAAAGCTTTTCTCTAAAATCAGGAACAAGACAAGGATGCTCACTCTCACCACTATTATTCAAAAAAAGCTCTGGAAGTCCTAACCAGAGCAATCAGGCAAGAGAAAGGAATAAAAGGCATCCAAATTGGGAAGGAAGAAGTAAAAGCATCACTTTTACAATCACAGATGACATGATTCTGTATATGAAAAACCCTAAAGACTCCACCAAAAAAAAAAAACTATTAGAAACAATAAACAAACAAATGCAGTATAGTTGCAGGATACAAAATCAATGTACAAAAATCCACTGCTTTCGTATATACTAACAGTGAAACTTTGGAAAAAGAAATGGAAAAAAAATTCTTTTTACAATTGCAACCGAAAAAATAAAATACCTACAAATAAACTTAACAAAGGATATGAAGGACCTATATACTGAAAACTACAAAGCATTATTAAAAGAGATAGAAAAAGACATAATGAAATGGAAAGATATTCATTGTGTTCATGGATTGGAAGAATTCACATAGTTAAATTACCATATTACCCAAATTTAATGCATCCCCATCAAGATCCCCATGTCATTATTTTATTTTTTATTTATTGATTTGAGAGAGAGAGTGAAAAAGAGAAAGAGAGAAATATTGATTTGTTGTTCTACTTATTTATGCATTCATTGGTTGATTCTTGTACATGCTCTGGCTGGGGATCAAACCTGCAACCTTGGTGAAGCAGGACAATGCTCTAACTAAATGAGCTACCATGCCAGGGCCCCAGTGTCATTTTTAAAGAAACAACAACAACAAAAAAAAAAATCATCAGATTTGTATGAAACCACAAAAGACCTCAAATAGCCAAAGCAATCCTGAGAAAAAAGAACGAAGCCAAAGGTATCATACTACCTGAATTCAAATTATACTACAGAGCTACGATAATCAAAACAGCATGATATTGGTAGAAAAACAGACACACAGACCAAAGGAACAGAATTTAGACCACAGAAATAAAACCACATGTATATAGGCAAATAATTTTTGACCAAGGAACCAAAAACACACAATGGAAATAAGAAAGCCTCTTCAATAAATGGTGCTGGGAAAACTGGAAAGCCACATGCAAAAGAATGAAATTAGATTACAGTTTGTCCCCCATGTACAAATATTAATTCAAATTGCATCAAAGACCTAAAGATAACATCCAATATCTGAAACAATAAATTACATAGAAGAATGCATAGATACCAAACGTATGGACCTTGGTCATAGAGAACATTTTATGAATTTATCCCCAAAGGAAGGAGTTTAGAGGCAAAAATAAATGAGTGGGACTCTATCAAACTAAAAAGCTTCTGCACAGCAAACGAAATTGACAACAAAACAAAAGGCAGCCAACCGAATGGGAGATGATATTTGCAGACAACAGCTCCAACAAGGGGTTAATATCCGAACTATATAAAGAACTCACAGAACTCAACACCAAACAAACAATCCAATTAAAAAATGGGCAGAGGACCTGAACAGACCCCTCTCCCCAGAGCACAAACAAACGGCCAACAGGTACATGAAAAGATGTTCAACTTTACTAGCTATTAGGGAAATACAAATCAAAACTACAATGAGATACCACTTCACACCTGTTAGAATGGCTATTATCAACAAGACAAGTAATCACAAGTGTTGTAGAGGTTGTGGAGAAAGGGAGCCCTCGTTCACTGGTGGTGGGAATGTAAACTGGTACAGCCATTATGGAAAACAGCATGGCGGTTCCTCCAAAAATTAATAATAGAGTTACCATGTGACCCAGCAACCCCTCTTCTGGGTATCTACCCGAAAAACTCAAAAACATTTACTCACAAAGATACATGCACCCCTATGTTCATTGCAGCAGTATTCACGGTGGCCAAAACATGGAGACAACCAAAGTGTCCTTCAGTAGAGGACTGGATAAAGAAGATGTGGTACATATATACTATAGAATACTCTCAGCCATAAGAAAAGATGAAATACTGCCATTTGTGACAACATGGATGGACCTTGAGAATATAATGCTAAGTGAAATGAGCCAGGCACAAAAAGCTAAGAACTGTGTGATTTCACTCATATGTGAGACATAAAACTGAAACTCGTAGACACAGACAACAGTATGGTGGTTACCAGAGGGAAAGGGATGGGGGGTAGTAAAGGGAAAAGGGGGCCAAATTTATGGGGACAGATGATTTGACTTTGGGTGGTGGGCACACAATGCAATATACAGATCACATGTATTGAAATGTACACTTGAAACCTATATGACCCCACTGACCAGTGTCACCCCAATATCCTCACCTGAGCATACGTTTACTGATTTTAGAGAGAGGGAAAGAGACAGAGAGAGAGAGAGAGAGAGAGAGAGAGAGAGCGCGATGTGAGAGAAACATCTGTCGGTTGCCTCCCATACGCACCTGACCAGGAACCCAACCCACAACCTAGGTATGTGCCCTGACTGGGAATCGAATCTGCAACCTTTAGGAGCACGGGAGGATGCTCCAACCAGCCCAGCAACCTGGCGAGGGCCCAATAAATGTAATAAAAAATAAAATTTAAAAAACAAAAATAATGTTTATTTAAAAACAACTGAAAAACAGTACTTACCGAGGCTGAAAGGGCAGTGGCAGGCTCCCGGTGACGGCTGCTCCTGCCCTTGCTCATGTCACCACAGCCCCCAGTCTGGCGCGGTGTGGTTAGGGGTCCACTGTGCGGGGACCGGCGCTGTGGCGCCCTGGGGCTGCTGCTGGAGTGGTCATTCGAGATGGATGACAACACCCACTTCTGGGAGGGGACTCGATACTCTGGAAAGAGCAGGACAGCACCTTGTTCTTGTCACAGCGGCAGCTCAATGACCAGGAGCTGGGTCGACTTTGGGACGCAGCCGCCCCAAATGGCCTGTACTGTGTCCAAGTCCGCGGAGGCCTGGGGCCCCTGATGGCCCAGAGCTGGGGGCTAAGTCTCCTCCTGGTCCCCATGCTCTGAGATGACGGCCTTCATCGAGTGCCTGGGGATGGGACAGGTGCAGAAGGCCAAGGACGCCAGGAGAAAAGTCCCTTTTCCCAAAGAGTGGATGAAATCATTCCTGTCCTCCTGTTGCTCACGATGGGGAGCTCCGGATACGGGGCCAGGGGGGCGGCATCCTGCGAGGGCTTGGTCCAGTCAGCGCCCGTCCTCTTTGGCCCAGGGGACTCCCCTCCTGCCCAGAGTGCCAGTGTCCTGGGTCTTCCCAGAAGGATTCGCTGGCCTCTTCCCTGGAGTCCCTTGTGTTCTCCGTGCTCCTGTCCATGGAGGGGCAGCTGAATTCTTGACCCTACTGCACCCTGCCTGCCCCCATGGCCCGGATGCAGCCCCAAAGGCTTCCTTTTGCCCACAGGACAGAGCCCAAGCTCTTGGGCCCCTCCAATCTCCTGTCCTGTCAGCCTCCAACCCCACCGCCCCCCACTCCATACTCACACACAAGCCCTGCAGACTGTTAATATGCCAGCCAGCCAAGCCAGCTCTCTCCAGCCTCCAGGCCTTTGTTCTGTTCTCACCCTGCGTTCCCCAACTGGGTAGACAGCCCCCAACCTCCTAGATGGTCCCCTAGCTCAGACACACTCCTGTCTCCCTGTCCTCGAGGTCACAAAGCAGGCCTGGCCTGGCCATGGGCAGCCGGCTCCATTCCTCCCACAGCCCTGCCCTCGGGCCCTGCTCTGCCTTTTTTCTGTCCAGGATGCCGAGCCCTGCATAAGCTTCTGGACTTGAGGAAATGATTATAATCAAAACAAAACAAACTAAAAACATTTATTGGAGTGCAGAGCCCGGGGATGGAAATAGAATCCCACCCCACTGGACAGTCTTCCCCAGGGCTCGGCACTAGGTGAGGGCAGCTGGGTCTTCGCTATTTATTCTGCCCCTTCAATTTAAAAACACCGACAAGAACATATTGAAATATATCAAGTTTTGAGAAGTCACAACTTGCAGCAGCCAAATGCACCTGTTCACTCGGCTCAAGGCGGTCCTGATGCATATATGTATACAGATTGCAAGTCTGATGCTCACATTATGAATTATTCAGAAACACAAATATATGGCCTTCATTGTTGCCATGGCTGTATGACGCTCCCCTGTGTCATGTGGCATTTATTAAACTGTTTCCCAAATGTTCAGAAAACATGGTAATTACCTTTTATTTGGGGCTTAATCTGTACCAGGCATTTGCTAAGCACTGTACACGAATTATACCTAATTTATACAGCCACCCACAGGCTTAGCAGTAAGCACTAATACTCCCCATTTTGTAAATCAGTAAACTAGGCAGATGGGTTACCTTGCCCAAGACCACAGAGGGCAGAAGTAACAAAGCCAGCGTTGGACCTGAACTCTAGATGACCCCGAACCACCAGCTCATCATGTTTTATTTTCTATTAGAGTTGATTGATATTCAACATCATTTTATATTAGTTTAAGGATTTCATAAGATTGTACTTGTATGTAGAATCCAAATAACAAAGTAAAAAAACCCAAGCAAACAAAACAGAAACAGACTCATAGATGCAGAGGGCAGACTGCTGGTAGCCAGAGGAAAGGGGGTTGGGATGGATGAAACGGGTGAAGGGATTGAGAAGCACACATTGGAAGTCACAAAACAGTCACAGGGAAGTACAGTACAGTATAGAAAACACAGTCAGTAATATTTGAATAACTATGTGTGGTGGCAGGTGGGTGCTCGAATTATCTGGGGGATCACAGTGTCGATTATGTAACTGTCTAATCACTATTCTGTAAATCGGAAACTAATATAAAATAGAACTGAATGTCAACTGTGATTGAAAAAAAAATTTTTTTTTAAAGAAAATACTGCCTTGGCCAGTGTGGCTCAGAGCTTAGATCATCGGCCCATGCACTGAAGGGTCGTGGGTTTGATTGTCGGTCAAGGGTACACACCTGGGCTGCAGGTTCGATCCCTGGCCCTGGTCAGGACATGTCTCTCTCACATCAATGTTTCTCTCTCTCTCTCTCTCTCTCTCTCTCTCTCTCTCTACTCCCCTCCCCCTCCCTCCCTCTCTCCCTTCCACTCTTCTAAAAATCAATGGAAAAAATATCCTTGGGTGAGGATTAACAAAAAAAAAAAAAAAAAGAAGAAGAAAAGGGGAAGTACTTCCCTAAACCAAATAAAGCAGAGCTCGTGCGCATGGCTCCAGCCTGGTCTCGTCGCTCCCTGACTCACATCACGCGCTGGTAATGCCCTCCTGATGGTTCCGTCATGTCGTTCCCAGTCTCCAGGCCTCTGCACACGCTGTGCCCTGTGCCTAGAACAACCTTCCCACCTCGCTCGCTGGCATGATTCAGCCCAACTGTCTGTTGAGAAAGTCTCCTCCAAAGCCTGAGGTGAAACTGAGCATCCCTCCGTCTGCATACATTCCCCTAGCCACTCAGTTTGTAATGTTGAATCTGAACCTTCCCCGACATCATCTTCACCAGGGTTGAGCTCTGCCCTGTCTTGTTCCTCTTGCTTTAGCCTAATATGAGATTGGCTCCCACCCCTTTTCTTTTCCACGGGCCTCTACTGCAGCCTGAAGGCCTCGCCCATCTCTACCCAGAGCTTCACCTGCGACTCATCCTTGTCCCCAAGTCTCCTCCTCAGTCTCCCCTTCCATGAGCAACCACCCTGGCCCCGGCCACCATGGTACATGGTCCACGAGATCGACACCACCTCATCATTCTGGTTATCCCCATCCCCCACCCCACCAGCTCATCATTTAGATTTGAGTTCAAATGTCGCCTCCTCAGAGAAGCATTCCCTGATTTGGCAGCCACCACTGACCCACTCAAAGTCATTCTGTCTTCTTCGTTGCCAAACACCTAGTTTAGATGACTCATAACTACTTTGAACCAACTGTGGCAATACACGCCCTCTTTTCTGGTCACTGAATCAGATGTAGACAGGTGACCATTTGTGTTCAATGAGTTTTAGGGAAGGCTGGGAGAGGACTGAGCTTCTAGGAAGGATTACTTCCTGATAAAATGAGAGAGCGACATTAGGAAAAAGGGTTATCTTGCCCCTCTTTCCCTACCCCTTTCTCCCTTGTGGTTCTCAAACCTTAAGCGGATGTAATGTCTGCAGCTACAGCAACAATCTTGCAACCATGAAGCACAAGCCTGAGGAAAATGCCAAAATGTGAGGGTGGGTGAACAGAAGGATGGAAAAGCCTTGGTCCATAATGACATCGCTAATTACTAAACCCACCCTGGGATCAATAACCTCTGGGCTTTTAAAATAAAAATTCAATGCTCCTAAGACTTGTGCCACTGTGAGGTCTTCTATTACTTGCGGCCAAAGCATCTTGATTGATACTCCCAATACCCTGTCTAAAGTGGCACCCCCATCAGTCTCTCTCATATTCCACTTATTTGTGTTTATATAACTTATCAAAATGATAATGCCTGGCAATGTTGTTGGTTAACTTTATTCCCCAAGGATTATGGGGGCAGGAACCCAGTCAATTGTATCACTGCTGTATTTCCAGGACTGAGAACAGTGCCTGAGACTTTGCAGGAGCTCGATACACATGTGCTACACAAGGACTGAGAGGAATGAATCCCTCTGGTGACAACTGTTTCCTGCCTGTGTCATAACAGACTGTGAGCTCCGATAGGTCAGAGACCCACAGTTCATTCATTTTTATTTCCCCCAAACCTAACAGACTGCTTGGCATATAGTAGGTAAATAATAAATATTTGATGAATGGATCTCTGGATCCTTTCTTCAGTAACCATCCTACTACTTAAGATACAACTTCTGAGCATCCAATACTGAACACCTTGGCAAAGGAATTCTGAACTGTTGTTTCACGAGACTTGAGCTTAGAAGAAAATTTTATGATAGAGTCTTAAACTGGCAAAAGGTCTTAGAGATTGGCTTTGTGGACCAAACTTCCAGACGAAACACTTCCAGTAATACAGAGCTGATCACCTCAGGAGACAGTGCTTACAATGAGGTTGGAATTGCATTATATGTGAGCAGGCTCAAATAGGCCCCTTTGTGATAGAAAGCTATTATCAAGCTGCTATCTCTTCATCTTGTTTTTGAAACTCTGTTTTTGATCTCAAAAGAAATGCCTTCTCCATGACTTCACACAGGAAGCTGAACCTGGCAAAAATAAAATTACCGTATTTCACTGACTCTAAAAATGCCACAGATTATAAAATGTCCATTGTTTTATGGACCATTGAGAAAAAACAATGATAAACTCTGAAGCAATGCTAGAAAACTTTGGAACAATACTAGAATGCATCCCAATTTCAGAGGTGAGTCTTAGATTTGACCAACACAAAACGTGGTCGTTTCTCTGTAAAACAATGAATACAGAATTGCACAGCCCCCACGCAGTGGGTGACCCTGCTGTGATTCACTGGCAGCTCCTTCCTCCATCATCCTGGATGACTAATGACATACGTTCGCTCCCTTCAGCGCACTGATCAAACTTCTCCCCACCCCTCACCTTATCAACGTCTCCTGACATTTTGCAGAGAAAATAGAAACCATCAGATATAAACTGTATCCACTTTTCACCTCCAAGCCCACAGACCCACCTGCATGTATTCCCTTCTCTTCCTTCCCTCCTGTCAAACCTGTCCCTTCCCAGGAGCTGTCCCCTTCTCCTCAGACTTCCTCAAGGACAGCACTCCCCAGGGTTTCCTATTCCCTTCCTCGTCAATCTCTCCCTCTACAAGGCATCATTCCATTAACACTCAAACATGTTCAAATAGCTTCCCTCCCAAACAAAACCACCAGAAGTCTCCCTTAGTTTCTACTGACTCTGCCCCAAGTCTTTTTCCTTGCTAAGCTTTCCAGTTCCAACCACATCTGCCAACCTGGTGTCGCCTACAAACATAACAAATGTGCTCCCTGCTCTGTCAATTCCTGGATCAGGGATCAGAGCAAGCCCCGCAAGCCCATCCTGCAGGGGATGGACAGCGCTCAGCAGACAGCCTGCAGCGGGCGTTATAAACGGCGGTGGAAAGGTGACCAGTGCAGGTGCCAATGCACAGGCCTGGGCTCTGCGCTCCAACGCGCCCACCTGTGCGCTTAAGATGAATGTGTGTCACTGTGAATTTGACCTCAAATGTAAAAATATGCAGGCGTAGAAACCACAGCACGAGCTGTGCGACAAGAAAGTCAAAGGCAATGTGTATTTTCTGACAGAGGAAACAGGAGGCCCTAGAGGGGTCGTGTCATTGCAGAAGGGCCCCTGCTCAGGCCTGGCCTCCTCCTTCCCAGGTGCCCCCACGTGGAAGACACGCCCACTCAGGCGTTGCCTAGGAACAGATCACAGAGCTTTGACCCTTAGCCCCGCCCACGATGCAATTCCTGGACAGTTGGTAGTTTGTCCGAGGGCGCTGGACGCTCTTGGCAGAGCGGACGGGTCAGTCCCGTGACCCCCAGTGACGGCCTCCTGGTTTGGTGGCCTTGGCTCTGGCCAAGGCCGTTCCCTGGGGCCAGTGGGTGGCAGTGTGGCTTCCTTCACGGGACACATCTCTAACTTCACACAGGAGGTGCTGAGGAAGGAACCCAGAAAGGAGGAAGAGACACCGGACTCTAAGAGGAAGGAGGCTGAAGCCACGCAGGCCGTTTCAAGGGCACAGAATGAGAGACTTGAAACTGTGATGATCTAGAACAGGGGTGACCATCAGAGCTTCCCATGGAGCCGCACACTGCTGCTTCCTGACATCGACTACAGCACGGACACTTGGAAGTCAGTCGGACTTCGGAAAGGAAGACAGACCGTGCTACAGAGTGACTGCAGGAGCTGCAGCAGCCACTGGGTCAGGAAATCCTGGGGCTGGCCTTGCACCACCAACCCCTGTATCTCCCTCACTGGGCGATGACATCAACCCTCCTGCTTCAGCTTACAACACAAAGACATGGAAATCAAACTCCTGAAAGACAGACAGTGCTAAAGAATAAGCTGCAGCCCTGGCTGGTTTGGCTCAGCGGTTAGAGCGTCGGTCTGCGGTCCGGAGAGACCCGGGTTCGGTTCCCGCTAAGGGCATGTACCTCGGTTGCAATTTGTCCCCGGCCCTGGTTGGTTGTGCGGGAGGCAGCCACTCGATGTGTCCCTTTCACGTCGATGTTTCTCTCTCTCTCTCTTCCCCTCTCTCTCCCTCCCACTCTGCCTGAACAAAAAACGGAAAAATGTCCTCGGGTGAGGATAAAAAAAAAATAATAATAAGCTGCAGAAGCCACTCAGTCTGGAAATTAGGGTGATGGGGGCGGGGGAAGGGGACAACAGTGTTGCCGCCCAGCTGAACATTTACCAGAGCAGGCACAGCACGGCCACCCCAGGGCCGCAGTCCTCTGCCCCAACAGGCTGCAGCTGCCCCCCTGCAGACTCCAGCCCCCACCCTGCCTGAGCTTCCGCAGGGGTCCTGCGGCTGGCGGTCCGGGCCAGGCCGCAGCAGCGGTGGGAGCCCCGCACACAGCGCCAGGACGTGGCACAGAGACTCAGGGGGAACGCAGAGGCGCTCAGGATCACCTTTCGTCTACTGTTGCCACCTGCGCTCAGCAGGTACCAAAGCAGGCACGGCACCGCCAACCCCTGCGATTCTCAGCGGTCACCCCTTCCAGGTGTTGGACCAATGGGTCTTGATTTTTTCCCACACCGTGGTGAACTGTGTTACACCAGCTCTGAGCGCTTCGCGGTGCTGTCTTACTCCTTTTCTGTGACTCAAGTCTTGCACTGGATTTCTGGAAGCCTGGAGTCATGTTGTCAACAGGAGTACATAGGCCTTGGTGTCTCCCCGACTCTCCCTGGTTTCTCGTATTTACCAGGCCTTCCAGTTTGAAGTTCAGAAACCAAGTCTTACAGCATGTTTATGCTCAAGGAACCAAGCAGTGCATGGACAGCTGGGGCTCGAGATGATTTGTGATCAGTTTTACAGTCCTGTGGATTGTTTCCATCTCTCTACCCTCTTTATTAAGTTGGTTCTTTCAAATCAGCCTTTTCCAGGTGACAGAAGCATGTAACTGGGGAGAGTTCCCATGCTGAGGCTAGCTCTTTGTGTTTCAAAATGTTAAATCTCAGTCTCTAAGTCAGTAACACAATTCGGTCACAGTGCTCTCCCTTCTGCCGGTCACTGGGTGGCCAGGGAGGTGGAATCTGTGAGACACAGCAGCTCCACTGTGAACATGATACACAGGAAAAGGGTAGCGCCCCCAAAGAAAGGAGTACTAGGCCTTCTTTCTCTGAATCATAGCCATTATCGTAAAATGCTTTTAAGAAGAGGAAAAGAGCAGCTCCCATTAAAAAAAACCCCAACAAACTACTGCATGCCAAGTACTCTATATGATACTTTATATAAATCATTTCAAATTCCCGCAATATTCCTGTGTCGTAGAAAACATCTCAGTTCTAGATGAAAAGAGACTTGCAAATGTTTAAACATCACAAAGGTCTAGAACTTTCAATGCTTTCATTTTACTAATTGTTTCTTTTATTAAGAAAACAAAGAAATATAAAATACTTTTCATTGTACTCTGCAATAAGTATTTACTAAAGTTAATGAAAAATAACTACAATAGAGACTGACATGGCTGGCAACAGTATTTTTTATTAATTTTTCTTTTTGAAGGAGAACCATGCTTTTTTACAGCACCTGTAAACAAGTCAATGAGTTTTGAGTTTCTGAGTTTTTATATATATAATATATTTTTTTCCAACCACCTCGGAATGTTAGCATACCACACCACCAAACTGCATTACAATAGTTACTGAAGGCAAATCAGGTGAAAACAAGGGTAAAATTTTATGGCTAAAAATATTCATAGCAGCAACATCTAAAAGATGATTTTATTAAATCAAGTCATTGCACTTGGTCGTTTTATTGCTATAGCAAAACAAGGCCATTACGTTTGTAACACTTCTCATTTCTGGTTTTAGCTGATTGTCTCATTCTGTTCATACATTTCAAGTTTAAATGCAAGCATAAAATGTCTGCCAACAATTCTAATGTGCACTGGGTGTTTTTTCCTGTGATCACAGTAAGGAGCATATAAAAAAGAATCATCTGTTTCTCCAGGCCCACTTCCTCTTCCTATCTTCAGACTTAAATTTTCTAAAGAAGTTTCAGAATTAAATTTTGTAAAGAAGCTTTGTGGTCACACACATGCGCACAAACACTACTCCTAATATCGAAATACAATTAGGAAAATCAGTAATATTGTGTGTTTCAAAGAATAGCAAACCTGAACGATACGTTCACACATAATTTGGCAAGAACAGATTCCATGCTATTCACCTCTTGCCTGTCACTATGCTCCCTCGTAGCTAATAATAATGATTTACCCTCAAGTAAAGGTTATTACTACATACCATTTTGTTATAAACTTTATGAACAGGAATTAATAAAATCTCCACATCGAGGACAAATACTGGCAAATTGCTAGATTAAAGTTATCAGTTTTCCCTTTGAATGTTTGTTTGGTTTTCTTTACTTTTTGGTCAAAGGTAGAAAAACAGAGACAGTACATATAAGCAAATACTTTAAAACATATTTCCAAACTCTAGTAAGAAAATGGCCAACAGAAACCTTAGGAATAGCCTGAAGTCTGCTGGAAACTCCCCCAGCCCCCAATTATTAGGGGGAGGAGGGGTCACATCGATTTTTCCAGACAGAAAGCTGGAGGGTGATTTTTAGGATATATTGTTTTTATTTCTACTTGAAGACTTTCATTAAAAGATAAGGTCTAACTTATTTAACAAGAAGGTAATCATACATTTGACAAGTCATTTAAAAACATTAGAATAGAAGTAAACAATTTTGTTCAGTAGTGACCTCAGCAGAAGAGCCCAAGAACTTTAAAGACTTAAAATATACATACTAAATACAATCAGGTTTGCCCCAAAACACTCATGTAAGTTGTGAATCTAACACAAAGTAATTATGTATTGGAATTTCTATTATTTTTGGCTTCAGTTATTTTATTTGAAACAATGTGACAAAATTTCATTAACACCAGATTTCAGTATTATAAGATTAAAACTTTAAAGGAAAGATAACGGTTTGGTGCTTCAAAGTAACATAAAATGGAAGCATGATAGAAAGCACTAAAAATCTTAAAATCTTGCAATAAAAAAAATCTTAAAATCTAAATATTTTTGCAAATGAAAACTGTCAAATTTCTACTTCTAATATAAAAACTGATATTTTCGGACTTTACATATAACACTTTAAAATGTTCAACTGTTCATAAGTGACTGAAGGAAAGCTAAATCATCCATTTTGTAAAAATGCATTTTGAATATGGTCAACTATATTTGGTTTTAAATATGCTACAATTTTATGATATACTAACACTCTTTATAAAGTTGGTTCCTAGATCAGGGCCCAAAATATCTCCATCACTTAGTTTGGTCTATTAGGTCAATTAAACATTGTAAAACCTGAGTATCTACATAATAACTTGTCAAAGTATGAAACCTCACACTGAACTTCTGAAAGTTTTGAGTTTTGTTTACAATAATTAAAAATCAGAGGAAGGGGCATAAAGGATTAAATCACAAGACTGTGAAATGAGTAATATATAAGACTGTATAATAAGCAGTAGAGTACAGCAATAAGGCTGGTGTTTGCATATTATGTATGTGCTGTAGTTTCTAGGCACAAGTTAAGGGTTAAATTGACATTTTTAGTTCTTTAGACCCAACGAATTTAAAATACAGCTCATATTTTCCCAAATATATTTAATGATTCAATACATCTTAACTAAATTCCTTTTATAAATCCTATAGTGCAAGCAATATAAAATATTCTAAAAGCAGAAGTTATTTTGATTATTTCATTAGATATTACTATATACACGGTGAGTAATCTGATACACAGCTAGGAAACTCCTAGTTTACCTCCCAGAATATAAAAAGCACTGCAAACACACAGGCACAACAGTGTAATCCTGGGTAGAAGCTAAAAGTAAAAGGAAGGAAGAAAAAAATATATATATATGTATATATATATACACACACACACAAAGTATATAACCCTATGTATAATGTATGGGGAAAGGAGTGACTATAGTTACTATAAAGCTAATCTGTCCCTCTCAAATAGTATATTTTACAGATTATTTGTAAAGATATCACCATATTTATAGTATAGACCTCTTTAAAAATAATACAAGTTTCAATAAAAAAAACTATTGTGAACTTTCCTTTTTATACAGATTCAGTAGTATTTTCAAGCAAACTAAAAAAGAAGTTTGCAATCCCAGCACATAAGAAATAAGGCCCCTTTTTTTTCTCATATTGGCAAAATAAAATATATAAAAATTTCACCCTCCCCCTGCTTTTCTATAGATATTATAGTTCATACACTCATATTTTGTTACCAGAACATCAGCATTTACCATTTTTTAGTAACAAGTCAATTGAAGTTCATAGTGTTGCTTTCGAGCTCCCGTATCATTAGAAATACTGGGTCTGTGCCTCTTCAAGAAGACAGGATAGCTTTTTTCAGCTTCTCTATTTCTACCTAAAATACAAAACATAAATTAAGCTGCAGATACAGTATCTTTACGCCAGTAAAGTTCTTTATTTTATCCTACGTCATTAGGATATGGTCATACTTTCAAGCCTCCAGATGCTGATTTCTGTTCTAAAATTTCCAATTTCCAACAGCGTGTGCAGACAAAGTTCAGCAGAAGGAAACGTCACAACACAAGTTCCTAAATGGCAGGTGGCAACAACACAAAGGCACCTAGCTATTTCAGCCAGTGTTTGGAAAAACTAAGAAAATCAGCCCTACAAAGAATGAGCCCCTTTGAAGCCAAATTAAGAATTACTCACACACCTGGAACTAAGCAAAGGGGGGCAGTACAGCAAAAATAATAAACACATACATAAAGGACCAGGTTAGTTCTGTACTTTTCACTTACAACCGATGTGATGTTGGTAAATCACTTAACCTCACCTGGTCTCAGTTTTTGTATCTGTAAATGTAAGTTATTCTTAAATCCCAGAAATGCAGTTAAGATTCAATGTATTAGAAATATTTTGACCTGTAGGCAAACTGTATCCTTCAAGTAACAGAAATTCACAATTCAGAAACTTAAGAAAATTTGAAAAATTCATTAAATTATCCCAATAACTACTGAGTTATGTAATTCTGATATATTACAAAAAACTAAGTTGAGGCTCAAAGAGATGAAATACCACGCCAATGGTTCCACGCCAGCAAGTGGCACAGAACTTGTACTGGTGAGGTCTAAGGCCCCACAGCGCAGCTTTCATACTCTCTTCACACTGACAGACAATTGTGATCCCCTTTGACCTTTCCTGGCCTGTGGAAATATTTAGGCCTTACCGCCTCCTGAGAGCATCATCCCCTCTATCCAACAGTCCACACAAATATAATACATGCTCTGGCTAACCTCTGACAAACAGTTCATTAAACAATGAGCATTTTGTCAGTCAAAAGCTGTAATTCAATATGCTCATAATTCCCTAAGGGATTCATTCTAACCATTCAAGAGTGGTTTGTTAATTACAGAATCTTTCCTGATATTATTTTCAATTAATATGATTATTAAACATTTTAGCAGTACTGGATTGGGACAATTCTTAGTTTTCAGGCTGGATGGAGACAAAATTGCTCAATCATCAGCCTAATGTACTGTTATTGTCTTCATTCCAAAGATACATGAACCAATTTTAATGGGAAAGGACACACAGGAAAGAAAAAAACACTGGTGGAAGACAGAGTAGGGGATGGAAAAAATAATCCTTACAGATGGCTATTTATCTCAAGTTCAGATATCAGACAAATACTTATATTGGTAGTTTCTCATCTAGCTCTTTTATGTTCATTGTTCCTATCTAGTGCTTTTTTATCATTCCTAAGTATATTTAATACTACATAATGCTAACTCCATATTAGTTCAAAGTATTACTTTTAATTTTGGGAGAAATGTAATTTCTCCTTTAAACACATGACCCTAAAACTCAAATGCCTGAAGAAGAGTGCTTTTACACACACAAGAGTCAAAACTTTCCTCATTAGAGAAAAAAATTATAGTACAAGTCACTGAGAAACTAACAGCTGATTTGGCTGGAAAAAACAGAATGAAAGGACTTTCTTCAAAAACAAACAGTTCAGGCTCTGGCTGGGTAGCTCAGTTGGTTAGAGCGTCACCCCTGTACACCAAGTTTATGGGTTTGATCCCTGGTCAGGGCACATACAAGAAGCAACCAATGAATGCATAAATAAGTGGAACAACAAATCAACGTTTCTCTCCCTCTCTCTTTCTAAAATCAATTAAAAAAAATACATTCCTTTGACTCTTGTCATAATTTTTTTGACAAATCATATATTGAAACAAAACACTGTGTTAGTTCTTCTTACCTATTACCTTATTTTCATATATGAAAGTAAATGTGTATGCACAAAATGTATGAAATAAAAGCCAAGAAACATTTAAAAAATTTCTCAGTTTCTACCAAGTTACACACCGGGAATTTAAGACCTTTTTACATGTATCCTCTAACATTTATCAATTTGACAAGTTTACCATCTATCTAATGTGTACATATCACTGTGCCGGAAGCCATGGGCAAAGACAAAACAGACATAGATCTTGCCTCCAGCGGCCTTACAGCCAGAAGGTAGGCACAAGAAGTACATAATGTAACAGTGATAAGATAAAGATATTACTTAATTAAGCTCCTACAAAACCAAAGTACATGAATTTGGAAAAACATAATTTTAATCAGAAGACTGGTACTAACTTAAGGTGATTGAGCTGGGCCTTGAGAATCTGTAGAAATTGGAGCATGAGAAGATGAGACAAAAGAAAAATACAACAGGTAAAAGTTCAGATGATTATCTGTAAGGCACAATAGAGGATCAGCAAGTGAGGAAAGGAAGATAAACTGGAATATCAGGACACAGACACTTGCCAAGTAGAGAAGTCTGAACTTTATTCAGCGATGAATAGAGTTTTTTAAAGTACTGAGTAACAAAACACTAATTTGAGATAAGAATGAGAGAAACTTTAGCAGGCTAAACAGAAGATAAAGATAGTGGGACAGAAATAGTGGGAATAAGGAGATAAAGTATGGGACGTAAGGCTAACAGGCCTGAAAAGGAATGGAATCAGAAGAGAACAGAAGTACCATGTCCACATGCCTGGAAGGGCAACAAAACCATCAACAGAAACGAAGAAGCAGAAGAGCAGGAAAGGAAGATGATACATTTCACAGGGGATATGCTAAGTCTACCTTCACAGGGGAACACTCAGGGAAAGTAACAGCTAGAAACACATGATAGAAACTGGGACAAGGACTAGAATTAGATGGAGATGCACTAGAGTTCAGCATGATATTCATGAGCTCAGAGAAGCAAGAGAGAATGAAGAGAAAGGAGGACCAAGGACAGTACCAAGGGAACACCTCACTTACCTTTCAAGAAAGGAAGAAGTGATGGAGAAGTTAGACAGAAAAATGCAGGATCACAAAACCAAGCAAATCCTTGAGAGAGTGGCAATGTTAACACGTGAAATATCATAGAAACTGCAGACACAATGGAGTTGCCACCAGTAAACCAAAATGCCAGGAGTGAATTCAATGCCAGGACTCAATTAAAGGTGAAGAATTAGAGTGTTAATGTATGCTTTTTTTTTCTTTGGAATGAATGAATCCCAAATGAAAAGAGAAAACTACAGTGGATCCAGAGGGTATGTGGATCTGAAAGCAGACTTGACTTTGCTTTATAAACAAGATTTTTTGAATATAGAGTATTTTCATGGAAAGAAGGGAAAGAGCCAGTAAGAGGATATGTCATATAAGAGTAAGAATAGAAGTCTTCTTATATTATTGACTTTTTAGAGAGAGGGGACGGGAGAGATGAAAACATCGATGTGAGAGAGAAACATCGATCGGCTGCCTCCTGCACGCCCCCTACTGGGGATTGAGCCCGAAACCCAGGCATGTGCCCTGACCAGGAATAGAACCAGGACCTCTCAGCCCACGGGACGACACTCAATTCACTGAGCAACACCAGCCAGGCAAGAATAGAGTTTAGATAATTTACTAAAAACCTTCACATATAACACCTCAGCAACAAAAACCAAACAAGGTTAAGTGATTTCCCCAAGTTCAAACTATATAACTTAATCCCTATAAGCAAAGGTTCTAAAGTCTGGCTGCTTCTGTTAACAATTTCAGCTCCACTGGTGACTTAATCGTTCTAAACCCGTCTCTTCGCCGTTAAAACGGGAACAGCAGCCCTGACAAGGGGTTACGTGTGTGTGATGAGATCCTGCACAGAGTGTGAGGCCTCACTGACACATGGTTTAGAGCCGAGTCATAAAGCCAGAAGAGGAGCTCATGTTTTTAACGGCAAGTCCCGCGTCCTCTCCGTGTCACAGTGCTGACAAAAGAAGTGGGTGCCATGAGGCAAGGTAAAAACAGGGAACAGTATGAAACAGACACAGAATGGAGACAGCCTCTGAACAAGGCAGGGAGCACCTTCTCTGACATACGCAGAAGACCGCAGTGCAGACCAGAGTCAGTGAGGATGGGAAAAGTTAAGGAAGATAAAGAAAATGAGTGAACTTGTCCGTCATCAGCACAGTGAGGATGATGACACTACAGTTAGAAAGTAAACTCTCCGTGAGAAATCCAAGCCCGCAAATCTATCGCCATCCCAGTCCCACCACCACGAACATCAGCACCACCAGCTCTGCCGCCAGCAAAGGAGGAGAAAAAAGGTGAACTGAAGAAAGAGAACGACAGCTCAAGAAAAAGCGGTGAGTGCAAAGATCTAGAACCAGACACTCTTAGGAGGCAAGAACCTCGTGTGTTTGTTATTCCTGTGCCTCATGCACTGCCAGCGACAGTCAGTGCTCACAGGTCTGTGCTCAGTCACCGATGGAATGTGACAGGGGCAACAGAGATCCATTAAACGGCTACCAAGCAGCAGGGAGTGTCAGCTGAAGGAGGACAGCGTTATCTGGAGGGGAATCCATCACCACGTTGGGTTGGAAGAAACAAGTCTGCTTTGTGCTGACGGCAACCTCGATGCTGGCAGAAATGAATTACCTCCAGGTTACTTCTCATCGCCTTCTCCTCCTCCAGATCCTGTCGTAGTTTTTCCAGTTCTTTCCTAAAAATAAAATCTGTATTACTGTTGAGGCTTTTTTTTTTTTTTATCCTCACCTGAGGACATTTTTTCATTTTTTGTTCAGATAGAGTGGGAGGGAGAGAGAGGAAGAGAGAGAGAGAGACAATCCCTCTTCTTTAACTCATGTGTCCATTTTCCCGTGTTCCCGTCTGTCTCTTTATAGTCATTTTCTCTCCATAGCTCTACGTATGTATTCTATATGTGTCTTTTCACAAAGTATTTTAAAACATTTCCATGCTGCTAAAATTTTCACAATTCTGATGACTACTGTTTGGTACTCAAATACTCAGGTTTTTAGTTTGGTTAGTTGGTTTTGGGGGGAACAAAGGAAATGGGAGGAATAGTAAATTTACTTAACATCATGAACACATCAGTAGATCAAATTTCTAAATCAAAAAGTGTGGACATTTTCAGCTTTTTGATATACTAGGACAATTATCTACAAGAGCACTGTAGAAATAGCTTGAGAAACTGACTGAAAGCTCTCATGAAGAAAGAATACATGAGAAAGGAAGTTTTAAATTATATAGTATCAAAACAAATTTCTTCTGTGGTTCCCAAGATCACAAAACCATATTGTGAGTAAACTTTCTACTGTTTTCTGACTATAACTTTTTAAAATATTTAACTCAAACTTATCAGCTTATTTTGATATGGGATATAAAATGTACTTCTAGCCCTGGCCAGTTTGGCTCAGCAGTCAGAGTGTTGGCCCACTGACCAGAGAGTCATGGGTTCGATTCCCGGTCAAAGGCACGTACCTCAGCTGCGGTTCGTCCCTGGCCCTGGTCGTATGGGAGGCAAGCAGTCGATGTGTCTCTCTCACATCTACGTTTCCCTCTCTCCCTCCCTCCCACTCTATCTGAGGATAAATAGAAAAGAGTCCTCGGGTGAGGATTAAAAATAGTAATAATAATAAAATGTATTTCTATGCTATTTAACTTCCTAGTTCCATAAAGTTTTCACTAAATAAAATATGCTTCTTTTTCCAATTACCCTATTATTCTCAGTTTATTATACATTTAACATATCTAAATTAGGATCTACTCCTAGAATATGTATACTGTTCTCTTTATCTATACATATAACACTGTTGCATTCGTCTACATATATGTTTTTTGTTCTGATGATTTAGTACTGCTTTCACATTTTTATTGCTTTTTAAAAATTCACAAATACAAACTTTTCATATAACATTGTTTTTCCCTTTACAAGAATAAGCTCAAACGACACATCTTGCATTGCAAACTTTCTACTGAAGAAATGGATTAGTAATGCACACCTCTGACAATCTTTCACATCACAATCCTTCAATTTTTAAATGACTTATTCTATGTACTTCAGGTTTTAATACTGAATGCATAAAGACTACTTATGTATTTATAAGCTATAAGTGTATAATAACAAAGCAAAAACCAAAGAACTCCAAGGCAGCTTAGGAAATAAAGTATTATTACCAGTATCTCTAATACCCAAAAGTGACCCTCCCACCACAATCCCACTTTCCACCTCTCCTTCAGAGGACAGTATTCATTGTTCCTTTTCTTCTTTCTAATCCTGCCACATATATATCATGAAACAAAATACTATTTACTGTTGTATGCTTTTCAACTTTATGTAAATAAAAATAATACTGTATGTATGTCTCTTTTCCTGACCCCATTTTTTATATTAATTCACACTGACACATATAGTCACAATTCATTTATTTTTATTGCTGTACACTGTACAGTATTTCTCTGTATCAATCTACATATATCTATGGATACAGATATATGTATGTGTGTGTGTGTGTATACATATCTATTCTCCTGTGATGCTCTTCTTTAAATTACTGCCATCCAATTTTATTTTTCCAGAGGAATTAAAGACTGCTAAAATATCTCATGTTTTAAAATATATACAAATCATATTTTATTCATCCTATAGCAATTTGTATATGTAGTTATTAATTCATTAAGCACACATGGTATAAAAAATGTAAAATTTCAAAAATCAACAAATCAAGAGGGTTCTCGGGTACATGGGTGGTGCTCAGTAAATGTTTCCTAGATGAAAGAACTTACAGTTTATAACATGCATATTGCAGAATCTGTGAAAAAATTTGCTAGACTCAGAAGAGAGAAACTAAAGGATTCAAGAAAGAGCCAGCATATACCAAATTACAAACATTCTCTATATGATATAAATGCATATATCATACATATATTTTTAAATAGTTGCTCAAGATAAATTTTTATTTGTATCCAAAGGATGTTTATAAAAAGTGCTCTGCAAACTACAAATACATCATATTATTCGTCTCAATAATGTTTTTAATAAAGAATCCAATGCCAACTGAGTACTGAGGGAGAAACGGTACATTCAAGCTCAGAGGTAACATGGTCTCTGGTGGTGACTTTCACGCCACGTTCCATATTCCATGACACACTTGTCGAGGCTGCAGGAGACGGTGCGGAAGGGAAAGAGCACCTGAGCCCCACCCTCAGCTCAGTTAGATTCGCTGATCTCTGATCTGTTTTAACTACTGGGCTTTTGCAGAAAATGTCCTTCATTTTCACTCAGGGTATGTATTACCATATACAACTATCAAACCTGTCAGTGGTAAGAGATGGGTCTCAGAGATCACCTATCCCAACCCCTTGTTTTAGAAATATGCAGCTTGACCCTAGCAGAGACAGCCATCAAAGTCCTGAGAAATACACAAAAAGATACACTCCAGATCCAACAAACAGTATGGTTTTCCTAAATTTTTTTGGCCTAATTAACCTGTGTTCTGGGCCAGAAAACTTCTAGCCCAGGTATGTCTGTACCTTTTCTATAACTGGGCTATTAGAACAAGTTTTCTAATTCAAGTTTTTTGTCACGAGGAGACAAGCACTATTAATGGAAGTTTCTTTGAAAACATACTTGCACATACCAGTAACCTGGAAGACTACATCTTCACTTGGTGTGATTTGGAAGAATTCTTCACACAACTGTCAGGTAGTAATCAGAGAAGCAAACAAGGGCTACTTACCCATGATCCTTCTTCAGGGCTTCTATAATGCACAGCAGTTCAAGCATCTCAGCTTTAAGTTCATCCAGGGACACTTTTTCTCCATCATCGGCTTCTAATTTAGCTTTCATTTCTGATGGAGTTAAAAAAGCAGCCACATTTGGTTTTGAAGAACTTGAGGGTGTTGAAAGGTACAGAGATGGCTGAAAATACAATAGAATTTTTGTGATTTTATTTGCATTCAGACTTAATATTAAAGTTCAAAATGTTTTTATATAGCAAGATGAATCAAGTAATACGTCAAGATAAATGGTAAATTTGGAAAGACTAAAAGCAGTCTGATGTTCACAACTGGAAAAAACCACCACACTAAAGAATGAACTTGTAGTCACTTTTGTGAGGAATAGGAAGGGTTTTGTTTTCTTTAAAAAAAAAAAAAAAAAGCAGCAGTCCTGGACAGTGGGCTCAGTGGTTAGAGCATTGGCCTGTGTACCAAATGGTCACGGGTTTGATTCTCGATCAAGGGCATGTACCTGGGCTGTAGGTTCAATCCCCAGCCCTGGTTGGGGCCAATACAGGAGGCAACTGATCGATGTGTCTCTCTCACACTGAGCTTTCTCTCTCTCCCCATCTCCTCCCCTTCCCACCCCTCCCCTCCCCTCCTCTCTAAAAATCAATGGAAAAAAGATCCTCACATGAGTATTTACCAAAAAAAGGGAAAAGAAAACCCATTAGATTTACATTATGAATGGTTTGCCTAGTGGAGTATCTAGAAGCAACATATACTCCCTCCCTTATCCACAGTTCCACTTTCTGCAATTTCCATTACCTACAGTCAACCTGGACAGAAAATATTAAATAAACAATTCTATACATAATAATTCATGTTTTTGTTGTTGTTGTTAATCTTCACCCGATGATATTTTTTCCACTGATTTATCTAGAGAGAATGGAAGGGAAGGACGGAGAGGGAACTTGCCCTTGACCAGGAATCGAACCCGAGACCATTAGGTTCAAGGGCCGATACTCTAACCATTGACCACACCAGCCAGGGAAACCATTCATATTTTTATTTTTGTTAATCCTCACTCAAGGACACTTTTCCAATGATTTTTAGAGAGTGGAAAGGAGAGAGGAAGGGAGACACATCAATGTGAGAGAGACACATCGATTGGTTGCCTCCCATACAACCCCAACCAGGGCTGGGGACTGAACTTGCAACCCAGGTACATGCCCTTGACTGGGAATCAAACCCAAGACCCTTCTGTCCGCAGGCCAAAGCTCCAACCACCGAGCCAAACCAGCCAGGCAACAATTCATGTTTTAAATTGCATGCCATTCTGAGTAGTGTGATGAAATCTCGAGTTGCTCTGCTCTGTCCTGTCCAGAATGTGAATCATCCCTTTGTCCTGTGTATGCTACTTGACTGTTAGTCACTTAGTAGCCACCTTGGTTATCAGATCAACTGGTCCTAGTATCACAGTGCTTGTGTCCAAGTAACCCTTATTTTACTTAATAATGGGCCCATACTACAAGAGTTGTGATGCTGGCAATTTCCATACACTAAAGAGAAGCTATAAAGTGCTTCCCATAAGTAAAAAGGCATGTATGTATTAAACAAAAATATCTTATCTTATCTATCTATCTATCTTGGTACTAACCACTGGGGGTCTGGGAACAGATCCTCCACGGATAAGGTGAGAATACTGTATCACCATTATGGTACTGTTTTGATCCTCCATATTGAAATTATTATTTAGAATATCCAAAGAGTTTCACTAATAAGTAATTGTGGAGCCTCACTTACAAGTAAGTATAAAGTGCATGAAAAGGTATTACAATGAATAGATGGTCTGACAGCCTTTTATTAGTTCACTAAAATAACAGCAAATAAAATTTCAATAGACTGCTAACAGCTGAAAGAATCAGATTAAGTGTATCTGATAAACTGGAATAGCAGCCAAATGCCCTAGAACAAATTTGAGGAAGATGACCTTCTTAAACATAAGATGTGTTCCAGTGGTGGGAATACTTCTTTAAATAAAAATGACAAAGAGTTTATAAAAGGGTCTTAACATCATACAACAGATGGAAGAATCCATATATTCTGCCACTCATTCCAGGACACATTCAATATTTATTATGGTACCAAGCACCAAGCTAGGTAAGAAATAAACAATGGAATGCTTCTTACCTAATGAGTGCATGTTTAATGAAAATAAAAGATGTATAGATCTACGCCTTAAGAACTAGAAATCAGCTTGGCCGGCGTGGCTCAGTGGATTGAGCATCATGCCATAAACTGAGGGGTCCTGGTTCAATTACCAGTCAGGTCACATGCCTGGGTTGCGGGTTCGATCCCCAGCAGGGGGCATGCAGGAGGCAGCTGATTGATGTTTCTCTCTCACATCGATGTTTCTATCTCTCTCTCTCTCTCTTCCTCTCTCTAAAAATAAAAAGAAATAAAAACATTTAAAAAAAATATTTTTAAAAAAATAGAAAACATGTAACATTTTTTATATTACTCATTTAAATTGATGTGAGATTTTCTTTAAAGAAGATCTGCAGAGAACAACAGTGTGACTGACTTAGCTTTAACAACTCAATTTTTTAGCAGGTATTATTTTATTTCTTGGCAGAATAGATAATTCTTAAAGGACACTCCAAATCACACAGTTTTGATGTTTAAAAAGAATCTTATAAAGTATACAAATCTTAGACCACAATGCACAGCTCACCTTTGGAGAGTTGCAAGAATCCTTTTTAAAATCAGATGGCTTTACATTGGCACTATCTTCTTCTTTTGGTGATTTCAAGATTTTTTCTGGGCTCTGAGTTGGCTAAATGATTTTTTTTAAATCAAGAAACAGAAAATATCAAAGAAGAAAAAGTTAGTATTTGGAAAATAAAATATTTTTTATCTCTGTTCTCAGCACCTACTGTCCCAACTTTCCATTATTATTAACAGGATGTTACATAATGTCAAACTGAATAAGACACTTGTATATCTCGAGGGAAAAACAGATTCCCTCTTAGCAGTGGAAATGTTCTCTGTTTAGGTAATTTAAAAGCAACACAGTACTTAAGAGCTAATATATTAGCACTAAAGTATTACTATCCCAGGCAATGTATAAAAAGCGTAAAAAGATGTTCCACATTTAAATACCAGGATTAGTACTACAGAAATCACTTACTACTTCAAGGAGAAAGATTTCCATCTTTCCTAAAATGAATATGTACCACTCAACTCTAATTATTGTTTTTGGACGGGCAGATTATACAATACCCTGTGTGCCCTCTTTCGAGTGCTCTGTGGTTATGGTCTCAGGACAACTCTAGTTCTGATTCTGGAACCTTGCATTTGTAGCTCTGTTAAATGAACAGGACTCCCCACATCCCCTTAAATACCACCACGAGCCACTGGAGTGCAACAGCTATCTTCCTGGTTTTCAAATTCTGGTAAAGCTATAAATCCTCCCTCAATCTTGTCTTCAGAAGGACTCTGGATCTGCTACATTCCTTGTCTTTCAACAGAGTGTAACTCACAGAAAGTCCACCATTGAAGCGGCCAGGCAACCTCCTTCCAGGCATCTTCGGTCTATTTGCAGTGAGATGTAGCAAGTTTTCTGAGGAAGCTATGTCATCAAAACTCACAATATCTGGAGAATAAAATTCAATGTATCTACTAAGAGATAACTGTGCATTTTAAAAGGTAAAAAAGTATTTCTGGATTTTAAACAAACTATAAATTAAAGGACCCACAAGTTGACCTGTGCTTTTCATATGCATTTAGAAAACAAGACCCTTAAAAACAAACATCCTCTTCACCTGATGTATTTTATAGCCTAAGACTTTAGTAACAATATAAAGTTCATGCTTTTAATAGACTTAGACCACAGCAAAACATTCTTCTTAAAAGATATAAATCTACACTTGTCACAAGCTGTTGCATAAAAAAGCTTCATCTTAAGTTCTTGCTTATAAAAAAAACAATTTATTTCAACTCATAATCATACTAGAGATAAGAAAATTAAAACAAAAAATTTGCTTTAAATTTCAGGTAGTATCCTGATATTCAAATTTTAAGGATTCAGCTATATCTGGAACCCTGCTGCTTTCCAGTTGTTTTTTCAATGTAAAGTGGAAGTATAATTTAATGTCTCTTGGTATATGTATATATGTATGTACACAATAGTGTAGCTGGGATGCACACTTTCTAGTTCACTGTTCTTCTGCTGAAGACATTACCATGTTTAGAAATCACAAGATAGTTATAAATCTAAGGCAGATAGGAGGGCAAAGAAAAAGGCCACATCTATCTCCACTAGCTTCCCCACCATCAACGGCTAGCTGACCTTTGATTTAATAATGGTATAAGACAAATCTAGGTAATTCATTTCTCTGAAACAATGGTATACAATGCCTTCTTCACTTCATCTACATGACCCAGAAAACCTTTCTAATGGAGTTGATCTTTAATTTTGAAGCCCAGGTGTCTATAAGTGTACAAGAACCTTAAGGGTAACTCCAGATACTTCCCCTGTCAATATTATAAGCACAGATGACAAACTAGGGATATTAATCACAGTCAAAATACCTGAAATGGCAGCAGATTTCTTTGGCCTTGTCTTCTAGCTATAGCATCATCACATTACCACTGCCTGGATGTTCATATGCTTTCTGTCAAATATTTAGATGTCCCACCTCATTGTTTTGTTATTTTGTAAAAGATTCTAATCATTACTGTCCGCAGCTTATTCATCAATTGTCAAATTCAAATTAATTGGAGAGAAGGACAAAAAGGGTAAGGAAGAGGAAACGGTATCTCTGTTTCGCAATATGCATTTTGTGACAACTTTAAATGTTTGCTGACTACTTAATTCTTCTCCACCTTCACCTTCCACATTACTTTCTGTGTTCTATTTTACATCTGGTCACTAGGTTAATACATCACAACAGGCAATCTAATGCGCTCAGTTTAATTATTATCTTGAGTCATTCAATAACTGTCTATAAGTAATTATAAAATATAACAAACTATAATAAGAAACACAGTGGTTTTAATGGAAAAAGAGACCGTGAATTTATAGACATATTTAAATATCTCATTTTATCTGTAAATGTCACCAACAAAGTAAATAATCAATATTTTTTAAAATGTTTAAAACATACTGTAGTTTAAAGGATGAAAAATTGCTTTTTACACTGATGTTTATTGACAACATAAAATAAACCTTGGAAAGTACAATCTAATCATTTTGGCACATGGAAATTATTTTCAAATGCATATTTAAGCAACTTGCAGAAAGAAAAAGAAATAAACAGAAAAACATAGGAAGGGATGAAGACAAATGAAACTGAAAGGGAAAATAAAAGGTAGATTTACAAAATCGTACATCATGCTCATGTAAAAAGGCCTTTCATATGTCCAGTTTTGGGCTACAACATCAAGACAAATAACTTTACTATTCTAAAACTCTCTCAGGTCCTCCATTTAAGCCATTAGGTAAGTAAAGTGAAACAGTGCACATTTTGGACTCATGATATACTTGAACACTTTTAAACTTCTCTGAGTGATAACAGGTTCAGACTGTACACGTGGCAGAGGAGGCATGGCGACCATTGCACTTTGCAATTATACTGTTACTCTGCCAGCCATTCACGTATCTAAATATTGCCTAAGAAGACATGGAGTTTTTAAAAAATCACAATGGAAATGAAATATCAATTTTGGGGAGAAAAAAATGACTTTTATGGTTTTCAATTCAATAAATATCTTTAAGTAATCAGGAAAATTTTTCCAACAAGAATTTCATTTTATTTTAAAATGGAAAACCAAAGGGTTAGAATAGACAGACAAACACGTACACTTTTAGTAAAATTACCAAAAAAAAATCAATGTGCACCACCTATTTATACCGAATATACTATTTTGATTTCTTTTATAAATTGTTATCTTACCAAAATGGAGAAAGGTAGAATAATTTCCTGACACGTAAGAAGGGAAACATGGCAAACAGGCTAGGAAACAAAATCTGGAAAGAAAAGTCAAGGATAGAAATGTCTAGAAAAAAGACTAAACAAAAAAAATTATTTTACAAAGCAGGAAAAAGGAACATTTGTAGAACTAATAGAATCACTCCAATGTTTGGCATATACCTATTACAAATCACCTAAACTAACACAAGATGCATATTGTATTTTAGATTTTTTTCCTCTGGTTTTCAAAGGGAAAACTACAGTGAGTATAAATTTCAATTGACATTTAACTAGATAGAAGCATTTTTTGATACTTACTGAACACTAAGACAGTTTCCAAAGGATGTTTTAGTATTAATAACTCATTAATATAGTAGAACTAAAATTAAACTGCTTTCCAGTTAAGTTTTAGTCTTCAGCATGATAGTAAATATAATGAGAAAATTTTAATTCTATGATCTACTAAAAGAAAACTATACTAAATATTATTTTTAAATATCTCACTATAAAAATGCAACTCAGTACAACACTTGAAATCTCATACATATATAAATGAAAATTCAATAATGTCTTATGATACTCTCTAGAATGACATCAAGGAAATTATTAGAAAACACAAATTTTAATCTCTGTTCTTATCCTCGGTAAATTCTACATTTTGGAGTGTGGTGATTTATACTGTTTTTGTATCCTAGTTCTAATACAGGCTCATATTTTAGTGTCTACCACTCAAAAGGTAGTCATCTTATTACAAAAATTGTACCATAAATTCTTTCTGGAAGAAATAAATGACTACATATTGGGAAAGTAATTCAAACAAAAAAAGATCAACTATCAAAAAGAACTGAAGAGAAAGAATGGTTCTGTAGTTAAAAATAAAGGCTTTGGGATCAAATCATGTATGTATTTCTAAAATTTCCTTTTAACCCAAGAACAATTTACCACGGAAAAACAGTTTAAAATGATAAACCACTACACTCTAAGAATACTGCATCAGCTGTGCTTTCTTAATGACACAGTTACGCTACCGCCAAATTTTCTATATTTTAAAACTAATTGTAAATAAATTTTACTTCTTGGAAAATTAACTATTTTAAAAATAGGTAGACCACATAAACTTTATAATTAATCAGTAGTGGCAGCAAGAATATCCTAACCAATATTTGATGAAGTGTTTGAAAAAACAATTAAAACATGGTTGTAACAGCTCTACAATTTGTATTACTATTTTATATCATATGAGAGAATATAAACTTTTCAAAAGAAAGAAAAATAAAACCAAATTGATTGTTCTAGGAATGTTTTTCTTATATGTGCAAAAATCAGAGTCTGTATTTATATACATACAAGTGTTTTATATGTCTTTATATACAGGAAAACCCTATCTAAAAGCAGAATCAAGAATTTACATTCTTTACAGATAGGAGCAGAAACAGAACAGGATGGGATTAACAATGGAGGAGAGGTGCAGAAGGGAAATAACTTTTTATACCAGCTTCCATGTCAGGCACTCTAATAAGCATCACAGAAATTCGGGGCTATTCAATTGTTAGTTAAGGAAGAAAATAGACCAATAGAAGAAACATGCCAAAAATGATCATCAGCTAATAACTGACGACCCATTTCTAACAGCGAGGTCAGCGTACTTTCTACTGTATCGTTTCACCTGAAATTATTTATTACTTTACATAATAACAAAACTTAAAGGAGATTTTTCTATTTTTTAAACTTTCTGAAACTTATGTTAAAGGGCTAGATTGATATGATGTTTAAAAATTTTAAAACCTTAAACTGAGCCAAAAATATAATTTAAAATATTCTTCAGCCTCATGCCAAATTTGAGGCTGTATTTGATGCAGAACAGTTTCTGAAGAAGAGGTAAAACACTCTTCTGCTCCGTGTACTATGAACACATGCTATTCTGATGGAAAGGAAATGAGCAGCAGCCTGAGTTGAGTCTGAGACACAAGCATGTGCTGTCGGCAGCTACGCCTTCTCCGCTGACACACTACTTGTGCCTGAAACAGTACTAAAAACTTCTTAGTAAATATTTGCCACTTAAGATGAAGTCAATTTCCAAAATTTGTATTTTCTGAACTTTACAGGGTATAAGTGTGGTATACCAAGGGCAGCCTGATAGCAGAAGGAATAAAGGACAGCAGCTTGAAAGTCAGCTGTTCATTTCTTGACCATATATAATCTCAGCATCTTTAAATTGCTCCCTTATTCATTTGACTAAAAAAAAAAAGAAAGAAAGAAATTAGAAAATTTCAAAACCCTGTTCCAGAAAGCCTCTTTGGGTTTTTTTCTCTAATCCTCACCCGAGGATTTTCTCCATTTATTTTCAGATAGAGTGTGAGGCGAAGAGAGAGACAGACACATATCGATGAGAGAGACACATCGACTGGCTGCCTCCTGCATGATCCCAACCAGGGACGGGGACCAAACCGCAACCAAGGTCCGTGCCCTTGACTGGAATCGAACCCGAGACTCTTTGGTCCGTGGGCCGATGCTCTAACCGCTGAGGCACACCGGCCAGGGCAGCCTCTTTGGTTTCCAATAAAGACTGGACATACAGTAAGAACTGGGACCAAAAACAAAGTAAAAAGTAGAACTTTTCAACCACGAATACTTCTACACTGTTTACATGTCATTTATACTAGAAATGTAGCAAAGTAAACAAAATTTACTGGTGATTGTATATAGAATGGTTTTTATTTACTTAAAATTTTTTTGCAATTTCTATGACCTTGAGACAACGAAATAAAGAAAAATGGGCAAGAATGACACAAAGTAACAGAAAATATATAGGTTCTAAATATTACTCCTCAGCTCCCAAAATTTAAGACTTCTGATAAAGATCACAGATAGTTGTGGAAATTAGAAGGTAATGCTCATGAATGTTTTATTTCCAGACTTAAAAACTCTGCACATCTTTCATTCTCCAATCCTTACTTTTGAAAACACATTTCTAGCTATATTTTACACCAAACAGAAAATAAGAACTGATAGAATTATATTTTTACCACTAACCTCAACAAAAAACAGTATTTTTTAAAAACACAAAGAGGGTTTGATTTTCTTTTACAATAAATACAAATAATTTTCATCAGATCAACATATTAAATATATTTGAGTGCATGCCTCTAAAATATAACCAACATCTCAGATTCCAGAAATTATTAATGAATATGGCTTCATCGAGAGTAGGCAGGATACAAAATACACGATGAAAGATCTATAAAACATTCACATTTTAAAAACTACAGGAACCTATGTCTAGGTTCTGTACTGGCAAACATGTTTCTTTAGTACTGGCAAACCGAAAAGAGGAAAAGCAAATAAAATCACCTGAAAAATTTTGAAAGGTAGTAAGTACATTTTCCAATATAGTGACAAAAAAAAAAAAATCTAAGTGTAACTGACCTTGAGTTTACATTAACACTGAAACTAAAAAGTGTATTTAAAACATTACAATCAAAAAACATATTTCATAGAGCATTTAATATAAAGGGGATTTAAAGAGGTTTCTTCTGGTTTATGTGATCTTGAACATTTGATGTTATCTTTAGCTTACTTTGTTCAGATGCAAAATAGGAAAATTAGTACCTGCCTCTTAGCAGTTAGAGCTCGGCCCGCAAACCAATAAGTCATGGGTTTGATTCCGGTCAAGGGCACATACCTTGGTTGCGGTTTGTCCCCAGCCCTGGTCGGGGTCATGCGGGAGGCAACCAGTTCATGTGTCCCTCTCACATCAATATTTCTTTCTCTCTCTCTCTCTCTCTCTCTCTCTCTCTCTCTCTCTCTCTCTCTCTCTCTCTCTCTCTCCCCCTCCCTCCCTCCCTCCCACTCTATCTGAAGATGAACAGAAAAATATCCTCGGGTGAGGATGAAAAAAAAAAAAAGTAAAAAAGAACATATATGAGCCTGGCTGGTGTGGCTCAGGTTGAGCGTTGACCCATGCACCAAGAGGTGGCCGGTTATTCTCGGTCAGGGCACATGCCCAGGTTGTGGGCCAAATCCTCAGTGGGGAGCATGCAGGAGGCGGCCAATTGATGTTCTCTCTCATCAATGTTTCTATCTCTCTCTCCCTCTCCTGTTCTCTCTCTCTAAAATCAATAAAGGAAAAAAGAATAATAAAAAAAAGAACATATATGAGAAAGTGCTTTGAAAATGTAAAAAAAAACTAAAAGCTAATTTAAGGTACTATGCAATAACCATTACCACAAAGTAATGAGTGTGTAATGCTGTTAATAGTGAGGTCTTTATTAAGACTTCCTCCATTTCAAGTGTTCCTTTTTGCAACTAAAAGGTATAAAAGATTGGAGACAAAGATGATTAATGGGCTGAAAAAAATCATTCCAAAAAGTTAATGAACATTTAGCTAAAGAAGTAAAGCCAGCTGATATGTAGAAAGAGAATAAGTCACAAAAAGCCTATTTGTCTGAATTGGAAACAAAAGTACATTGAGATTAAGTAGAAAATAAAAAGTCTTCTTAAATGTAATCTAGTGCTGGCACTGAAAGTCTACATCACCTGCTTATTTTTAAACTTTTAAAACTAAAACACCTTCATATCTGCATGACTTAGGTGGTATGGTCATTCTATTCTGAAGGAGCAGAACGATAAATGGATGAACTCTTAATATCCATCTCAGTCCTCTGACCAGTAAGAAACCTTCTGTGAATCATAAATATTCTACCCATTTATCTTCTTTTATATTTTTCTGTTTGGGCTTTATAGATTTTAAACTAATTTTAATTAAATTCCACTGTATCTGTCACACACAAATTGCACATACAAATTTCTTATTTTAAATAATTTCTGAAAACTATATTGGCAACGTTTAAAATGTACCACCTCTCTACACGTTAACTTACCTGCTTCTTTAAAGCTCCTAATTGTAAATGAATCTAGGTCTACTGATTTTGGTCTAAGTGGTAACTGTTCAGAATCTAGCTTTGTTTTTGATACTGGCTCAGTTTCAGATTTTGATGACATGGCAGACACTTCCCCATTAATCCTGAAATGAGAAAATCAAAAGGAGGCAAAAAAAATCACTTGTATGTGAAACACGACCATTTTTAACGTTTTAATTTAATGACACTAAACATGTTACAGCACAATACTGATTTTTCTTTCTGTTCTATAAAATGATTTTCATAAACACTGACCTCTACCCTAAAACTAATCCCAATAAAATCAGAAATGTAAAAACAGCTTAATATGAGTATATTCACTAGTGTGAATATAAGATTAACATTTAACAGATAATTATTAAAGTCTATAGAAAAAAACATGGAAACCAAATACTTCAAACATTTCTTTGAGATTCAGAAAGGCAGTAGAGCCATTGATGTCAAAGGCAAATAAACTAATAAATTAACTTAAAACTAGGTAAAACTTACCTGGCTACAGGTGGTGGTGGAGGAACTGGTTTCTCAGGTCGCTTTGGGTACACGGTTCCAGAAGATCTCAATAAATTATTGGCTTTGGTGGGTGGATTAGGCTTCTTGGGTGGGACTTGTGGAGCAGCTGGTTTAGAAGGTTTCTGTTCCAGCATGGATTTTTCATCTGATTATTTAAAAATATTTAATAAGTTATTAACAATGGGAACTGTTTTTCTATGGCTTAAAGCTAATATCAGGCTAGAAAAGCATGAAACAGAGAAGAGAGACATTACTTGTGTGTGTGCACTGTTTTATGTTTTAAAGTTATAATTTAATAAGCCTAAATATTTTTAAGTTTACTTTGGTGGGGGACCCCAAATAAGTTTCTGATATACAAATACTGCCTGCTTCTTATAGTCTTCCCAGCATCCTCTGCTCTTAGGGGTGGTATTCTACTCAAATATAACCACTCATGATTTTAACCTAAACAGAGAACAAGATTATCTAGACCTAAATCCAGACCACTTTCTGAAAATGAAGTAAAGGGAACTGCAAATGAGTAGGACTTCTAGTGTCATCTAACATAATTATTTTGAAATAATCATGATGACAAAGAAAGAAATCAAATGTTAAGAGAAACTGAGGCTAAACTGATTAGTCAAAGATGAGAAAATTATAGGCTAATATTTATAATTCTCACCTTGATATTAGGAATTTTATTAACATTTCAATTAATAATTCTATGAAATAAATAAAAAGATATGCCAGACAAAACAACATTGAGGACAATTTTAAACCATGGTAAGAAAAACAATTTTATCAACAAAAGTGCATGGTACTATACACGAAGACACACCTGGTTCCTGATCTTTCGGGTACTAAGAACAAGTATTAAATCCGACACGTGCGCACACATATATATCCATTATACAGCAGTCAGCAAAAATATGTTATAAGGCATATATGCAAAAATAAGAAACTCCTAAGTGCAATACTGAGTATTTTTCAAAATTTACTTGGTCTTTTAAAACAATGTACTTCAGGACCACAAATTATTTCATGAGCTTTCACATCAATCAGAAACTTAGTGATAATGAATCTAGAACAAACACTGCAGGTCTTGGGCAAACCACTCATTCAAAAATCACTGGTTTCATCTAACAACAATGAAAATATAAAATACCACTGTTTCACAGTTTTATCACATATACATAGCTTCCTTGGATCATTAAACTTTGGTCATCCAAACTTAAATTTCCATAAAATACTAAAAAAGATGTTTTATAAGCCTGGCCTGTTTGGTTCAGCAGTTAGAGCATCAGCCCATGGACCAAGGAGTCGTGGGTTCGATTCCAGTCAAGGGCACGTACCTCGAGTGCGGTTTGTCCCCGGCCCTGGTCGGGGTTGTGCAGGAGGCAACCAATTAATGTGTCTCTCACATCGATGTTTCTCTCTCTCTCCCTCCCACTCTGTCTGAAAATAAATGGAAAAATATATGCTTGGGTGAGGATTTAAAAAAAAAAAAGATGTTTATAAAAAAAAAACAAAAAACAGGAAAATGTTAAAGGACAGCAAATAGAAGTTCACTAATTGACTATACTTTTTAAAAGATATATAAATAACAGCTTGAAATCAATTCAGTTTCATAGTTTATTAAAAAAGACATTTAAGCCTAGCCAGTGTGGCTCAGTGGACTGAGCATCATCCCATGGACTGAGAGGTCCCAGTTCAATTGTCGATCAGGGCACATGCCCAGTTTCTGGCTCGATCCCCAGTAGGGGACCGTGCAGGAGAAAGCCGATCAATGTTTCTCTCTCACATTCATATTTCTTACTCTCTCTCCCTTCCTCTCTCTCTAAAAAAAATAAATAACATATTTTAAGAAAAAAGACATTTAATATTCATGGAAATCAAATGTAACAAAAATAAGATTAATCACCCATGGTATATCTATGATTAAATCAACTATAGTATACTGATTTATTATATAACTAATATATGATGGCAATGTATTCGTGGCTATTCAATACTATTAACTGTATTTTTGGGCTGTCCTTTTCTTAATTTGTAAGAGAAAAAAATATACATATATATATATATATATATATATATATGAGTAAAAATTTGTCACTTATCTATGTTGTAAATATCATTTCTTGTAAATATCATTTCCTACTCAGTGGCTAAACTTTTCATCCTCCTAACGATGTCTTTGTAACAGACATTCCTAATTTTAATGTAGTACAATCAATCTTTTCCCTTACAGTAGGTTAGCCTAACGTGTCTTGTTAAAGAAATCCTTCCTACTCCAAGGACAAAGAAATACTTGCTTATATTATCTTGTAGAAAATTCAGAGCCACAATCAACATGGAATTGACTTTTTTTGTTGTTGTTTTTAATCCTCACCGGAGGATATTTTTCCATTGATTTTTAGATAGGGTGTAAGGCAGGGAGGGAGAGAGAGAGAAGCATCTATGTGAGAGAGATACATCAACTGGTTGCTCCTGCACGACCCTGACCAGAGCCAATGATCGAACCTGCAACCCAGGTACATACCCTTGACCAGGAATCGAATCTGAGACCCTTTGGTCTGTGGGCCGACGCTCTAACCACTGAGCAAAACCAGCCATGACTGGAATTGACTTTTAAGTATTTTCTAAGGTAGAGTTCAAGTTTCATTCAGTATCATTTGAGATGTTTTTTCCTCCTTATTTTACAGTACAACTTTTGCCATAAGGCCAGCACCTATCAAACAATTTTTGGATTCAAATCTGTGTACAATGTGAGGTAGAGGTTAGGATTTATTTATTTACTGCTTATATAAATATCAATTAATCAACATTATGTACTTTATCTTTTCTACACTACAATGACAACTGTTATAAATCACATGGTCTTAATTAAATGTCTCTCTTAAATAACATTTCTTGCTTTACCATAGTCAACTTTGTCAGTGATTAATATAGTTAGACCAGCTTTCTTTTGGTTGACATTTGCCTGGAGTATCTTTGTCCATCTTTTTTTTTTTTAATTTATTTTTTCTTTATTGATTTTAGAGAGAGGGGAAGGGAGAGGGAACGAGAGATAGAAACATTAATGAGAGAGAACATCAATTGGCCACCTTCTGCAAGCCCCCCACTGGGGATCGGGCCCACAACCTGGGCATGTGCCCTGACTGGGAATTGAACCGGCGACCTCTTGGTGCATGGGTTGACGCTCAACCCCTGAGCCACACCAGCTGGACTATTTGTTCATTTTTTTCAACTTAATCCTTCCTGAATCCTCATCATTTAGGCTATGTCTCTTAACACTGGTTTGGTTTCTTTTTCTTTCTCAGTCTTAAAATTTTTCTTTTAATGGGAATATTTAGTCCACTTATGTTTTCTGTAATTACTTAGTATTTGTTCTTTTTTCTTGCTTGGTCTTATTTTCTCTTTCTAGCCTTCTTTGTATTTTTATTATTCCATATTATCCTTACTAGTATCTTACTATATATACCTTATTCTATTTTTGTAGTTGCCTAGAGATTACAACACACAACCTTGACTTTATTAAAGTCACATATAAATTCCCTACTGGCTAAACCTTTGACTCCATTTACACCCCCTGTCTTGTTGTGCTCTAACTTCTACGAGAGCCCAGAATACATTGATAACTTTTCATACAGTCAATATTTAAACTCACCTACCTATTCAAGCCTTTCTGTTGCTCTTCATTTCTGCATCTCCCACTTTACATTTAGAATCGTCTCCCTTCTGCCTGAATAACATCTTTTAATATTGTCAACAGTAGTAGCCTACTAGTGATAATACATTCTTTCCAATTTAATTGATCTAAAAATGTCTTTAGTTCACCTTTTTTTCTGAAGATATTTTCACTGGCAATGTAAATGTATGTTAGCAGTTATTTTCTTTAACACTTTGGCAACATTGTTCCATTGTCTTCTGGCATCCATTTTTTCCTACTGAGAAGCAACTGTCAATTTGATTTTTGCTCCTCTAAAGTAGTATGTCTTATTCTCTGGCTACTTGCAGGATTGCTGCTGTCTTTTGTTTCTAACAGCACGACTGCAATGAGCGTATAGGAGTAGCATTCTCTGCATTTCACAACGTTGGGATCCATGGTATCTCTTGATTCTGTATAAATGCTTAATACACACTTTTAGAAAATATTTATATTATTTCTGATATTCATATCAAATTCTACATCAAAACTTTTTATTATTATTATTTTTTTTATCCTCACCCAAGGACATTTTTCCATTTTTTGTTCAGATAGAGTGGGAGGGAGAGAGAGGAAGAGAAACAGAGAAACATCGACGTGAAAGGGACACATCGAGTGGCTGCCTCCCGCACGACCAACCAGGGCCGGGGACAAACTGCAACCGAGGTAGGTACGTGCCCTTAGCGGGAACCAAACCCGGGTCTCTCTGGACCGCAGGCGGATGCTCTAACCGCTGAGCCAAACCGGCGAGGGCAAATTCTACATCAAAATTTGAACTCATGCATATTTTCCCCCAGAAACTGTTTCATACCCATCTCATTTCCTCATCCTCACAACCCTTGAGATCCAATCATTCAACACAATGTGCTAATGTAAAACGAAACAACCCTCCTCATTGTAGAGCCTAACATATCTCAGTATCTTTCGCAGATAATGATTTTATTAACTCAAATATACCCTGCCTTAATATGATTATACCAGTGTGGTAAAGTGCCCAGCATTCTTTTTACAGGACTAATCAGTCTGGAAGCGCACCTGTGCCCAAAGTTGGTCCAAAAAACTAAAAAGGACTTACAGTATGATTGTGGAGAGGTTTTCCTCTTTCCTGTCAAATGGACAAGAAATCATGTTGCCATGATTGTCACTGTCAACAGTGCTGTAACCACAAGAGGAACCAACTCAGAAGATAAAGTAGACATGAGGGAGGGCAGAATGGAGAGGGAGATATAATCCAGGTCCAAGATAAAATTACAGAGTTCGGGGGGTGGGGGGTGGGGGGTGGGGAGGCTGGATGACTCATACTTCTGGATTTCCAATTATCTAAGACTGTTTCCCAATTGTCTACGTAAGTTTGAATAAGGACTTTTATGTTCTTAGCTCTTAAAACATCCCAACTTCCTTTTATCCATACCACCACTACCTCTACCTAAATAGCACGAGAACAAAATTTCAGAAAAACATATCTGAACAGGTCACATCAGTATTTAAATTACACAATAAATACTGTACTGCACATTGCTATGCATTATATACATACTGTGCAAGGAAGCATAGGACCAATGTCAGAGAAGATTCAGACACACACAAACATGCATTCCCTATGCCTCTGCCCTTATGTAGTCACGTGTGAGAAAATAAAAAAATCTAAACTAATATGTGACATATGACAATGAGTTATATCTACTTTTAGATAGAGTAATTTAAAAAGACTAATTCAAGGAGGTGACATCAAGCTGAATATTACAACTGAAGCCTAAAAAATAAAAAGGAATTATCCATAAAACGTTTGTGAAAGGAGTACAAGAGAGAGGGATTCCAGGGGAAGGGTACTATACCATGTAACTATGAAGAAAAAATACTGGTATTCTATGGACACAGTATAGTGGGGGACTGTACTACATACCATGAGCAAGAAAAGAGAATCATGAGAAATATTAGAAAAGTCAACAGAAGCCAGATCACTCAAAACCTGCATGGCTAAGTAGGCTAAGGCTAATGTAATAAGGAAAGTCTGTTTCTGAGAAGAAAACATTGTAAGCTGGATATTTTTTCCAAATGCAGTAGGAAGCATTCAAACACATGAAGCTGATGTGTTGTATATGACATACACATATCCGAGGGAAACACACACACACACACTTTATTTCCATAGTATAAATTCTGAAACCCTTATCACTACTTTAAATCCCTTTTGGAGCAGGTCAAGACATAAACAAATCGTTAAATACATACTCCTTCCCATACCATCGAAGGTCTTGCATGAACTACACAAGTGGTTCTCAATTTTGTCTTCAGATTAGTCACGTTATACATACCAAAACCTGAGTCCTACCCTATAAAAATTCTGTGAAGTGTAGGCATCAGCATACTTTGTAGACACCCAGGACAGTCTCCTATGCCACCAGGGTTGAGAACAACTGTACAAGTGACCTTTCTAGCTTAGTCCTCAAAACTCCTCCTCGGTGCCTGTCGCCATTTCCCAAGTGTGCTAGGGGTTCTCTGATCCTTTTCATATTCTCTTTCTGTGGAATCACCTTTGCTTTTCTGGTCAACACATTCTGCTCATTTTCTAAGTCTCTGTATAATCACAATAGTTAATGTCTATTTACTATTCAACTGGCAATGATCAGAATATCATTTTTAAAAGTGAAAAAAAAATTAATCTTCCTAATAACTAGCAGAAGCAAGTTGCCTCATACATAACTGATTGAATTTATGTTATTGAATGTTTAACATTTGTTAGGTTTGTTTCAGGTGTGGTTATAAATAAAAAATATAGTTTGCCACTTCTTTAGAGGTTGACATTATTTTTAAGTTCAATCTGGAGTGATATATTAGAGATATCAAAATGTTCTTTGTAGCACATGAGAGATAAGTATTGTTTCCTTCTTGGGGAGCACACTAAATATAAAATACAATAGAGTCCTGCCTCCACTCTCATCTCAATGTCCATGTGCTACTGATGGTCACAGATGAGAAGGCCTTTGAGTTTAGTACCTCCAATAATAAATGACCTCAAGTGAGTCTTAAACACACAGATCTTGATTTTAATCGCACACTAAAGTGAACCGTATTACACCAAGGTTTGAGAGCACATAGTAACTTAAAAGCATGCCGTGACCACTGATCTCTAGCACCCTGCAATATGAAGAATACTGATTTAAGAATCCATAGCCAGCCTATGAATTAGAAAATTCACACCTTTATTATCACAATTCAGTTTTCACAAAGTTTTAACTCTCTATAAATTAAGCATTCCATTCACTGGCTCACCGGGAGAAGAGAACGCTCCTAATCAAAGTTGTAAAGCAGCTACTTCAAGACTTCCTTTTTAGGCAGTTGAGTAATATACCAGGAACTACTATTCTGCCAACTTAGAATTCAACCTAAGACAAAAATATCTTTCAAGGACAAGAAAAAAATATTTTAAACAAACAAAACACATTCCACCATTAGGTCCTCCATAAAGGAAATTACATATATATTTTAGGCAGAAAGTAAAAACTGAAAACAAATGGAAGTACAAAAAAAGCAATGAATGCAACCACACACTGGGAATCCGCAGCACACACATGGTGGTTGACACTTTTATGTATATGACTGAGAAAACCAAGAACAAGGCAGCACAAGGTTCAGCTCTGACAGTCCTTCCTTATTAACTTTTAGTTCAGTAAATTAGTGAATGAATTAATCATGCTCCTACCCTTTGGGAAGGGAACCAGCAGCAGACACATGGCCTTCTAAAAGAGACAAAGTCTCATGTAGTCAGTAGAACCCCAAACCCTTTTCAAGGAGACAGGGTAAGTTTTACTAGGCTTGCAAGTCCCAGAAATCAGCCAACTGGACCGCCAATGTGTAGTCTTGTGTTCAGCAGTGAAATCCTAGCATGTGACTACAGCTTCTCAGCAATCCTAACTTGCTGTCCTTCAATGTCAGGCTAAAATCTGTACCAGATGAAGAAATTAAAACAACAACAAACCTCAAGAAGGAACATACACCAGCCTGTCTCTCCCTTCCCACTGCTAATTAGGAAACCAGATGCCATTATTAACATGTTGGTGCTTAGTTCCTGCTGGGAGGGGTCTATTATCTGGTTATGTTCTGTGTAGGAATCAACCAAAAAATAAGAAGGCTGATGCCAACTTTTCAAATAGAAACTCTAAAAGAAGCTCCTCAAGGAAAAGCAAGCACAGTGCACTGCCTCCAACAATAAAATGTGGAAGCAGGCGAGGATTCAGCAGCCTGTGATGCTCCTCCCGGGGATGTGCCTGTGGCCTCTGGGGGAGGACATGTTAAAGGTTACCATTTAGTTGATTTTATAAGCCTGATAGAGCTTTTGTTGCATTCTGTCCTACACATGTATATGTAATCCCTGCCTGGCACCCCAAATACACACCAGTGCATCCCTTCCTGTCATACGTATTTCACATTGAGGATGAGCAAGGGCACCAAGAATGAAGTAGACTACTGAAAGGTATGTCCAAGAAATCGTCCCCAAAAGCAGGAGAAAAACTTGTACTCCAAAGTGTTGACAGTATTACTCTTTTGAGGCACAGCATGTCTGGCATTCAAGGTACCTCTGAGAAAATCAGGGGCAAAAAAACTGCTAAGCAGGTCTGAGAAGGTAACATGGCAGCTTGGCACAGGGAGCAGACAGTGAAGATTTAAACTCCATTCTTAGGATCTGAAAAAGTATCCCATAGAAAAAAGTATCCTCACTTAAGAGTCAAAGGTAGGAAGATGAGTTGCATGTTTTCTAGTAGCTTTTTTCTCCTCCCCAACACAGCAGAGCTCTTCAAAGGGTATCTTCCATGCAATTGAGATCACAAGACATAAAAGTCATGGACACACGTACTGGTGAAATACACTGTTTCTGGTCAGAAAAGACAAAGGCTCCTTAACGTAGCCCTTGACAGGGTTTGAAAAAGCTCGCTCTGTTGACCGTGAAACAAGGGTAGAACTTCAACTAATGCTTACTTTTATTTAAAAAGATTTAATTGGCACCAATATTTAGTATCAGATGGATACTGGCTCTCCTTCCCAATCTATTCTCCCTATTTCTTGCACCAGGCCTATCATAGCCATGTCAGGTTAATGAGAACATTTTGAAAAATACTAAGAATTTTGTCCCTCGTTTCACTTACAAAGCAATTCTATTTGCACTTAAACTTTGAAACCAACACATTAAAATAAGTTTTAAAATCTTTTCAATGAAAAGTTTTGGTATTAAGGTTTAAAACCAAGAAAACAAATGTATTTTCTATTTACTCACATATTTGCTATTTCTGGCTTTCCAAATTACTTTCCTTCTCCAAAAAAGAACTTTTAACATTTTCTATGTAGCATATACAGTCTGCTGGCCATGAGCTCTCTCAGATTTTATCTGAAAGTTTTCATTTTGCCTCCATTTCCTGAGAGGTATTTTTGCTGGGTAGACCACTCACGGCTAACAGTCATTTTCTTTTTCCAACTTTATGCTTTTCTCGTTGTCACTGCTTTTTACCAAATTTATTATGATGTGATTTCTTTTATGTTTCTTCTGCTTGGAGTTCATTTAGCTTCTTGGATCTATAGGATTATAGTTTTCACCAGGTCTAATATTTTTTTCAACCATTACTTCTTCAAATATTTTTTCTGTCCTCACTCTCTCTCCATTGCTTCAGGGACTTCAATTACAAGTAAAACCAACTGATACTATCTCTCAGGTCACTGACGCTCTGCTCATTTTTTCCTAGTCTTTTATTTAAATACATTTTTAAAAATTGATTTTAGAAAGGGAAACATTGATGAGAAAGAGAAACATCGATTGGCTGCCTCCTGCATGCCCCCTACTGGGGTTGGAGCCCGCAACCCGGGAATGTGCCCTGCCCAACCAGGAATCGAACTAGCGACCTCTTAGTGCATGGGACAATGCTCAGCCAACTGGGCCACAGTGGCCAGGGCTCCTAGTCTTTTTTCCATACATTTTAGATAGTTTCTATTGCTTTATCTTCTAGTTGATCAACATTTTCTTCTTTAATCTCACATCTAATAATTCTATCCAGTGTTTTTCATTTCAGATATTGTATTCTTCATCCACAAAAGTTCTATTTGGGTTTTTAAAAATAGTTTCCATTTCTCTCACCATCATGTTCAAATTTCTTCCACTTTCTTGAATACATGAGATACATTTTTATAATAGCTGTTTCAATATCCTTGCTTCTATTCCCATCATATCTTATCATTAATGGGTCTCTTTAAATTGATGGATTTTTCTTTGAGTTATGGGTTTCTATTTTCTCCTGTTTTCCCCCCCAAACCTGATAATTTTTTTATCAGATAATGGACACTGAATTTTCGACTTTTCGGCGTTACATCTTGTTATACAGGCACCCTTGGGAGATATGGTGGGTTCAGTTCCAAACCACCACAATAAAGCAAGTATCACAATAAAGCAAGTTGTAATCTTAGCTGGTGGAGGATCCTGCCTTCAATTTGTAAAAGAATGCAACAATGGTGAAGCACAGTAAAATAAGGTTTGCCGCCCAGGCCGGTGTGGCTCAGGTGGCTGAGCGTCGTTCCGTGCACTAAAAGGTCGCTGCTTTGAATCCCGGTTGGGATGCGCACTGAAGGCAACCAACAGATGTTTCTCTCTTGTATCGATGTTTTTCTCTCTCTCTCCCTTCCTCTCTAAAATGAATAAAAATATATTTAAAAAATAAAAATAGCCGGGCCGTTGTGGCTTAGTGGATTGCATGTCATCCCATGGCCTGAGAGGTCCGGTTTGATTCCCAGTCAGGGCACGTGCCCAGGTTGCCGGCTCAATCCCCAGTAGGGGGCGTGCAGGAGGCAGCCGATCGATGTTGAAATCTCTCTCTCCCTTCTCTCTCTAAAAAAAAACTCTATAAAACATATTTAAAATAAATAAACAAATAAAAACAAAAATAATATGGCATGCCTGTGTTCTTTCACATTCTATTGAATTCTGTTCTAAAATTAGTTTCAGCTGTTTCCAAGGCAGGTACAGAGAAGCCTTTAGTCTAAGGTAAGATCCCCTTTTAGAAATTCTATCCAATGTCTTTTGAGTTCTTTCCACTGTGGCTTGAAGGAACAAACTTTCTGTGAGTTCCAGAAATTGCTTCACCAAATGCTTTCCAGCACTTATTTCTTCAGCTATGAAAGTTTTCTTACACATGTGTACAAGTCAGTATTCAGCCAAAGAAAGCCTCGTGGTAAGTTCTACAGGACCTCTGAGGGCTCTCTCTGTGCAGTTACGGCGTTCTTGCACTCTGGCCTGCACACTCTAGCTGCCTTGTCCTCCCTAAACCCTACCCTCCTCAGCTCTGCGGAAAAACTAAGCTCGGTCTGGCCTCCTCTTTACTGTTGCCTGTGAAATGCTTCTAGACAATAAGCTGGGGATAATTTCAGGGCTTGCCTCACTGGTTTCAGTGGAAATCTCTCTCCATGATAACAATCTATGCTACCTGTTGTTCAGTATCTGAAACTGTGTCAAATATTTTGTCCAGTTTCCTAGTTGTTTAACTCAGGAAGGAAAATTCAGCCTTTGCTACTTCATTGTGTCCAGGATTTTGAAGATATAAATGAAAAAAAAGCCTTATTTTTCATTTTGTTTATAAGATCAATTCACTGATCTCAGAAAATATGAGAAGTCAGTATAACTTGATGGATAGGACTACCTATAAAAGGACTATCATAACACAGATGAAGCCAGCAACACCTTCTACATATCTGTACATGAATTTCATGTGGGACAGATATTATAACCAAGTACTATAATGAACTGATCCCAGAATCGGACCTAACGATAGCGATACCACAAAGGACCAATCTGAGATTAAGGAACGCTTTTATTAAGTAAATTATTTTTACATCACAAATAAAAAATTCTTAAAGGTAAAAAATAAAACAAACAAACAAGGAATATAAAAAACATAAGCACTGTATGGTAAATGGGAACATGGGCCCCTTCTCATGCCCCCACTCCCCCTCCCACCCTGTGGGAAATACAGTGAAGGCCATCAGTAAGCAGACTGTGAGACCTTGGGAGCCTAGCCAGCTCCTCAGTCAAGAAAACAGCTAGTGTTTTTTATCTCACACAGCACCCGTCCCCCTCTCCCTGCACGCCCTGTTTTTGTCTGTTTTCTGTACTCTATAATACCCTGTGTTGGAAAAGTCTGGGTGGCAGCGAAACAATAGCAATGGTGGGGGGCTGCCCTCAGTGTGGCCCGTCCGTAGGCCAGATGGGACTTATCAGTTCAACTTCAGAAGTGGCAGCTGGTGCAGCAGGAAAAACTTCACCAGCTGGCTGCCCCCGGTAGGCATGTAAGTCCTAATAAACCCAAACCTCAGCTCTTTGCCTGACACATGCACAGTTCAAATAATGAATAAGAAACAAAGCTACGAAGGTGCATGACATATTTTCAGGGAAAAGACTGTGGTTGCTGCATTTAGTGAGTGAAAACGGTAGAAAATGGTAGCAGTTATACAATTTGGAATCAGTTCCCAATAACACCAAATACTGGCCAGGATGTTGAGCAACAAGAGCTCTCAATCATCGCTGGTGGAAATACAAAATGGTACACACACTTTGGAAGACAATTTGGTGGTTCCTTACAAAACTAAACATACTCTTATCATATGATCTAACAATCACACTCCTTTCTTGGTATTTAAACTGGTGAACTGAAAACTTACGTACACCCAAAAACCTGCATGGAGATGTTAAAAGGAGCTTTACTCTTAACTGCCAAAGCTTCAAACAACCCTTCAATAGGTGAATGGCTCCAAACAATAGAATATTAATCAGCACTAAAAAGAAATGAGCCATTAAACTCTAAAAAGACTTGAAGAAACTTTGAAGACATAGTACAAAGTAAAAGAAGCAAATGTGAAAAGTTACATATTGGATGATTACAACTATATGACATCCTGAAAAAGGCAAAACTATGTAGAAAATGAAAAGGTCAGCAATTGCCAGGCATTGGGAACAAGGAGAAATGAAAAGGCAGAGCAGGGAGGATTTTTAGGATAGTGAGACTATTCTGTATGATATTACAAGTATACATTTGTCAAATTACACATTTCTCCAAACTCATAATACGTAGTGTAATAATTCCATTCTGACCCTCAGTTACTGCACATACACACCCTGGTAGTTTCTTTTTTGTAAACATGAGGGCCTTGAGAAACCCAAAGAAAACTATAAAGATAAGGGGTTAATGAAGGCCTTGGGAAACTCAGAGGAATCATGAAAAGAAAGAGATTAATGGTTGCCCTGACCTCTAACAGCTCCTCTCTCCCCCTTCTCTGTATCAGCCCTCCCCCTTAATGGTGCCAAAATCGGCGCCGAGAGAATGTAGGTTTTTTTCTGTAGTTTGTGCCTTTAAAAGCAGGCAACAAAGAAGGCTCAGGGCTGAGGATTTGGGGAAGCTGTACCCCCCCAGCCCACCGGTGTAATAAAGTGCTCCTTTACAATTCGGCTGTGCGTCTCGGGTTATCTCGCTGACATGTTACAACAGTAGGACACCAGGAGTGAAACCAAATGAAAACTTTAATCTTTGGGTGATAACGATGTGTCAGTGGAGGTGCACTGGTTGTAACAAATGTACACCTGGTGCAGGATGCTGAAGTGGGGAAGTCTGTGCATGTGTGCAGGTAGGGAGTATACGGGAACTCGGTACCTTCCGCTCAATTTTGCTTGACTCTAAAACTGTTCCAGCCCTGGCTGGGCAGCTCAGTTGGTTAGAGCGCTGTCCCAATACACCAAGGTTATGAGTTCGATCCCCAGTCAGGGCACATACAAGAATCAACCAATGAATGCATAAATAAGTGGAACAACAAATCGATGTTTCTCTCTCAATTAAAAAAAATAAAACTGTTCTGAAAAAACTGTCTATTAAAAAAATGAATTAAGCAAAGATGCAAAATATAAGCCAGACAAGGAACTAAAGAAGGAGAAATCAGTTAGGAGAGGTCAGTCACACTTGAGGTAAGAGACAAAGACAGGCAGTAGAAACAAAACCATTCTAAAACAGTATTCAAGTTTTTGCATTTACATATAGTCTCATCTACCAGATATTACCATTCCAGAGCTTTCTGCACAAAGGAGGTATATTCTCCAAATTAATAACAATTACACAAAATAAGCAATGAAATAACGTTTTTTAATAAAACACATATGGTATCTTGAATAACTTTTCAAGTTTACATGACAAATGAAGTATAAATTGAATAATACATAATAAATCACTTCCATGTTTTAAATAAGAACACATGATCCCTAAGAAATTTTTAAAAAATTATTCCAGCCCTGGCCGGTGGTTAGATCGTCAGCCCGTGGACCAATGAGTCGTGGGTTCGATTCCAGTCAAGGGCACGTACATTGGTTGTGGTTCGTCCCCAGCCCTGGTCAGGATCGTGCGGGAGGCAACCAGTTGATGTGTCCCTCTTACATTGATGTTTTTCTCTCTCTCTCCCTCCCTCTTCCTCCATCCCACTCTATCTGAAGATAAAATAGAAAAATATCCTTGGGTGAGGATTGAGGGGAAAAAAAGTTATTCCAACTAGGACAGGACACTATAAAAATAATATAAGTATAAATGTTAAAGCTTAGTTTTCTTATATACTTTATGAAATAACTACGAATAAATACTACTAAAGAAATAGGTCCACATTTTAATGAATGTAAATTGGTATCAGTCTGAGCAAAATCTTAACTTCCTATGGATCTTGATAAACTACTTCGTATCAGTGTAAATGACTTAGTGTGGAAAGATAGTTTTCTTTAGAATGACAACAAAAGAAAGAATTATTTTGCTAAAAATGGAAAAGTTAGCCATACCTCTTTCTTCAGGCTTTGCAGGAAAATACTTTTTCTCTGCAGATATCAGGTCAGGCTTTGGGGCTAAGGAAAAAAACAAGGCTCATACTTAAAAAAAATTTTGTTTTAGAGCACAGAAACAATTATACTAAAAAGAAAAGGTTAATTTAAAAATAACATCAGATAAAAACATGGTTTAACAGAAAGAACAATGTAACAGAATCATTAGGCTCAATTTGATGTTACACCTGCCACTGTTAGCAGGAGTAAATTAACTCTGTAATCTCAGATCCCTTTTTAAAGTCAAATGAAGGTATTCACGTCCTCTACACCACCACTGTGCAGTAGAACTAACTATAATGATGGAAACATTCTACTGTTGTGATGTCGGATGTTGGCTGTTGAGACTTGAAATGCTGCTACTACAACTGTGGAATTAAGTGTTTTAGTTTACATAATTTTAACTAACTTTGTAAGACCAATTTAACTAGTGTCTAAAAAGCCTTCAACACTGTCTTCCATAAAAATTATTTTTAACTCGTGCTTTCAATGCTCTGGGATTAGGTCAACAAACACAATGGTAAAACCATTCAGCAGGAAAGGACTTTCATTATTCTAAAAAGAGCAAATCTTTCAAGAAAAAAAAATTGTACTGTATTTATAAACATCAGAAATTGGAGGCTTTGGAATTCACAGAAAGAGACAAAGAGCCAGATTATAAAACTTTAACTCTGGAAAACTCTTCTAGTTTGTTTAATCCCTAGCACTTTCTTAAGGAAGAGTATATAAATAATCAGTATTTATTTGAGATTAAGTTTTCTCAGCAGATTTTATCTTAGTCAATTCTCTTAACACAAAATGACATAAAACTAAAGCATACTAATTATTTGCAACATTCCTATTTTATATACCTTCTACTTTGAAAAAAACTAACAGATATTAATGCATGTGAACACTCAATTTTTTATATTTCTAAAAATTGGTATACAGCACATACTTTTTTTTTTACTAATAAAAATAAATGATGTACGTAAGACCCAATTTCACCATTTTAAAACTTAAAGATATGAAAACAGCAGCCCAACCAGTGTGGCTCAGTGGATTGAGCATCGTCCCATGGACTGAGAGGTCCCAGTTCGATTGTCGGTCAGGGACATGCCCAGGGTTGTGGGCTTGATCCCCAGTAGGGGACGTGCAGGAGGCAGCCAATCGATGTCTCTCTCTCACATCGATGTTTCTATCGCTCTCTCTCCTTAAAAATCAATAAGAACATTAAAAAAAAAAAGATATGAAAACAGCAAAGTGCATAATGGTTTTCTTACATACCTGGACCCTTAGCAGGAGGTGGTGGTGGTTTCTTTGGTTTCTATTAAAATAATAATGGTGAAAACAGTCAACATTTACATATTAAATATAGTTCAAACAAATTCTAATCATTAAAAATCAAAATTATATGAACATCTGTCCTCAACCTCTACCTGCTAAAATTTTTAAAATATAATCCAAAAAACTCCACAAAAGGTGACTGACAAAAATTTATTCTACTTCAATAACTCCTTGATCAAAATTCAAAAATTTCAAAATTTATCAGTTAGATAAACCTACAAATTCTTAAGGATGAGCAAAAACATTCTGTCCCGCCTCCCATAGTTTAAGATTCCTATGCACCAATTCCCTGTTGGGTGGGGAGGGGTGGCAGGGAAAGAGAAAGAAGGAAACTTTGATTATTTATTTATTTATTTAAAATATATATATATATATATATATTTTTCTTTATTGATATTAGAGAGAGAGAAGAAGTGAGAGGGAGAGAGAGACAGAAACATTGATGAGAAAGAACATCCACTGGCCACCTCCTATATTCCCCCCCACCGGGGATCGGGCCCACAACTTGGACATGTGCCCTGACCGGAAATCGAACTGGTGACCGCTTGGTGCATGGGTTGATGATCAACCACTGAGCCACCCTGGCTGGGCAAAACGTTGATTGTTTAAAAAAGCTAAGAGCAGCAGCTAGTAAGTATATGCAGCTTTTATTCTTGACTCTTCAGAACTCTCAAAAACATAAAGGCAAAGGTCTGTGTTTCCTCAGTCTGTGTTTCTTCAATTTATTCTAATTCCCTTAGACTTATAAGGACTCACTTATTATTTAAGACTTGACATCATGAGTTAAAAAACTCAAGACATATTTATAAGTATGTGAATTTTGGGTTTTCCAAATTAAAAATAACTAATAATCAACTATGTATAGGTAATTAATAAAAGACCAAAAAATGTGTTCATTAAGAAAAATATAGGCACCCGGCCAGTGTGGCTCAGTGGCTGAGCACTGACCCATGCACCAAGAGGTCGCCGGTTCGATTCCCGGTCAGGGCACATGCCCAGGCTGTGGGCCAGGGCCAGATCCCCAGTGGCATGCAGGAGGCAGCCAATCAATGTTCTCTCTCATCGAAGTTTCTATCTCTTTCCCTCTCCCTTCCTCTCTCTCTCTCTAATATCAATAAAGAAAAAAATAAATTAAAATTAAATTAAAAGAAAAATATAGGCCTTGGTTGGGTTGCTCAGTTGCTTAGAGCGTTGTCCCCATACACCAAGGTTTCGAATTCAATCCCTGGTCAGGACACACACAAAAATCAACCAATAAATGCATAAATTAGTGGAACAATAAATCAATGTTTTTGCTCTCTCTCTCTAAAATCAATAAATAGAAAACAAAACATATAAAAATAAAGCCCACTTAAGGCTGAATCAATAGTGAATCAAATCCAGCAAAGAAAGGGTCTCAGACAGTGGGAGCCTCCACAGGGTAACCTCTGGTAATTTACTAACTGAAAGACCGTAAAGATTAGAGATTCCTGCATTGGCCTAAATCGGATATGGTAGACTGTCTTGCTGTGTGTCTGCTCTCTAACTCCCTTTCCCCCACATATTCTTTTATTTCTTTCTTTATTGATTTGAGAGAGAGAGGAAGGGAAAAGGAGAGAGAGAGAGAGAAACATCGATGAAAGAGAACATCGACTGGCCGCCTCCTGCATGCACCCCACTGGGGATCAGGCCCACAACCTGGGCATGTGCCCTGACTGGGAATCGAAATGGCGACCTCTTGGTGCATAGGTAGACGTTCAACCACTGAGCCACACCGGCCGGACTACCCCACATATTTTTAAAACTCAATTAGATCAGTTGTTTCATGGGAGTTTTTATCAGGTTGCACAAAACCAAAAGACTACTGACAAAACACAGACTCACTTTATTCACCATGAGAAGTAAGATATATTAAATCCTACAATGAGGCAAAGACTACTTTTTAGCCTCCCAAAAATGCAATGACAGAGTAACAGTAAGATTTACATTGCTTTATTTGCAACAAAATTAAATAAAAATATGATTTCTTCCAAGCAAGTACTAATGTATCTAACTAGTATGGCCAGCTTTTCCCCCCATTGCATGCAGTATTTTATTTTTTACAATTTATTAAGGGTATCTGTTCCCATATTATAAGGTGTGTGTGTGTGTGTGTGTCTTTCTTTTCTGACTTTTAAAAAAATTTTCTTAAAAATGTTAATGTTGAAATTATTGCAGGTGTCCCCCTTTCCCACCTTTGCCCATGTGCACCCACCTCTGCTCCCCTTCTCTTTAAATTATAATAAAGTAATGAGTCAAAGGGTACTGTCCAAAATTATCAGTGGGAAAAGAAAACCAGGAAAAAAGCACGAAATTAAAATATTGTTTTGTTTTTACTATAATTCAAATAAGTTACCTGAAGATTTTAATCTAAAATACCCTCATAAAATTCTTCAGTGACAATGTAAAAATCTTGTTTTGAAAAACATATTGGCAAAAGGTTCTTTAAACTATTACCATCATTGAAAAATAAAAGCTTACTGGAAAGTCCTTATCCAGTTCATTTATCTGAACAGCAAAATTGTCTGGAAATACTCCTTCTTTTCCATTAAGTTCACCCTTCCACCAGCCAGCTTCTCCAGTCTCCTGAAATGCAAAATGAAGAATAATTAAATTAGGGGTTATCTTTAAACGGGGAAAAATTTGAGAATAGAAAACTACTGAACCCCATTATTTTTACAAGGAAAAAAAAAGACCTAAACAGATCTTGAGGTCCTCTTAATAGAAAATATTCCTCACATATTAATTCTAGCAGTAGTTATAAAATTGGGTTTAGTTTTTTTTAAATAAGTAATTTTACATTTAATTTACAAGGATAAAAAGTTATCAGAGAGGAGAAAGGAAAAAGAAAATAAAGGGGGAAAGGAGGGTGAAGAGAGAACATGAATTTCCAAACTGTTATCTTACTAAACATTCTTCCCAACAGTTTATATACTCAATTTTAATCACATTATTCGCGTGCTTTAGAAATTAACAAGCTCTTCTTCAATTCCTTCCATGAGAAATTAGTCCAAACTGTATGGATATTCAAAATGTCATATGGTGAATCACCTGATCATTCTTTTAAAACAATGGAAAGAAATTTTAAAAACTATTCAATAGGATTATACCACAAACAAAATATTTATAATTTTGCTGTATTACAAATACTACTTACAGGATTTTGCCCACATCCCAATAATATTGTTTTTTTTTCCCTTTTGTCTTAGTTCAATCCAAGCTATAAAACTACCTCATTCTTTTAAATAGCTACACTATTTTCCACAATATAAGCTTTCATAACCATTTATATGCTGAGTGGCATTTAAATTGTTTATTCACTATTTCTTATTTTCAATATATTAAAAACAATACAACAAACATCAGATGAACAAAATGGAATGAGGTAAAAGAGAAAGAAAGAAAAGAAACCCAGAGGTGGGTTAAGGTTAAAGAAAAAACACAACATGATGGTAAAAATAATTTCCAATGTATCAATTATAACAAAGACAGACAACAGAAGTTTCCTTAAAAAAAAAACACACAAACAAACAAACAAAAGAAAAACTTTCACTGTGTGCCAGATTCTCAGGACACAGAAACAAACAAGACCAAGTCCCAGCTCCTCTAGAGCTCACATGATAGGGGAATGTAAGAATACTAAGAAATGTTTCTATGAATAAATTACATGATATGATTCAGTGAAAAACAGAGAAAGATCTTACCTTGCTTATCAAATGGATTATCTCTCCCTCTTTAAAAGTAAGTTCATCTTCATTAGTACCTTCATAGGCAAATAACGTTCTACAATATTCCTTAGCTAAAATAAAGAATGTAAATAATGGAGCTTATATTGATTCTTTCAACAAATACTTATTAAATCTCTATGTAGAACAACAACAAAAAAAAGTACACTAGAAGCTGACAGAATGAATTTATTAATTTCAGCCAATACTGTATGCTGAATTAAGTAATTTCATTAGTCATTCACTCAACTACTTACTACGTTCCTGTCATGCTCTAGGTACAGTTCTAACTGTAGGGGTGGAATATCAGTGAACAAAAAATATTAAAAACCTTGATCTTGCCCTGCTCATTTGGCTCAGCAGTTAGAGCATCGGCCTGTGGACCAAGGGTTGCAGGTTCGATTCCTGGTCAAGGGCATGCATAACTGGGTTGCAGGTTCCATCCCCCGCCCTGGCTGGGGTCCTATGGGTGGCAGCTAGTCAATGTGTCTCTCTCACATTGGTGTTTTTCTCTCTCTCCCCTCCCTTCCACTCTATCTAAAAAATCAATGAAAAACAACAACAACAACAAAAAACAAAACAAAACCTTGATCTCATGGTGCCTATATCTAATAGGATTTAATACTCTGATCAAACAGTACAGTGTTGACAAATGTCTTCAACAAATAATAGTATATTTGAGCATGTTTCATTCCTAGTATGAAAATGATATTGAAACACTTACCTTTAGTTTTACCTTCAGGGTCTGCTTTTGTCGTCTCTACACTCTGAGTTCTGGATCCTAGTGACTGCACAATTAAGGGCTACAACAGAGAAGGATGGGATCAACTATTTTAAGTTAGAATAAAGAAAATACTGTTAAACAAAATTTCCATTTACAGTTATTCAACTTTCCCTAATGGTACTTATAGCCAGTTTAGTAATGTGATTGAAAACTGTGCCATGAAAAAAAAAAAGATCTCAAAAGCTACTTAAATGATAGCTCAGAACTTCTAACTTTTAAAAGTTCCTAGTTTTACGATAAAAAATACTCTGCTACTCGTCATACAGTACCCTAATTTTAGAACCTCTAAAATAACATTAGCATTTAAAAATTTACTATGGACCAAATCCTGAGTAAAGAACTTTACATTCATTATACCTTAACCTGCAGAACACCCTGCATAAGGTAGGCACTATCATTTACTCCTTTTACAGGCTAGGAAACAGTTACACAATCTGACGATGATGAGAATAATTTAGTAGAACCCAGAATGAAACCTTGAAAGTATGACATCAGAAAGTGAGCTTTTAAACACCACCACTAAATTTCCTTACAGTAAGATAGAGAAGAAGAGAAAGTCTTGATATTTCATTTGTGCTTTTGACATAAAAATATTGTTAATGTTATTACAACTATAGTCTAGTTACTCTAGTAGATAATTTTCCACCATAATTTACTCCCGTTAAGTCCTTCGCCATTTTATTTTTCCTTGAGTCCTATCCCCAGAAATAACACTCTATTTGACCTCAGATTTCATTTCTTTAGTTAAAAATCTGAACATACCATTAACTTACCTATCACTGTGTTCTGTTTAACTTTTTTTCTTTTAAATCCTCACCTGTGCCCTGGCTGGTTTGGCTCAGCGGTTAGAGCGTCGGCCTGCGGTCCAGAGAGACCCAGATTCGGTTCCCGCTAAGGGCACGCACCTCGGTTGCAGTCGTGCGGGAGGCAGCCACTCGATGTGTCCCTTTCATGTCGATGTTTCTCTCTCTCTCTCTCTCTCTCTCTCTCTCTCTCTCTCTCTCTCTCTCTCTCTCTCTCTTCCTCTCCCTCCCTCCCCCTCTATCTGAACAAAAAATGGAAAAATGTCCTCGGGTGAGGATAAAAAAATAAAAATAAAAAATCCTCACCTGAGGATATGTTTATGGGTTTTGGGGTGGGGCAGGGGAGAGAAACATCGATGTGAGACAGAACCGTTGATCAGCTGCCTTCCACACATGCCATGACCTGGGACCAAACCCACAGCCTTTCCAAGTACAGGACAATGCTCAAACCAAATGAACCACCCAGCCAGGGCTGTTGTGTCTAAATTTTAATATACTCACTTTAATTTCTCTCAATTCTAACCACCATATCTTCCCATCTGTGTCACCTACAAACAAGTATATGTGCTGTGTACTTTATTAATTCTTAGATCAGTGATCAAAGCAAGCCTCACAAGCCCGTCAAGCAGAGTGACCTTGACACTACGATGATAATCACAACTCTGGAGTAGTAGACATCATAAATGGCAATTTAAAGATTACTAGTGTAGGCGGCAATACACAGGCATGGACATCTGTCCAATATTATGCCCATTTGTGCTCTTAAGATGAATGTGTGTCACCATGTGAATTCGACCTCAAATGTAAAAAAGTGGTAGCACTGAAATCACAAGATGCACAACAACATAAGCTGTGTGACAAGAAAGTCAAAGGAAATGTGTGTTTTCCGTTGACCTGCGTACAGGGAACAGTGTTTGAGGCACTACTTCAGAATGGCCACGGTGGCAGCAGAGGTTTGTGACTTGGAAACAGTCACCAAGACAGAGGGGACAGAGGAACCCTCCTTGCCAGGCCCAAGCCAGACCTCCCAGCTCCCAGGTGCCTCCACATGGAAGGACACTTCCACCACTCAGGTGTTGCCCAAAAATGGATCACTGCAATTCGACCCTTGGCCCCGCCCAAGGTGCAATTCCTAAGAGTTGGCAGGGTTGTCCAACTGCTCTGGAAGCTTTTGGCAGAATGGACCAGGTCAGTCCTGTGACCCCCAGTGATGGCCTCCTGGTTTGGTGGCCTTGGCTCTGGCCAAGGCCGTTCCCTGGGGCCAGTGGGTGGCAGTGTGGCTTCCTTCGCAGGACACATCTCTGACTTCACACAGGAGGTGCTGATGAAGAATTTGAAAAAGAGGAAGAGACACCGGACTCTAAGAGGAAGGAGGCTGAAGCCACGCAGGCCGTTTCAAGGGCAGAGAATGAGAGACTTGAAACTGTGATGATCTAGAACAGGGGTGACCATCAGAGCTTCCAATGGAGCCGCACACTGCTGCTTCCTGACATCAACTACAGCACGGACACTTGGAAGTCAGTCGGACTTCGGAAAGGAAGACAGACCGTGCTACAGAGTGACTGCAGGAGCTGCAGCAGCCACTGGGTCAGGAAATCCTGGAGCTGGCCTTGTACCACCAACCCCTGTATCCTTCACTGGGCGACGATATCAACCCTCCTGCTTCAACTTGCAAAGGAGGTGACATGGAAATAGGAAATAAACTGTTGAATAAAGGTATAACATTTGAGACAAAAGTTAGCCATTTGAGACTTTTTGCTAGACTTCCACAGCAAACAGCTATGATTACCATGAATTCTACAAACCCCAATATACTATCAAGAAACTTAAACAGAAGCAAAACAAGTACACTGATGACAATCAACTTGAAATAGCAATATTGCAGAATGTACACAAACAAAAAGTGGAAGAAATAAGGCATAGGTATCAAGATAAAATAAATATGAAGAAAAAAATTGAACTTGAACATCTTTAAAGCAGTGTGGCTCGGGAATCAGAGACTAATGCCTCTAAAATTCATGATATGCAAAAATCTATTCAAATTCTAAAAACAGAAGACGTAAAACTGTCCACAAAGACGACCAAAAGACTTCAAGTCAGAATAAAATCCTCAAAAAAAAAAAATTAGATTCTGTACAAAATAAGAAACGTTTCAAGAAGAGAACAAGACCAGAAAAATGAGGAAAAGAAAAGGAAAAAAAAACAATTGAAGAATATGAATTGAAGCCTGATGTTACAAAGCAAAACAATAAGGTAACAAAACAGAAAAAAGTTCTTCTGCAGAGGACATCCGTGGAGGAAGCACTGAGAGTCCAATGAGCACTGTCTGATGCTGAAACTAGAATGATGACCTGGAGCAGCTTAAACCAGGAGAACAGTCTCACTGACAGCAATCAAATCACGGAGAAGCAGCAGCAGAAATTCAGCTCAGCACAGGGCAGTTCTGCAGAGCCAGCCAGGCCCCCCCAGGTCCGGTGGAGGTGACTTAACCACACCCCCCACCGGGTCAGCCACCGCAGAGCGCAGTCTCTCTGAGGCAGTGAAACCTGATGAGCTCAGTGAGTCTTCTCAGTTCCTCCCAGAGGAGTTTCAAGGGCCGTGAAAATCAATGTAGGAAAAGAAGCAACAATTAGAACCCTGGAGAAAGGTCACCAGGGAGCGTCTGGTCCACGGCTGCCACCTCCGCACTAGCGGGAAAACAACGTGAGCAAACTGATTCAGAAATGAAGCCGCTGTAGGAGACACAAGATGTTTTACAAACCTACTTAAGGAGAAAGAGCTCTTAATCAAAGCAAAGAGGGATAAATTCCCTTTTTTAAGTGAAAATTTCACTAATAAAGTGACTGAAAATGAACTTCTGAGGCAGGCAGTAACCAACCTGACAGACTATTGAATTTTGAAGTTGACATGTGGAAACTCAAACAGGAAAATGAAAAATTAGTAGAAACTTCATGGGAAAAGGAAACAGAAAGTCAAACACTACAGGAGACCAATGTGAGACTTTCTCTCGTGAAAGAAAAAAAGAACCGAAAAATATTGCAATGACAAACAAGGCTGTCGCTTTAGAGCAACTACTGAGAAAAAAATTAAAAGAACAGGGCGAGACGGGGAATTAAATCTGCTTTCAGAAGCAGTCACATCAGTCCAGCAAGAGACAGTTATGTTTCAACAGGAGGGAAATGAGGTCACGTTGGCACTGGAACAGAAACAAATGGAAAACTGTGCCTTACAGAAGGACAGTCGATATTACATGACAAAGAAATACCCTTTAACCAGGAACTGGAGAGATCCCTTCGCCGAGCTTTCGCATCACAAGATTCTCCTTTGCCACAAGCTTGGGCTGCAGAAGACGGAGCAGCTAATCTTAGAAGGAAAGTCAGGTTCATCTTCTAATGTAATGGAAAAGGCAAGCCACTGAGCCCGTCTGTAGGTAGAGTCTCTGCAGGACCAACTGAAGGTTGTCACAAGGAGGGAGATGGAAGTGCATGACAGCATCCTGTCTCTCAGAACAAGGGAGCAGTATGCTTACACACCAGCTAACCTGGAGTTGGTACCAGCTGCATGGATGCAGAAGGCAGAGCCTAGACGGAAAATGGGGTGTCATCAGGAGTGTCTGGATACAGTGAATGCTGGCTTGGATCAGAAGGTAGAACAAATTAAAGAATTTATATAACAAAATGAGGTCCAATAGGAAATGCTGGATATCATACAAAAGAAATAAATGAACTTACTAAGTAGCCCAGAAAGAAAAGCTGACAGTGCAAATGAGAAACCTCTTTAGAGGATATTTTCAAACACTGAAACATGAACGTCATGAAGTGTTACAATTAATGGGAAGCATGAGGAAAAGGGGCAGTTGTTCCCTTTAGAGCAAGGCGGTATTACCAGGTGGATGGCCAGGTGGGATCAGAAAGTGTCCCTATGCCCTGGATGGTTTGGCTCTGAGGTTAGAGCATCGGCTTGAGGACTGAAGGGTCCGGTCAAGGGCACGTACCTGGGTTGCAGGTTCCATCCCCTGCTCAGGTCAGGGTTGTGCAGGAGGCAACCAATGTCTCTCTCTCTCACATTGATGTTTCTCTCTGTCTCTCTTGCCCTCCCCTCCCTTCCACTCTCTATAAAAATCAATGAAAAAATATCCTTGGGCAAGGATTAACATCAACAACAACAAAAAGTGTCCCCCACACAGCTCTGACACCAATGCAGCAGTCTGTGCATAAGGGTTCTTTTCAGGTTTTAATAAATAGCTAGAAGTAGAATCTCATTCAGTTTTTCTAGCAGCGAAACACTCTACTTGTCACATGAAGCCTCAAGATTAACCAGGAAAGACAAAATGAGCTAAAAATATGCCACCAAGTCTTCACCCTTCCGGAGGATCCACACCCAAAACACAGATGCGAATCCCTGTTCCACAGCTGTGTGTCTTATTCACCCACCCAGACCTGCAACTGGTGGGTCTGGGCATCTTCTTCTAAATGCCATTGCTAATGCTCTGCCCACATATTCACCTTTGCTACTGTCAGCTGACCAGAGAGCCCAAGTTGTCCTCAAAGACCTCCCAAAGCAAAAAGGATGATTCTTGAGCCAGAGATTAAGATGGCACTTTAAAGCAGTGGCTTTTAGGGAAAAGGTCATATTTGTTTTTGCAGTTTTACTTTGTTTAATAATCTTTGTTGTTGTTGTTAAAACTCACCTGAGGATATTATTTCCATTGTTTGTGTGTTGTTTTTTTTTTAGAGAGAGAGGAAGGGAGAGGTAAAGGGGATGGGGGGGGGGAGAATATCTGTGCAAGAGAGACACATCAATTGGTTGCCTCCTGCACGCATCCTGACCAGGGCTAGGCATAGCAACTGCAACCCAGGTACATGCCCTTGACTGGGAATCAAACCCACAAGCCTTCAGTGCACAGACCAATGCTTTAACCACTGAGCCAAACTGGACAGGGCCAATCTTTATCTTTAAACCCAAGAATCAAATAGTCCCCATAATCTTAAGGCTAGATGTCTTAGAGCTAGGAGAAGATAAGGTACAAAGTACAAGTTTCCTTTCCTGAACCCAAATCATAATTACATGAGAAAATATGTAGTAAGCTAGGAAAGAAAAAAAATGTTGAAAATAAACATGTTAGGAGAAAACTTCAGAATACATTTCACCAACCAACTAGTCTTAAAGTGAAACACAGCTAAACTAGGCAAGTAAATACTGAAATACCTTAAACTCTTAAGCATTAAATAAAGACGTACTAATGGGAACTACAAGAGAAACGATGCCCTAAAGGTCAAGGGAAGGCCTCCTGTCTGAAACAAGGATCCATCTGAAGCTCCCAGATGTTAGCACCAGGAACAACCCGCTTTGAAATAAATGCCCTTCCGATTGCAGCTATTTTCCCCCCAAAGCTATTTTAAATGCGTTTGTTTAAAATACTATTAGAGCTTATAACGCATAGAACATTCACTTTGATTTATTCACAATGCCATGAAAGGCTGGAGAAAAATAAAGTTCCCCCTACAGCTGGAGCGGGAGATGAGGTCTCACCGTTGCTGACAGACCAGAGAAAAGAAAGCGAAGCAAAGCCTAATGAACGTCACGTTCTCAATGCAAAGCCACCTTCAAATGGCCCGTTTGAGGCCTACTTCAAATTAAAAGGAAAATATATAATTTTAGCTTTAAAAGGCAAAAAAGCATTGCCTTCTCTATTTTTACACCATGACAACTAAAACTAGCTTCCACTAAGGACAGTTTCTGTTAAATTTACCACAAAATATGCTAATTTTATCAAAATCACACAAAAACATTAATTACTGTAAACTTGAAAGCAGTTTCTCACAGTCTTAACCAATGAACAATGATCTCAAAATGGGACATTTAAAAGTTGCAAAGTGACTTTCACATTTTAAAAAGTGCTAAAGGAGAGAAAGGGTGAAGTTAATCCAAGGAACGTTTATCGACATTACCTTTTCTGATTTTTTCTCTTCTGAGTCACTACTGGATGTTCTTGTCCTGAGTCTCACAGAGCCTTCTTTAAAAATATCTCCAAATCCAACTCCTCGGATTTTCTTTGGCTGTGGCACTGAGCTGGGGGCAGTGTCATTCCCGTTCCCCAGCGAGGGGAAAGGCGACGTGGGCCCCGTCCAAACCGTTTCTGAAAGAATCATGTTAGAAGAATGACACCTCACCTGCGGAAAGTCTTGACACTCCCCTTCCACAGTGTTTACATTCTGTACTTCTTAACAGGAAATGTCAAATAAAAGTAATAAATTAAATGACTGAGTACTGACATACCCAAAAGAGTAAGATGCACTTTATGCTGATGTGTTTCTGAATGTTGTAAAAAACATTAACAATGTAGGTGTTTTTAATTAGTAAAATGCTAATTAAGATCCAGGAAGCCCTGGCTGGTGTGCTCAGTGGTTGGAGCATCGGTTGGCATGTCAGCCTGCAAATGGGAGGCAACCAACAGATGTGTCTCTCTCAGATAGATGTTTCTCTCTCTCTGGCTACCCTCTCTCCCTGCATTCCATTCTCTCTAAAACACAAAAACAAACAAACAAACAAAAATCAATGAAAAAAATATCCCCAGGTGAGGACTGACCAAAAACAAACAAACAAAAGAAAAAATGAAATCATATTATATAAGATCCTTACAACAGCAGGTTAAATTTATAGCTTTGGGAAAAGATACATAATGTCAGATTGAAGCATTAAAGAGATAAAGTTAATCATTTAAAAAGCTGTATGATTCAATCTGATCAAAGTTAGAATGAGTTTCCAAATACAAATTTGGTAACACTTGCAGGATTTTTTTGTTTTGTTTTGTTTCTTTTTTTTAATCCTCACCGGAGGACATTTTTGCATTTATCTTCAGACAGAGAGGGAGGGAGAGAGGGGGAAGAGAGAGAGAGAAACATCGATGTGAGAGAGACACATCAACTGGCTGCCACCCACAGGGCCCCAACCAGGGCGGGGGACAAACTGCAACCAAGGTACGTGCCCTTAGAGGGAACCGAACCCGGGACTCTCCGGTCTGCGAGCCAACGCTCTAACCGCTGAGCCAAACCGGCCAGGGCTCTAATGCATTCTTAAACCTGACCCAATAATTTCTCCAGCTTCAACACTCACAGCATCCAACTAACTATACACTCTACAATCCCTCTGAATTGAATTTCTTTCAGCATCTTGAAAATACTATGCTCTTTGTTCACCCTTTGACACAAACTTGCCTAGGGATTTCCTACCTACTCTAGGATTTCAATCTGTAACTTCTTTAAGGGCACATTCCCTCATACCCTGCTAAATCTGGGCTCTCTTACACACATCTATAGTGCCCTAAACTTTCCTGTCATTAACATTTCTCGTGTGAAATTACAATCACTCGGTTAATAGTCTTTTCTTTCCCAAAGGACCAAAAGCTTCAAATACTGAGAAAAATCATGCTTATGTTGCTCATTACTATATTCCCCAAACCTTGTACAATATGCTCACCAATAAGCACATAATATTATATTGAATAAGAAATATACGAAATTTTATCCTCACCCGAGGACTTTTTTTTTTTTTTGCATTTATCTTCAGATAGAGTGGGAGGGAGAGAGGTGGGGAGAGAGAGAGAGAGAGAGAGAGAGAGAAACATCAATGTGAGAGAGACACACTGAGTGGCTGCCACCCACACAACCCCAACCGGGGCCGGGGACAAACTGCAACCAAGGTACGTGCCCTTAGTGGGAACCAAACCCAGGACTGTGGTTCGCAGGCCTGATGCTCTAACCGCTGAGCCAAACCGGCCAGCGCTGAAATTTTAATTAATTAAATAGTAGTATTTATATTAAGAATTTCCCTTCACTGGCTTTGACTTCCAAATTTCAGATTTAAGAATGCATTGATAAAAACTTGGAGGGGAAAAAAAAAGCCTTGACTCCATGGGAAATGCCACTGTCCCCAGATGTCGCTGCTCATAACTCTCACAAGGCTAATAGTACATGAGAAGACAGTTCTATAGGCATGATTTTAAAAAATTAAGAGAGCCCTGGCCAGTTTAGCTCAGTGGTTGGAGCAACGGCTCGTGGACCAAAGAGTTGCAGGTTCGATTCCGGTCAGGGGCATGTATCTCAGTTGTGGTTCAATCCCTGGCCCTGGTTGGGGTCATGTGGGAAGCAACCAATCGGTGTGTCTCTCTCACATCAATGTTTCTCTCTCTCCCTCCCTCCCACTCTATCTGAAAATCACTGTAAAATGATCGAGTGAGGATTGAAAAAACAATTAAGAGACAACAGGCAAACAAAAGGAATAAAATAGTGAGAATCATCTAAATTCCTTACCCATATTTGTGAAGTAGCGTAGTAAAGTAAAAAGATCAGAACAGAATTCCAATTGTGATTTTTACTACTCTATGTCAGGATAATCTTAGTTACAATTTCTTTACCTTTAAAACAGGACTGAACTAACCTCCTCAAAGGCTATGAGAATTTAACATGGCAAAGCATTTGAAAAGTTCTCTGCACACCACAAGAAACCATTCATCACTGAGCATCGACATGCCACTGTTCTAGAAACTGGGTGTGCACCAGTGGACAAAACAGAGAATATATTCTAACATGGGGGTCGATAGACAGTAAGAAAGTTAATAAGGACTCATTATCAAAGAAGATAAGGGAATTAGAGTGAGGGATAGGGGCTTCTGGCTGTTTTATACAGAGCTGTCAGGAAAGGCCTCACTGAAAAGGTGACTTCTAAGCAGACTACTGAAATCAGACCAAAAGCCCTAAGATCTCAAAGAAGAACATTTCCAGAGTTACACAGCAAGTACAAAGGCTTGAGGCAGGAATGTTCCTGACTTCCTTTTTTTCCCCCTGTATTAATTTTAGAGGGAGAGGAAGGGAGAGAGACAGAGAGAGATAAACATCGATGACAGAGAACACTGACTGGCCGCCCCCTGCATGTCCCCCACTGGGGACTGAGCTCACAACCTGGGCATGTGCCTCAACCAGGAATCGAACCTGCCATTTCTTGGTGCATGGGTCGACGCTCAACCACTGAGCCACACTGGCTGGGCTGTTCCTGACTTCTTAAAATGGCTAAGCTCCTAAAGGGTGAGCACTTTAACATTCATTAGGGAGGTAATGACAAATAAACAGGCTGTTACAATTATACAGCAAAGTAAAATTTACAGCAGGTAGCAGCAATGGAGGTGGTAAAAGAAAACAGATTCTGCACGTTTATGTAGAAGGTGACAAAAAGTAGAATGTGAGATTAAAAAGAAGAGTAAAAAAAGATGAATCCAAGTCTTTGGTCTAAGTAAAAGAGCGATGGAGTGGTCATTAACTCAGATAAAAAAGACGGTAAACAGTAGATTTGGGTGCTGGGAAAGGGCAGAAGATCAGTTTTGACCATCTAAGTTTAAGATGCTTATTAGCATCTCAGTGGAGATTCTGATAGGCTTATGGTGGGGAAAAGACTACACAAGGGAGGACAATTCCAGGAGATAGTCACTGACTTTAAAGAATAAGGGGGAAAATTAAAAGTAAGTTTTATTTAGCAAATAAGTGGAACCTGAAAAGTGGCAAAAGGACACTACACAAAAAAGGTTATATTTGACAAAAAGGAGTCATTTTGTTATAAAAATGGAAATGTAACACTTCCCTTGAGAAGTAAATCTTTTCATGAAATTAAATACTAAAAGAAAGATTTTAGATAGAAATCAATGAGAACAGAAATTATGAATTTACCACATTCCTATAAAAAATATAATAGTGACTCTCATAACTTTTATTTTATGATCCTACAAGTCCTTCAGCGAAGACTGAGGGCAAACAAATAAATAAATTACCCATGACGGCCCGGGTAATACTGCCCACCTTTGTCTAGAGTCAGAATTATCTTCTTAGCAGTAATAGCTAAAGTTTAACTGATCAAGCCAAGAATATCATCCCACATATTTGTTTATTGATTAAAAGAAGAGAACAGAAGAGCTCTACTAAATGTAAAGAAGTGTAAGGAGAAACTGTGTAAAATAATCAAACTGTGGTGGACATGGCATTAGAGTACTATCAGCAAAAAAAAACAAAACAAAACCATTTTATAACGTACAGTCGACTATAATTCCTGTAACAAACAGCTACTACAAATACACACTATTTTATTAACGAAAAAGATGGTCAAAATACCAGTTACAGAGGATATTACACTTTGTTAGGACACAGGAAGAGTGAGTATCAATTCTTTAAGTCATAATGCGTAAGATCAAACTCTTGAATTAAACTTGAAGCACTACATACTTTTATTACTAAAGTTCCAAAGTCCTTATAAAGCACTCACTTCCTGGCATTCAAATCAATATTCAAAAACTCTCTGCCTAAAAATTAGAGTTTAAAAAAGAAAGGAATTATAGTGTCCTTAAACCGCTGACTTACCAACCCATAATCACCAAGCTCCACATTTAGAATGCTTGTTATTGCAAAGGGGTTAAGCAAGCAAGGAAGTGCATTTTTAACAGCTATAACTTTGCAAGGTCACTAAATTCAAATAAGACTAAACAGTGCAGGAAAGTGTCCAAAGTATTTATAATTATAAAAATAATAATATACATCCAAGAATAAATTTGTTTTGTGAATGATTCCATATGGATTTAAAATTTGTACATATTTTAAGGCATTAGAAAAATCATTTCACCATAAGCTTTAATTAATACCAAATTTTAATGTTAAAAATAAATATCAGAGGATCCAATACCTATAAAACATAAGAAATACCAATATACATCAGAAGTAATTCAGGGGACAATTTGCTAAGGAATAAGTGTACCATTAAATTTAAGCCAGATGTTTGTTTAAAACATAAGTTTTGACTTCAGAATTGGTGCCAAGTATTCTCAAATAAGAGTAACATAAAGCAGTAAATCTATGTTATGACTCTTCTATTTATTTCTATCTCAATGATTTTTTTAAAAACTCATCTTTATTGTTGAATGTATTACAGATATCCCCCTTTTTCCCCCACTGACCCCCTCCTCCCCAATGCCACCCCCTCCTGCCTTCCAGACACTACTGTCTGTGTCCATTGGTTATACATACATGCATAGAAGTTCTTTGGTTTATCTCTTCCCGCCCTCTCTCCCCCCTTCCCTTTGAGATTCATCAGTCTAACAACCAATCTGTACTTCTTAATTCCTTCATCTTTTTCACCTATCCCCCAGCCCCCTCCCACCTGGCAAGCAACAAAAAGTTCTCTGTATCTATGAGTCTCTTTCTGTTCTGCTTGCTCATTAGTTTGTAGATTCAATTGTTGACAGATATGTATTTATTGCTATTTTATTGTGTGTGTGTGTGTGTGTGTTTAATTCTTCACCCAAGGATATTTTTCTACTTATTATCAGACAGAGTGGAAGGGAGGGAGAGAGACAGACAGAGAGAAACATCGATGTGATAGAGCCACATCGACTGGTTGCCTCCCGCACTTCCCAACCAGGGCCAGGGACGAACCACAACCTAGGCACGTGCCCTTGATGGGAATCGAACCCGAGACTAATTGGTCTGCGAGTCAGTGCTCTAACCACTAAGTCAAACTGGCCATGGCAATGCCATTTTATTATTCACATTTTTGTTCTTATCCTTCAAGAAGACGCTTCAACATTTCATATAATACTGGTTTGGTGGTGATGAACTCCTTTAGCTTTTTCTTGTCTGGGAAACTCTTTATATGGCCATTGATTATAAATGACAGTTTTGCAAGACAGAGTAATCTTTGTTGTAGGTTGTTGCTTTTCATCACTTTGAATATCTCTTGCCACTCCTTTCTAGCCTGCAGAGTTTCTTTTGAGAAATCAGCTGACAGTCATATGGGAGTTCCTTTGCAGGTAACAAACTGCTTTTCTCTTGCTGCTTTTAAGATTATCTCTTTGGCCCGGCAGGTGTGGCTCAATGGTTGAGCGTTGACCCATGCACCAAGAGGTTGCTGGTTCAATTCCTGGTCAGGGAACATGCCTAGGTTGTGGGCCTGATCCCCAGTGGGGGGCATGCAGGAGGCAGCCAATCGATGTTCTTTTTCATCGATGTTTCTATCTCTCTCCCTTCCTCTCTCTCTAAAATCCAATAAAGAAAAAAATTTTTTTTTAAAGATTCTATCTTTGTCTTTAACCTTTGGTATTTTGATGATGATGATGAGTCTGGGTGTGGACCTCTTTGGGTTCATCTTGTTTGGGACTCTCTGCTTCCTAGACTTGTATGTCTATTTCCTTCACCAAGTTAGGGAAGTTTTCTGTCATTATTGTTTCAAATAGATTTTCAATTTCTTGCTCTCTCTCTTCTCCTTCTGACAGCCCCATGATGTGAATGTTGGCACACCTGAAGTTGTCCCAGAGGCTCTTTACACTATCCTCATCTTTTTGGATTCTTTTTTCTTTCTGCGGTTCTGATTGGGTGTTTTTTGCTTCCTTATATTCGAAATGATGGTTTGCTTCTTGGCTTCACCTACTCTACTATTGATTCCTTGTAAATTATTCATTATTTCAATTAGTGCATCCTTCATTTGACTGGTCCTCTTCCATGTTTTTGATGTTCTCACTAACTTCCTTGGAGTTCTGCTTAAGTTCCTTGAAGTTCTCATTAAGTTCCCTGAGCACCCTTATAACCAGTGTTTTGAACTCTGCATCTGATTGACTGCTTATCTCCATTTTGTTTTGTTCTTTTCCTGGAATTTTGTTCTGTTCTTTCACTTGGGACACGTTTCTTTGTCTCCTCATTTTGGCTGCCTCCCTGTGTTTGTTTCTATGTTATTAGGTAGAGTTGCTATGTCTCCTAGGCTTCATAGGATGGTCCACTATAGTAGGTGTCCTGCATGGTCCAGGGCACAGCCTCCCTGGTCACCCCAGCTGGGCCCTCGAGGTGCACCCCTGGTGTGGACTGCACACCCTTCTGTTGTAACTGAGTCTTGATTGCTGTTCGCACATCAATGGAAGGGATTCACTCAGGCTGATCAGCTGTAAGGACTGGCTGTGCCCACTGACCACTGGCCCCTGACTACCTTGGAAGATCAACTGTGCAGGGGCCCACCACACAGAGCAAGACCTACTTCAGCAGGGCTCTGGTACCCACTGAGTGTGTCACTTGTGGAGGTGGCTGGGTGGTGGTGCTTTGACGTGGTCTGAAGCTGTCCACTGTATGTTGGCTCTGGGGCAAGGTCAGCCACTGGGTGTTCTACTCGGGGCCACCCAGCATAAGCCACAAAGTGATCTACCGATGGCTGCTTCTTGTGCTGGGCTTGGAGGTGCCCAGGAAAAGCCAAGCTGTTAACCAAGGCTGGCTGCTTCTACTGCCTGGCCTGGGGCCACTTAATGAGAGGTATGGGGCTCACTGACACCAGATGCTGCTTGTTTAAGAAATTTTAGAAAAATCTGAAGCAGGATCCAAGACAGGCCAATCCTATGGTAAAGTCATTAGAAACAGGTTGGGTGGGGCCGAAGGTGGGTGGGGCAGGGCCTCAAGGAATCACCAGGGCGGGGCAAACAGTGTGAGCCAGGTTGCTGGAGTCCCAGATATGGCGGCCATCTGCCACTCTGGGGAAGGGCTCACCAAAGGAACAACATTCTCCCACAGCAAGTCTGTCCAGGAGAAAGCTGCTTCTCCAGCCCTCGCCCCAATGCAAACAACTCAGTTCTTCCCCGTATGTCTCTGGTGCCTTTCAAGCTGCCTCCCCAATGCTGGAGCCCAGAAGGAGTGAGTTGCAATAAGTCGGTGTACGGGCCCTTGAAGAGGAGCTGCCTGGGGCTCCAGAAGCCTCAGCCCCCCTCAGCGTCAGTTCCTGCTGGTTTTTACAGCCAGAAGTTATGGGGATTCTCTTCCTGGTACTGGAACCCTGAGCTGGAGGCCTGGTGTGGGACAGGGACCCCTCACTCCTCAGGGAGGACCTTCACAGCCAAGGTGTCCCTCCTGATTTTTATCCTCCACATGTGGGTGTAGGACCAGCCTGTCCGTGCCTCCGCCCCTCCTGCCAGTCTCGATGTGGCTGCTTCTTTAATTTCGTAGTTGTAGGACTTCCATTCAGCTTGACTTCAGGCAGTTTTGAATGATGGGTGTTCCATAGTTTAGTTGTAATTTTGATGTGGTTGTGGGAGGAAGCAGGTACCGCGTTTACCTATGCTGCAATCTTGACCAGAAGTCTCTCCTGTTTTTTATCTCAATGATTTTCTATCTTTCAATGGATCTGCATCTTCACTGAAGACTGACTTTAGCATCTTTGACTTCAAGAATTTCTAAAATTCATGAAGTGGATAGGACATTTGCAAACTCAGATCAAAACTGTGAGTTGCCTGGCCAGTGTGGCTCAGGGGTTGAGCATCGACCCATGCACCAAGAAGTCACCAGTTCAATTCCCGGTCAGGGCACATGCCCAGGTTGTGAGCCAAATCCCCAGTGGGGGGCATGCAGGAGGCGGCCAATCAATATTCTCTCTCATCAATGTTTCTCTCTCTCTCCCTCTCCCTTTCTCTCTTTCTAAAATCAATAAAGAAAAAAGAAACAAAACTGTATGTGAGCATATCGTAAGTGGGAAGAAATAAGATAACGTAAGTATTATCATTTCACAATGAGGGTACTAAAGGTTTACTTCAGGCTGAAGTAGACATCAGAGAAAACAACATTAAATTATTTTGCCTAGATACTTAAGCTCATTTTAAGACACTGTCATAAACTGTTTTGTTTGTTTGTTTTTTAAGTAGATAAACCGAAACTCACAGTTCAAAAGTTAAGGAAATAGTTTAAAAAGACACAAAATAAACACCAGATAATACATAAGGTTTACTTAAACCTATTCAAGTTTTTAAAAATAGTCTACCTGAATCCTCCTGGGCTTCATGAGCTTCACCATCATCTGTTACCTCTAATTCTTTCACAAAATTTGAAGGAAACAGTCCCACCTTGTTGTTCAGGGTTCCACTCCACCAGCCTTCCTCTACCTGAAAGAGTTCAAAAGTCAAAAATAAAAATTTATGTTAAATGAAAATCTTCCCCCTATGGGAAAATCAAACTACAAAAATGAATGAGCACAAAGTTAGAAATGCAAAATAATCCCTTTAGGAAACACAATGGGAAAATCTATTTTAAATAAATTAAATCTAAGTGGATTGGATTAACCATATATGGGATAAGTCATGTATTAATAACACTGTGCAACATTTACAATGAGAACTTGTAATCAATTGTAATCTGTAAAGAAACAATTTTCATAGAAGTATCAGATAACCAAGAATAGTGTATTAATACCAAAAGCAGATAGTTTTCTTCTGGAGTGTTACTCTTTTGTATACTACTGACCTCGGTTTATAATTATGACACATTGCAGACCTTGATTTAACAGACAAAATTCCTGGTCCATATATTGTATGTGAGAATTAAGACCCTGTTAATTTTAAAATGCTTTTAACCAAGATTTGCTTACAATTAAATTAACAGGTTATTTTGTTGTTGTTGTTGTTATTAATTCACTGTTATTTTAACAAATTTTAGCAAATAGGCCATATATTGGAAAAAACAGTGTAGTAATTTTGCCAACATAAATAAAGATTACATATCTACAACTATAGCCTGAATATTTAAATCCAAGAGTCATCACTCATAAACAATGTTCAGTGAATGATTAGCCCGTGATCACACCACCACGAGTGCACGGTAATTTGTTTTACTGTCCTGTGGCATGACTTTCTGAAGCAGTTTTTTTTGTTGTTTTTTGTTTTTGTTGTTAATCCTCATCCAAGGATATTTTCCCATTGATTTTTTTTTTTTTTAGATAGAGAGGAAGGGAGGTAGGGAGAGAGAGAAATATCAATGTGAGACAGACACATTGATGGGTTGCCTTCCACATGATCCCAACCAGGGCCAGGGATCAAACCTGAAACCCAGGTGCGTGCCCTTGACCGGAATGAAACCCGAGACCCTTCGGTCTATGGGTCTACCGCTGAGCCAAACCTGCCAGGGTTCTGCAGCAGTTTCAACGAAAGCTGCCCGTGTCCGCCCTAGCAGTGTGCATGTGTTTACTCATGGTGAATGCACACATTTACTAGACCTATTCAACATAAATTTAAAATTATAGTAATGCATATAGAAAACTTTTCTTTGAAATTAAACTTTTCATACATAATTTTAATTACACAAACGTGTCTACATAAGTAAAACCAGGGAAACTAACTAATTTGTCAATTTTTTAACATATGAATTCGGAAAACCTACTTTATTACATAATGGATTTTCGGCTTTAAGGGACACCCCCTCACCAGAATTAGTCCGTTATATCAAGGTTTTACTGTATTATTTAAGTATCTGTAAATTTTTTATTTGGAAATGTTTGATGAATATAAGAATATAACCTCCTAATCAGCACATGAAATTACTCAGCCCTTTACTTGAACAGTGAGTCATAACCCAAGTATGAAAAAGAATCACTTATTTTTAAAAATCCAGATATCAAGCTCTACTAAACACTCCCCCCACCCCAACCAAAAATATCCTCACAAATCAAACTCTTTAGAACAATTTTTATATTCACTAATAACAATGTTACTAAGTTTTCATGAAGTTACTTAATACTTTTTTTTTCGGGTTAGTTTTTAATGTCATGTATAGGAACACATTAAAGAGAACATCACCAGTAAAGTCAATCCCTTATTAGGTCTTGAAACAAGCTGTTTGGTTAAAGTCAACCATTTATTTACTGTAACCAGGAGATTAAAAAAAAAAAAAAAAGATGAGAAAAAAATACCAACAATAAAGGCACTTGATTCTGTTGATGAGTAATTCTGAGTAGCCGACGCCTTCACCTGGTTGCAGGATTGCGCGCTCAGAGATAACTGAGAACCTGCTCGAGGGTATCCACACGGCCTAATGGAGGGGCGGCTGGCTTGGTGCAGTCTAACTACATGCTACTAAGAGCCACACAGGAGGAGGAACAGCTCAGAAGTAAACCTGAGCATCTTCAGGGCAACTCAATTGTGAAAGTAAACCAAACTGAACAAGCACAACAAAGAAACACAGCAGAAATCCATTATCTATACCTGGAATCCCAAAGTAGCAGCAACTGGGTAGTTAGGGTAAATAACTTATAATAATTCCTATTGAGGAATTCTTAAGAGGCAGGGTAGTATGGTGGTGAAAAACACTGACTCAGAAACAGACCCTGTGGATTCAGATTCCAGCTCCTCTGCATGCCAGGCATATGAACTTGGGCAACGTTGTCTGAAACAAGATCTCCTGTCCCCTATGCTCATCTACAAAGTAAACTTGACACTCCTCCCACCAAGAAGTGGTGGCCTTTGTCTCCACCCTCTTCAATCTTGCTTGTGATTAACAGAATGTAGTGAAAGTGACACTATCACTTCCAAGGTTAGATTATAAAAAGCATCTCTATGTTCACTGGAATGCTTACACTTTAGAGTCCTCAATTACCATGTAGTAAGTCCAACTATCCTGAGACCTCCACCCACTACAGCAAAATAGTCAAGCCACATGGAGAAGCTACACAATGGCTTTCCATACGCAGTCCTAATCTTCAAGTCTTCTAAGTACCAGACATGTCAGTAAAGAAGCCTTCCCAGGATTCCAGCACCCAAACTGGATCTGTCTAGTTGAGGCCCCCCAGACACCAAAGAACAGACATAAGTCATCCCTGCTGTGCCCTACCTGAATCTGTGACCCACACACCCATGAACCTAATAAATAGCTGTCTTTGCCACAGAGTTTGGGATGGCATGTCATGTAGCTACAGTAACTGGAACAGCCAATCACTTATCTTCCATGGTTCAATCTCTTCATATGTAAAACTGTAATACAAATTCCTATCTCCAAGTTGTTTAAAAATCAAAGGAAATAATAAATGTGAAACATTTTTTTAGATATATGTTAAACAAACATTATTATTATTGCCACCTAGTAGAAATAAAACAGAACTGCCTTTCGTATAAACACATTGGGACTTAAGCCTAAGTGATAAACTGAACTGCATGATGTCAGGACACAATATCAATCCCTGTGACAATATATGATATCAAAACATATACTCTAAAAATGAAAACTTCAGCTGCCAAATAAAACTTTAATATTTCATTAATGGTAAAAGCAGAGCTATGAAAAGTTATTTTTAAAATATCATTCTAAGATATTAATATGAGAGAAAAGAGTTTTGGGGTAATATTTCAATGTGCTCATTCAAACAGTGCAAAGCTTTTTAAAGATTCTGCTTTTGTTTTCCTTTGCTATGTAAAAAGTAAAATTCCTTCTATTTTACTGCTTTGTGCCTAAAGTGAATTCAGAATCAAAGGAAAGGTTTATTTATATTCTTAGCCACTTAGATTACATTAATTTTTAGTTTAACAAGGTTTGTTTTTCCTTCATAAAGTCAACAAATACAAATACGGTACACAAATATTAGGTATAGCAAGGATGAGTGAAGTTTTAGTTCTACATATAAGACAAAGATATAAGTCATTAAAGATCCATTTGAAGTCTCTATTTTAAAATTTTTATTTAAAAAAACAACAACAATGAGCCCAGCCAGTGTGGCTCAGTGGTTGAGCATCGACCCATGATGTACCAGGAGGTCACCGGTTCGATTCCTGGTCAGGGCACATGCCCAGGTTGTGGGCCTGATCCCCAATGGGGGGCGTGCAGGAGGTGGCCAATCGATGTTCTTTCTCATCGATATTTCTACTTCTCTCCCCCTCTCCCTTCCTCTCTCTCTAAAAGCAATAAAGAAAAAATAAAAAACAAAGAACAAAATGAAACTTGCAAAAAAAGTAACAAAAAATTCATATCCTTAACAAAGCATTTTTATGATACCCAGGGCATCATTCTAATTGCTCCTTTATCTCTAACACATGTTTTCCTTACCTCTTCATTAATATCAATAATATCTCCCACTTTCAGCTCCAGTTCATCATCATTTTGTGGAATGTACTCAAAGAGAACTTTACACTGCCGCTTCTTGGCCTCTAAAGGAAGTAACAAAAAATATCAGGTTAAGAAAGATCATTAAAACAAACAATAGCACCTTTATTTACATACTATGTTTATTGTCATAGAACTTATATACACGAACAGAAACAGAACACGTTTAAAAAAAACAAACAAAACAAAACAGAACATTGTAAGTAAGCATTCTAAGCAACTAACCACAATCAGTTCTGGTTGGCTTTCCACCTTGCCCCCACATTACAATCTATTCAGCCCAAAAGAAATTCGAACCAACTACAAATAGGGTATAAGGATCACGACAATGAAATTATTTATACATCTGATCTTACCAATTACACAAAAGTAAAATATCCACTGCCAATTTTGAGACTAGAAATACAGACAATGAAAGACACTGTTGGCACACAAATTGATCACATGCAAGTCCTCCAAGCCACGATTTCCAGACTACTTCCTGATCAAAGTCAGGAATACTGAAAATACACTAATTTAAGAGTATCTATGCTAAAAAATAAAAGAGAGAGACAAAATGCACAAATCTAATATGTACTTTATCTTCTTTAATACCTCTGTTTTATGACAGATAAAAATCACCCTCTTATAGGTAAAGATAAAAATAATTTTACTTTAGCTTTTCAAGCAGGCTTCATTCATTCAGACAAGTAATGATCATTTATAACCATCCAGGTTTGTGGTTCTCAACTTCTTTCAAATTCTTAATAATTGAGAATTTAGACTCAATCCCATCTTTAAAAGTGAATCATTAAAACAGCTATGGGTAGATGACCAGATGTGGCTGATTAAAGGATTGCTTCTTACTACTCAAAGAAATCAAGAGAAGGCTGAGACCTGGAAGAGCAGCAATGCAAGAGTTAGGAAAACCATCCAAAGCAAAGATGTGTTATTAGAGACCAAGGCTAAGGCTGAGATCACCCACATTCTCATATTCCCAGTTACTACCTACAAATGCGAAAGTTGGACAGTGAAAAAGGAGGACAGGAAAAAAAACTAATTCATCTGAAATACAATGTTGGAGGAGAGCTGTATGGCTACCCTGGGCAACCAGAAAGCTCAACAAGTGGGTCCTAGAGCAAATTAAGCCTGAAACATTGCTGGGGGGCAAAAATGACAAAACTGGAGCTGTCTTGCTTCGGGCTATCGTGAGAAGGCGACAGTTACTTCAGCTCTGACATTCTATGGATCTATGAAATTATCAACGCAAAAAATAAATTCAACTGAACCCCCAAAACAACAAAAGAACACGGCAACCAACATTATGAAGGGGTACAAAACAAACGTGCCGATCAAGTAGCTAGAAGAATCTCTAGTCTCCATATATGAAACAGTTACGCCTCAGTAACGGTTTTTCCCTTCCTGAAGGATTATATATGATTTCTTAAAATGTTTTACAACGAAAGGAACCAAAGAAAGATAACACTGACCATATTTTCAAATGTTAATTTTCATCAGGTCTCAGAATAATTTGAAATAATTTAATAGTGACTTTATGTGTACTGCAGGAAAACTTTTCATCTGTTAGACTAGAGATAAATATACTCCCTAAATACCTTTGCAAGCTGTTGAAGTGACCTTGAGAAAATGTGTTAATAAATGTGTTCTTTGCAGTTAGCACTTCATAAATGAGGGGGAAATTATTTTTACTGTTGAAAAGAAAAATCTATTTGTTCAGGGTGCACGTCAAAGAAAATCTTCTGTATCTTTCTGATAATCTTAGGTCTTTAAAGAAATAGATTGTTTTTTAATTAGTATAAATATATTTTTAAAAGATTTAAAGTGAAAAAGAGTATTATTTAGTCCCCCATCGATAAGCATATCAATCAACTTAAAGCAGCCTAGTTATATTTTAACCAAAAGCCTTGGTTTTTCTTCCTCATACCAAGCATAATTCTCCACTGAGTGTTTCTTCCCCCAATGTAGTTTGCAAAGTTATCTGCAAAATAATTTTTTGATTTTCAAAGGAAAGAGTCACATTGGATAAAAACTTCTAAACAGCCCCTATTATTACCACAAAATATGAGTCCCTTATTCTAAAAATATTTTTTTCACAATTCCATTTTTAAATATGGCTCACTCCTAAGTTTAGGTGATGGCCTCTACTGAACTTATCTACTAATTGGCAGCAAAATTAAATGAAGTTTGAGATTTTTCACATTTTCAAATGGCATACACAATGTCTACTCATACATATTGATCAATGAATATTTACTTAAGTACTACAATGTATCAGAACCTCTGCTAAGCACTAAAAAAATAAAAATAATACATGTAATAGTAGAGTTGTCAATAAAAAATGCATGAAATGTTTATTTTATTTTATTTTATTTTTATTAATTTATTTTTGTTACAGATGTTTCTCCTTTTTTCCCCATTGACACCCTCCTCCCCATCCCTCCACCCCTTCCCCAGCTTTGTTGTCCATGTCCATCAGTTATGCATACATGCGTATAAGTTCTGTGGTTTATCTCTTGAAATGTTTATTTTAAAAAACAGCAGCTAGAATTTTTAAAAGGTTTTTTTAATTTATTGATTTTAGGGAGGGAAGGTGGGGGGGAGAGAGATATTTGTTGTTCCACTTATTTATGCATTCATTGGTTGATTCCTGTATGAGCCCTGACTGGGGATAAAACCCACAACTTTGGCATATCGGGACGAAGCTCTAAACATTTTTAATTATTTTTAATAGAATTTATTGGGGTGACATTGGTTAATAAAATTATATGTTTCAGGTATACAATTCTACAATAAATCATCTGTATATTATATTGTGTGTTTATCACCCCAAGTCAAGTCTCCTTCCATCACTATTTATCCCCCCTTTACCCTTTCTTCTTCCCCTCTCCCCCACATCCCTGTGGCAATCACCATACTGCTGTCTGTGTCCATGAGTCTTTTTTCTTTGCTTAATCCCTTCACCCTTCCCACCCATCCCCTAACCTCCTACCCTCTCACAGCTGTCAGTTTGTTCCATGAGTCTGTCTCCACTTCGTTAGTTTATTTTGTTCATTAGGTTCCACATAAAAGTGAAATCATAAGGTACTTTTCTTTCTCTGACCGGCTTATTTCATTTAGTGTATTACTATCCAAAGGTAGCAACTAGTATTTTCTTATCACTAGTAATCTCTACAAAGCTTTTCAGATCTACAAACAATGTCAAGAAAAAAAATTTTAAATCAATACTCTGTAAGTTAAATAAAGAATTTACAAAAAGCCCTGGCCAGCGTGGCTCAGTTGGTTGAGCATCATCCCGTGCACCAAAAGGTTGCAGGTTCGATTGATTCCTGGTCAGGGCACATGTCTGGGTTGCAAGTTCAATCCCCAGTACGGGGCGTGCAGGAGTCAGCTGATAGGTGTTTCTCTTTCACATTGATGTTTCTCTCTCTCCACCTTGTCTCTCTCTAAAAATCAATAGAAACATTTTTTTAAAAGAATGAACAAAAAAATTTTATAAGTAAAGCTATTAACAAGGAAGAGGATAAAGGAGATAAATCAAAGGCAGAGACATATTTCATATCTCTCTTTTTTTTTTAATTTTTTTTTCTTTATTTATTTTAGACAGAGAGGAAGGGAGAGAGAGATAGAAACATCCATGAGAGAGAACATCGACTGGCCACCTCCTGTATGTCCCCCATTGGGGGATTTGGTCCATAACCTGGGCATGTGCCCTGACCGGGAATTGAACCAGCGACCTCTTGGTGCATGGGTCGACGAGCTGGGCTCATATCTCTATGTACCAGTACTATTCTAACTCTTTCACAAACATCTCCCACACAACAGACCATTAAAACATATTATCATCATTCTACAAATGAGAAACGAACTCAGAAGTTAATCTGTCCAAGACCACAGAGCTAGAGAGGCAAAACTAGAATTATACCCACTTCTGACTCTTAAGCCTGTTATCTTTCCACTATATCATCCCATTGCCTCCTTTACCGACTGCAGCTCTTTAATATAGCTCATGCAGTCTAGTCATGTCAGATCCTTATTCCCTGAAAATACCATACACTTGCTTATCTCCGTGGTCTTCAAAGGTATAATTCTACCTGGAACTCCACAATCCCCAAAGAAAACCATCTAAAGAAACACAATGACTGAGTCATTTGTTACATATATGGTTGAATCTTCTGTAAATATTCTTTCTTACCCTCAGCAATAAAAAAAATCATAATACTTAGGCTATTAAATGAAAGATTCAGGCTGTTCAAGAGTCTCTAGCTATACTGTTGAGACATACCACTTGATTAAGACGATCAAAATCTTAAAAAATATTACCATCACCATGATGAAGGAAAAACTCAAGATTTGGGATGCAGTATCATGTCTAAAATGTACTTTCAACTGATTCAGTTTAAAATATGTATTTGTTTGTGTATACAGACCTAGAGATAAAGCCAATGTGACAAAATGTAAAGAGCAAACTTAGGTGAAAAGCACACCATGTTCACTGCACAATTATTCTTTCAACTTTTCTGTAAAATGTTTAAATTTTCAAAATAACATAGATTGTTAGAACACCCTACGCCATTCATCTGAGAAGCTGTAGCTGGGGAGGAGTCATTTGAATGGGTCTTTTTCCCCTTATGAGTCAGAATATTTTAATGTCAAAGAGCAGAGCCTGAACTAATATGCTCATTTTTTTTTTTTGAAATGTAAGTTGCAAAGATGTATTGTCAGTGACCATATTTTGATGGTATTCAGAATTTTCATTACTTTCTTCAGTGCTGACTCAAAATCAGGAGGCATTCTATTTGCTACTGACTGTTTACTGGGAATGAAACACTGTGTAGACTGACAGTCTAGTCAACTAATTTTTTCATGTAGCAACATCATTTCTTTCCGTACAACACTAGTGAGCTATAAGTATCAGCCTCAATGTATTTTTTTTACATTCAAAATAATTATTAACTAGATGAAAACTCACTTCTGCAGCATGAGTTTCCACTAACAAGTAGAAAGTTACCAGCACTGATGCCTTCCCTCATACATGCCAAGAGTAGAATCACATCTGACATCCATTTCTTCCACATATAAAGTGAAATATCTACTAATATTCCACAATGAACATTGTAGAGTTGTGATGCTGAAAGACGTCAATTCTTTACTCTCTAAGTAAAATACTCTACACCATCCATTACCTTTGTGCCTGATTTTACAAGGATCTCAGCAGTAATGTGAGACTTACACCTCTGTTGCTCTTTTGTAACTTTAACAACTTGTAACAATCAGCTTTGTCTTGGAAAACATTATTCTGTGCTAGCTCTAGAAAATACCTGTTTGTTTATCATGAATTTATCATGCTTAACTTACATGCAAAACAAAGTTTCAATGGCTTCATAACAAGACTTCACAAAAAAGCCAACACTTCTTTGACTTTGGAGACTACAAAAAAAATAGCTAACAAGTACAGTTTCCAGATATTTAATCTATATGAACTTGTCCTTTTTAGTTGTTTATACAAAATTCAAAACATACAGATTCACTTGTCTTGGCACACAGATTTAAATTGAATATTTACTCTGCAGTGTTTATCACAATCAACCTTTACAATGGTTTTAAGGATTTTTTTAAAATACATTTTATTGGTTAGTAGTATCCACTACTATTTAACATTGCAATGAACCACTTTTGAAAACTAGTCTATTTTGTGAGTTAAGGATATGATGCAAACTAACAGTAAAAACAAAACAAAAAATCAGATGAAAAAAAAAACACACAAGTTTGCTTTTCCTGGAAAAGCAATCTGAAAGCAAAAACAACCTGCATCCTGTTTTAAATGTTAGCTAGCACCAAATGACCAATTTAGTCCTTGCAGCACGGGCACTTAAAATTAAAAACAAGTTATAAAGGATCCTTAGGAAAAAACCTAAGCTTCCTGGCACCAACTACATGTTTCTTCTTTCTTACAACCAAAAAAAAAAAAAAAAGACCTATGTTCTTGAGGAAGATAAAATTTAATGTCTTTTCCTATTGGAGACAAAATAAAATATTCATAACCTTAAAGCCCTTTGTCTAGCCTTCACTTAAGAAGAAACTTGTCTCTTTATAGCTCAATAAAACTAAAGAATGTGGTAAATGGATTTTACAGCAGGCAGAAGTCATTAGTAGCCATTCTGTGGGTCTAAAAATTCTCCCTGTGCACAGAAATTCTACATAGAACTTCACCTATAGGATATGGACATACTCTGTTAATTGTCCCCCAACCTCCATACAAACAATTTCAGAGTCTAGGACCATTATAACTACTGAAACTGTCCACTTTCATCCAGTGGACTGAAAACAGGGTGATATATAAATATTGTTTGCACATTGCATTTACTGGGAAACAAAGAACTCGTAGAACTCTTTAATTGGTCTCTCAGTGTCATGAAATCTGTTTCATTTTTATGAAAATCTGATTTCATTTTATGAAAATAATCAAAGGGTGATATAACCCAGAAAGTACAGATGTCCCCAACCTTCACAGACACACAGACAATAGCATAGAAAGTAACAGGTTGATATAAAAGGAAACTATAAAATTCATACATTTTTCTGACACTTGCGAAATGTATGTAAAAAAAATTTCTTTACTATAGAGTACTTGGTATTGCAAGGAATTTGAAGACTACAATATCAATGACACAAATCTAAGATAAATGTGGTTGAACACTCATTTACTACTTATTAAATTAAACTGAACGCAGTAATCAGTAATCAATCTCTCCAGGGGCTTCAGGTTTTACTATGTTAAAATGCTATCTGCTACCATAAATGTTGCACTTCTTTGAATACATTTACTGTTTAATACTTTATGTTTAATATTTTTGTAACAGTCTTTCACAACATGTCAAGCTCTTTGAGAACAGCAATATTAATATTACCCATCTTTTTTTAAAACACTTTCTCACCAACAGCAAAATAAAACTCAAGAGTTTAAATGATTTAAGGTAAAGACAGACTCCAAGTCAAGTCTGATTTCAAATGTGGTGCTGTCCCTCTATGAGAAACTGTTTTCTAACATATTTACAGAGTACCAAATACTTAAAAGGCAATCTCTGTTAGGACAATCACCTTGGAAAACTTAATGTTTATGTTCAGATGTCTAACCACTACAGAAACATGCTATCAAAATTCTTGCATCTATCTATACTGCTTAAGGATAAGCAGACATTTAAGTATCTCAGTAAATAAATGGCATTAAAATAAATTTAAGGCAAAATGTTAACAATTCAACAGAGCCTGTAACATTAATAAGAAAAAAAAGCCTCATATTCTAATTTATAATTCCCACACATAGTTGTCAGCTATCATATAAAGAACTGACTACATGGACCAGTAACTGGTAACATGAGAATAAGTGGGAAGTTTCTGCACTCAGCTTCAAAAGGCTGTCGTAATTTTTCTGAACAATTTATGAACAGTACAAGATACCCTTCTGTTTTGACTCAATTTAACAGTAAAGGAATTATTTACATACTCTTCTTAATGTTTTTAGTTTGTGGATGTGGCTGAATTCCTCCAGCTGGAAGTCCATAGGTGCTTATTCGTTGTACAAGACTTGCTACATTCCCATGCCTTTCCCGTCTGATAGGCAAATTGCCATCCTTGGATTCTGTCTCTCTTTTAATTTCCTATAAAGGGGGAAATCAGTAAATAGGCAAATTAAGTTATATTTTATTAAATTAAATTCTCATATGTAAAATACCAAAACACAGGTACAGTGATTATTATATAAAACATGATATCAACAGTTTTCAAACTTTTTCTCTACCCACACAAATTTAAAGAATGTAATACATTTCAGTAACAGTAGCTCATTATGAGTTTGTCTTATGAGATTTGGAGATACAGGTGAAGAAAAGGAGGCTGAAACACCACCTCCACCCCAACACACACATTCACCCTGAAATACATAAACAATGACAAACAATTCTAAGTCAGAGTGGACAAACTTTTTCTAGAAAGGATCAAATAATAAAATATTTTAGATTTGTGGTCCATACAATCTCTGTTGAAACAATGGACTCTGCTATTTGAAGTGCAAAAACAGCCACATATTTAAATGAATGAACATAATTATGTGCCAACAAAATTTTATTTACGGACACTAAAATTTCAATTTTATATAATTGCACATCATTAAATACTGTTGCTTTTTTAATTTTTTTCCCAACAACTTATAAAGTTCTTAGATAGCATTCTCGGCTCATAGACATTACAAAACCAGGTGGCATTAAGATTTGGCCAGTGGGCCACACATAATTTGATGAACCCTGTTCTAAGTTAGAGGCTAACAGAAGATATGCAAACCTTCATGAAAAGAAGTATAAAATTTTATTGGAAGAAATAAAATAAGACAAAAGGGAAGTTATGGCAGCTCAGTGATTTTAAAAACTCAGTATCACCAAGATATCAAATCTCCTTAAAACTGATGTAATGTGATGCAATGAAATTCCAAATCTATCTCACAGATTTAGGAAATAAATTTAATAAACAGGTTCTAAATATGTATAGAAGAAAAAATGGCCAAGAAGAGTCAAAATACTTCAGGGAAGAGAAAGTGAGGGGACTTTTCCTTTTTAACTAAGACATAAAGAAGAACTGTGACACTATAAATTAGTGCAGTACTGGCATAAAAACAGACATACTCATAAATGAAACAAAATAAAAAGTCCATAAACAAACAAACTTGATTTATAACCTCGGTTGCGGTTTGTCCCCGGCCCTGGTTGGGTCCTGCAGGAGGCAGCCACTCGATGTGTCCCTTTGAAATCGATGTTTCTCTCTCTCTCTCTCCTGCTCTCTCCCTCCCACTCTATCTGAACAAAAAATGGAAAAACGTCCTCCTTAGGTGAGGATTAAAAAAATACACGGTGCTTGTAAAACTAATGTTCCCTGTGTAGGGTGTAGAGAATGAAACTGGATTGCTACACCTCACACATTTGATATTAAAATTAACCATTAAAAAAAAGTGAATCACTAACCAGAAGATATTTTTCACCTACAAAGTTAACAAAGAATTTCTATCTCCAGGTGTTTGTGTCTACTACAATGCTAACCAACTGTCACTCTCTAGTAGGATTTCAGATGATTTTGATTCCTTTATACTAAACAAAAGTGTTTGATGCTTGCTTTCTTAAAAAAACAAACAACAAAAAAAAAACAATGCATATCATTTTACAATCAGAATAAATGTTTTTCATTTTGGGAAAACTGTTAAGTTGGTGGAGAACTGTGAAAAATTATTAAAGTACAAATCACACAAGACAAAATACTCTATAATATAGACGGCCTGCTTCATTTTTATGCACTTAAGGAAAAATACTTCAATTTGATATTAACTTAAGGAAAAATACTTCAATTTGATATTAATAATACATGACATACCAATATTTGAAAACCTCACAGTTTTCAGACTGCACTAAGTATTTTTCAAACTAATACAAACATAAAATCTATGTGAAGACTGGTAGTTACAAACTCAACATGCTAAAGAGTATTCACTTTGGATTCTCCTGTCTCAAGAGCTACCTATCGTATCTCTGAGAGCTATTGTTGCTTTCTATTACAAAATACCAAGAATTTAGGTTGACATTCAAATCTTGTTCTTCTAGGAAAGTAATGTTAATTTAACCTAATGTGATTACAAGTACAGGTTCAGGAGACAGATGACCTGTGTACAAATTTTGGCACTATCCTGTCTACTAGTTATACAGCTTTAGATATTTATGTTATCTTTCAATAAAAATTAATTACGTGAATAAATATATTTAACTGAGACAATTTTTCCCGTTTCTAAAAAAGTTAATTTACAACATATTGCTCAACATCTAGAAACATTTTAAGGGCCTTCAAAATTCTTTGAAATATAATCACATCCATGAATATTAGATATAATAAATCTGAGAACAAAAGATACAAAATGAAAGGGAGAAGCAAACTAAAATATATATACAATCTACCCTACATAGAGAAAACTCAGGTTCAAAATACATAGTGCCAACTAAGACGTTACTACAGTAACCTCTAGGCTATAAGCAAACTACAAATGAAGTCTGCACTGGATTCTTCCTCCACCTCTTCCTGATACTGTCTGCCTACCACCAGGCATGCACCTACTCTTCTCTCTCTCTCTCCCCCCCTCCCTCCCTCTGTCCCTCCCTCCCTCAAACCTCTCCCTCTTCTTCCTCATTTTCTCTTCCCCTCCCCCTCTCTCTCACCAACCTACTCTCTTTTCTAGTTCCTGGACACATAGTGCCTCCAAATTACTCTCTGGCTATCATCTTCAGCAGCAAATTTTATTGAGTACCTACGAAGTATTAGTAAGGCTTCCAGTGTTTCTTCCTTCTTCTGCCCTTTACTGCCTTTACTTAATCAGCCAGTAAATAAAATACATATTAATCTCGTAGCATCCATTTTCTCCCAGCTTCACTTCCTTTCCTGACTTTGAAAATTGCTCCAGGAGATCCAGTTTAAAAAAAAAAAGAGTCCTCACTTACAGAGTATTATGTCTTGAGATAGCAAACTCAGAAAAACTCTGAATCTCACTCCACATATGGAGGAAAGCCTCCTACATAATAAGTAATCCAATTTTTTGATCCAAAATTGGCCAAGAAAAAATACAATGGGGATACTTTCCAAATAGATAAAAATGTACTATACTGATTAATTTTATTTCATAGTAGCAAATTAAAGGAAGATGAGAAATATAAGCAAATGAAGGAGCTAAAAAGATTGGAGAGAATATAGTTATTCTTCACCTATTAAAGTAATCAAAGATAATTAACTCTGACTGCACTAACCAAAAACAGATAACTTAAAAGATGATCAACAAAATTCACAAACCTTTCCTTCATGTTGTAATATATCTAGACAATAATTTCGTTATCTGATCATGGCCAGTGCATGATCATGATTTGAAAATAGAAATCAATTAACTTCTATATTAATTAAAGGTCACAAAGGGGGAAAAAAAACAGGTAAGAGGGCGAGAGCTTCTTTTTTCTTAAATGAAAGAGGGCTATCTAATCTCCAAATTCCTAAACAGAGATCATGTGTTTATGATCATTAAAATTAAGAATAAGAAATATACTTAATTATTTTTAATTCTATATTCAGGATTTCCAAAGAGTGTTATATAGAACTACAACCTCCAATACAGAAGCATAAATCAGAAGATATGAAAAAGTGACATTATTAAGAATAAGGCATGCCCTGGCCGGTTTGGCTCAGCGGTTAGAGCGTCGGCCTGCGGTCCAGAGACCCGGGTTCGGTTCCCGCTAAGGGCATGTACCTCGGTTGCAGTTTGTCCCCGGCCCCGGTTGGTCGTGCGGGTGGCAGCCACTCGATGTGTCCCTTTCACGTCGATGTTTCTCTCTCTCTCTCTCTTCCTCTCCTTCCCTCCCACTCTATCTGAACAAAAAATGAAAAAATGTCCTCGGGTGAGGATAAAAAAAAGAAAAAAATAAGGCAAATTTGGTACCCAAAGCTGTTCCAGCTTTGACAGCATCAACATTAGACCCACATTTTAAAAATTAGGTTTCCAACCTAACAAAATGCTTAACCCCATTATTAAAGTTTTTGCTTTGTAGAACATAAATGATAGTATATAAGGAATGATCCAGAAGGAACCACCTAAAGATCATCAGATTTTCCTTTTTATTATCATTAAATTAAACTAGATATTCATTCACACACAACACACACACACACACACACACACACACACACACACACACTACCTTAAGCACAAAGTAAAATGGCCAAAAGAGGAAAACCTCCTAATATGAAATCAATGTGTACCTTCTGAACGCTAATATATCAGAACCATCAAGGAAAACAGCAAAGATATAATATAGGAAGACTGTTTTGCAAGGACTATTTTCTCCTCCCCCAAATAAGCTATTCTCCATGTAACTGCTGTCTCCCTATGTCAGCAGTCCCTCCCCCATTTGTAAAGGGGAGAGTAGGAAAGGAGGGGTAGCTATGTACATTCATTGGCATCCTACTCCTTTCCTTTTCTTATCACAAGAATGTTAATGACAGCCAAATGAAGTAGAGCGGAAAAAACACTAAATAAAGAACTTTTCTCCTACCCATATTCTTTCAGACATGCCACACTGACTGAAATGAACTGAAAATACCCCAGTAATTTATAATGGTCACATTTTTTCACACACGTTTTATTAATTTTTTAAAAATGCTATTTGTGCTTTCAGCCTTAGGATGAAGGGTTTTTAGGATAAGAAGAGCAGGGGATGAGGGCCAGTCTATCTATGACTCAGAATACACCAGGCCCGCATGGAGATCCTTCCCTCCAGCTGCTGCACTCCCCAGGGCCAGAGGACACTGACAAGCAGGCAAGGAGTACTGATCGCATAAACAGCAAAACCAGAAGCCCAGGTTCTGGCAATCAAGCTTTCCTGGTTTAAATCATTACAACTTGAAATACTTTAGCAGAAACAAAATATATTTTTACTCCCTAAGGCAAAAAATTAGATTTTAATTTTCCAGGTAAACACTAACATGATTTATATCATGCCTTGACTTTAAATTTATGGTGTGAAAAATTGGATATAAAGAGGGATGATAGTACAAATAATTCAGTTTAAAAGAGTTTCTACAGTCTGGCTGGTGTGGCTCAGTGGTTGAGTGTCGACCCATGCACCAGGAGGTCACCAGTTCAATTCCCGGTCAGGGCACATGCCCAGGTTGTGGGCCAAACTCCCAGTAGGGGGCATGCAGGAGGAGGCCAATCGATGTTCTCTCTCATTGATGTTTCTCTCTCTCTCTCCCCCTCTCCCTTCCTCTCTCTCTAAAATCAATAAAGAAAAAAAAATTAAAAGAGTTTCTACAGAAAACAGTCTATAAGATATCTACCAAATTCCTAAAAGTGGAAGGAGGTTTTTGAAGGAGGGTTGTAAGAAAAGAAATTTACTTTTCACAATAGCTACTTCTACACTGCTTGAATTTTGTTTCAACATGTATTACTTCACTGATTTTTAATAAAAAATTTGGTGCACCTACAAATAATAGCCCTGTAAGTCAAACTGTTCTAGGGCATTTAGAAAGATCTTAGTTGTGTGAGCACACATTACAAAATCCAAATCCTTACACTTCTTTTCTAGCATTACCTGTATTAAAACATTTCTCAACTCAGTGAATATAGTCCATATGGGGCTCATAATATTATCAAAAGTAACCCAAATTGCTTTTAATCAGTATGTATAGTTAATGTTTACAATATGTAACAGAAAATGTACTATGAATATAACCGTATGCAACTGTTGCATTATATCTGCCATTTTTTGTGGTAATTACCAATAAGCAAATAAAAATTGTCTTCCATTTAGTATCCTAATATCTACAGAGTTGTTTTCTCCTCTACTGTATTTCCAATTAATGAAAGTAAATCAAACACCAAATGTTCTTCTCCTGACTTAAAGCTACTGAACTGTTCTATAAAAACCACCAATACATTTCCTAATATTTTATAACATCGTTAAGGTTTATCTAAGCAAATTAATAGTTTTCATAAAGTAAGGGATTCCAAAAATAAAGGTCACATAAAATCAAATTGCCATTGCCTTCATTCAAATAATAATTCTTCCTACGGAAACAGTGGAATATCAACAGATTTAAAAACAAAACAGCATTCTTCCACAGAAAAAGAAGTTATATTTTAAAAATTTTTTTAATCACAAAAACCCTTCCCAAAGTAGCCATGTACATCAGATCATCTTATTCCCCATACTGCTACTTAATATTTTTAAAGAAGCTTTTAAAAAGATTTTAAATACATTTATAGATCTAATGTCTACTTAACCATGTAACCTATGGAATCTAGAAAATGACATTTTTAAATGCAAGATAAGTTATCAAACTACCTATTTTTTAATTTAAAAAAGCAGATCCAATAATTTTAATCTTTTTTCTAAATGCAAAAAAAATAATAAATGCTAGAAATTTAGGTCAAAACAAAAAAAAATCATCCAACTGATTTTTATTCACTTGTCAGCTTCCTGTAGTACGTGTGAATAACTTTTGTTTCCTTGTTTCTTATTATATCAAAAAGTCTAAAATACTTTATCAAGTTCCAAGGACTCTTCAAAAGGGATCAAAATTTCATTTAAAACATTTAAATATAACAATTCACTTACCAACACCTGAGACATCTTCTGCGACCATATCCAGTTGATTTTTAAAGCACTAAAGTAAAATCACCATTACAGTAACAGATCTTTTAAAAAACTTGCAGCACCTCCAAGATCAGTAGAAAGCCGGCAACCCCTATTCAAAACTACTATCCTAACACTCTCTAAATACAACTAATATTTTTGTTAATTTCTTTTGATACCTTATTTCACTCATATTTCTCTGCTTTCCCCATAACCGCCTGTCCTTCAATACTTTGTAAAACTACCAAATGTGTTCCTACACTGGTGCCCCTCCCATTCCGCTCCCCAAGTTCATGACTCACTAGGTGATCAGACTATGCACTCTACCATACAGGGAACCCAGTGAGCAAAGTTCACTAACATTTACTAAATGCCTGTAACTATTCAACTGCACTGTTACCTACTTTCCTGTGTTATCTTAATCTTCAGAAGCAAGTCATAAAAGAAAATAAAGATACCAAATAAGCTTATTACCTTTTTACTGAATGCTGATCTATTCTTATGTTAATTATAACTAATATTACACTTTTCTGAGCACTTTATAACAATGGCTTAAGAAAAAACAACTATTCCTACACCACTTCCAAAAGGAGAACCTCTTCTACATCATGAGTGTTTAGACTGTTAAGGATGTGCATTATAATCTCTATTTAAAGGCATCACCATCTAGATTTCCCCTTACAGAAAGATAGATCTATTTGTCCCTATTCCTCCCACTCAATATTGTTAAAAACTCTGGAAATTATATATTTTAAAAAACAGATAAAAATATTGTGGAAAGTGGAGGAAAGAAGGTAGCACAAGCCAAAGAGACCACGTTCCTCGGAACCTGCTGAGTGAGTTCACTGGGTTTTCTTTTTGCCTCATACATTCCAGACCAAGTAGGTACTGCAGAAGCCAGCAACCTGAAACGCCAATGGGCAGAGAGGGAAAAAAGCTCTAATAAAAGCCTGTTCTCATTAGCCAAAGGACCAAGAAAAGGGTAGCCTGGCAAGACAGAAAGTTCTTACACAATAACCACTCTACTGCAGTCAAATAGCATAGAAATAAACATTAGCCCCATGCCCACCCATAGAGCAAAGTACAGGGGGGAGCCTAGATTTCCACCCTCACCGGGCTGTAACGAGGTACCCCAACCACCACCACTACCCCATATCCCCAGCCAGGGTGGTGTCAGAGAAGGCCAAATGGAGAGCCGGGACTCTCGTCTCCCCCTACTGTGAGCATAGGCCACAAGGCAACACTGAGGCACACCTGCCCCTCCAGCAAGAAGGGTATCAGTGGAGGCCTATGGGAGCCTGAACTCCTACTGCACCCTCCGTGTGTCAATGGAGACCAAGTGGAGAACTGGACTTGGGGGTAACTTTTTTTTTTCCAGAACAGGTTCCCTCTTTAGTTAAATAAAGTTAGATCTGATCCAAGGTCCTCAATTGATATTCTTGATTTTTTAAAATATATTTTTACCACCAGATGTCTGCTTTCTCATCTTTTCTTAGTAACTGAAACAACCTTCCAAAGGCATTTTATTTTAGGCCCCTCGTCTTCAAAGAACTACCTTTTCCATTCCAAAGGACTCAACAACAACAGTAAAGATCATTTCCACCAGATAATTTTTCTGTAAATATAAGACTAGTTACACAGAAAAGGCCTAGCACAATTAGTGCTACCCTAAGGAACTAGAGCTTACACAATCCTAACATGCTAAAGTGTTCTTATCGTCTAGTTTCTGATCTAGTCAGCCCACTTTCAAATAAACTTGATCTGTTCTACCACTACTACCACCAAGACAAGACGATTTCCCTAGGTAAATAGGCTTATCAGGCTAACTGCTTGTCCCATGTTTTCTCATTTTAATTACTCTCTTCTTTATTTTTGTCCTTCCTTAAAAACTACTAAGTTTTTATTTATTTATTTATTTTTTAATCCTCACCTGAGGACACTTTTTGCATTCATAGAGTGAGAGGGAGAGAGGGAGGAAGAGAGAGAGAGAGAAACATCGATGCGAGAGAGACACATCGACTGGCTGCCACCCACACAACCCAACAGGGGCCGGGGACAAACTGCAACCGAGGCACGTGCCCTTAGCGGGAACTGAACCCGGGCCTCTCCGGACCGCAGGCTGACGCTCTAACCGCTGAACCAAACCGGCCAGGACTAAAACTACTAACTTTTTAAAAGGGCAATTAGAAAAGTTCTCCCTTATTTACCTATTTTTATTATTAACATTTAACAGTACCTTGCATATTACAGGCATTAAAAAAACACCTACATATTTGTTGACTAAATTAACAATTTAGCTAATTTTCTTCTCCCATTTCCCCTTTCCAAAATGAATGGACAGTTTCTGAGCAAGAAAATAACAGGATGAAATAATAAACTCCATCGTATATCTACATGCAAGATATACACACACATAATCAAGTTCCTACCAACAACCCAAACTGGTGGGATTTCCCACTTTTACATAGGAAGAAACGAATGCTCTGGAGTGAAGTGTCTTTAGGAAGAACACAAGCAGGTATGCATGTGGGTATGAGGGAGATGGAGTAAGAGTCAAACAGAGAGCTATACATCCTGACTCCAAAGGCCATGTTCCTTCCACAGAGCCATGCTATCTTCCTGAAGGACCTCTAGTACAACAGTTGGCAACCACGACCATCACATTGAGCCTACCTTCCTCTAATGTCAGGGATCCTTCTCAAAGGGAATAAATTCCTTATCTCCTTGGCCACTCTTCTGCGATTTACTGGCCAATAATCTCAGAGATGGTATCCTATAAACACCCAACTTAAACTATTAACGCCATTTTCCACTCCATCACTGCTTATTTATTTCTTTCAAAGCACTCATGACTATCAAAAATTATCTTTGTTCATTTCATTTATTGTTTTCAGTTGTCTGTCTGTTTTCCCCCCACGATTCATAAGCTCATGAAGAGGGAACTTACCTGTTATTCACCATTGTATCCCTAGCATCTATAAAAAGTCATAGCCCATAGAACTTCAATATATATTTGAACAAATGAATGAATGGCAAACTAAAAAGAATAAAACAATTGAGAGGCGCAGTAAGGGGATGATATGCCACCATATTGCTACTGGTGTCCATTATATTTTATAGCCTCAACTCTCTCCTCTTCAAAACTTTACCTTCTCACTCAGATTTCCTTTAAATAATATTCCAAATGCACTGTACTACTGGCTTTAATCCACACTTTTGGCCTTAAATCCCACTACCTGCCCCCTCCGTGTGCAAAATGAAGATTTTCATTCAACCAAAGTAGTCCATTTAATAATTCTTACCACAAGACAACTTTTGCTGTTGACAGACATACTACAATGAGTATTCATCTAACGTCCTATCGTTAAAGACCAATTCAAGTGTTACTTTTAACATATTTTCTGAGTAATATTTTTCCAAGATCCTTTAACACCCACCATCTTTCCCACACCTCTGACATTCAGTCATACGAGGTATTACAATTTATCTTCCTGTTTCCATGCTGTCACCTCCCCATATAAAATAAGATTTGGGGAATATTCTTCACACCACACTTCACAGTCAATGACTAAGCATTTATTTATTGGAGTGTTTATTTTGTTTCATATCTCAATTACAAAGCAGAAAGTCCCATGGCAGAGTGCCAAATAGCAACAAAGACACTGAGACTGAATCTCAATGTTTACACAAAGAAATAAATCAGACACCTGACTCTCTACTTTAGTCCAAAACACTGAAGTAGAAAGATCTGATAAACTAGCATGTTTCTTCTCAATTCTGACCTGATTCTTAAACATTATAAATCAATGAGGAAAGGGTAGATTATTTGATAACTTTTCATGTGAAAAAAATATAGTATGTACAAAAAAGAAAGCAAGATTGATGAAAGACTCATACTGAAAATCAAAACTTTAAGAAACACAAAGAACAGTATCTTTAAGATTTCTCTGCTCCCAAGTTATACTTAGACAGGTCACAAAAAGTGCTCATGATGGATAAAAGACACATAAGCAGAAAGGAGACAAAGGACTGGTATTTACAATACAGTAAGAACTACAGCAGGTCAGTGAGAAAATTAGCAAGAACTCAATAGAAAAATGGACAGAAATATCTGAACAAACTATACATAGGGAAAGAAATTTCAATGGCCAATAAATGTGAAAGGATTTCTAACTTCATCAGTAATCATGAAAATGAAATGCTAAAAAATGGTGGATATGCCTGGCTGGTGTGGCTCAGTGGTTGAGTGCTGACCCAAGCACCAAGAGGTCACTGGTTCAATTCCCAGTCAGGGCACATGCCCAGGTTGTGGGCCAGATCAGATCCCCAGTGGGGGGCATGCAGGAGGCAGCCAATCGATGTTCTCTCTCATCGATGTTTCTGTCTCTCTCTCCCTCTCCCTTCCTCTTTCTCTAAAAATCAATAAAGAAAAAAAAGAAAAGTGGTGGATACTACTCTAGATCTATAAAAGTAAGTTCCCTGTTCCCCAAGCCCACACCAAAAAATCTGATGGAATCAAATGTGAGAATGTGAGAAAGGTACTCTTATATTACTGGTAGGAGTTTAAATTGGTATAATTATATAGTGAGAAATCTGAAAATATTCAGTACACATGAATGTGTGCATACCCTAGGATGCAGCAAATTCTCCGCTATAAATAAAACCTTACACAAAAGGATGTTCACTGCAGTATTGTTTTCAATAGCTAAAAATATTCATAAAATGTGGTAGAGACATACAATGAAATATAACATGACTGTTAAAAAAAAAATATCTGGCCCGGCCAGTGTGGCTCAGTGAATTGAGTGTCCTCCCATGGACTGAGAGGTCCCGGTTCAATTCCCAGTCAGGGCACAAGCCCAGGTTGTGGGCTCGATCCACAGCAGGGGGCATGCAGGAGGCAGCTGATTGATGTTTCTCTCTCACATCAATGTTTCTGTCTCTCTCTCCTTTCCTCCCTCTATAACAAAAAAAAAAAAAAAAAAAAAAAAACAACCAATAAAAACATATTTTAGCCATAGCAATTTTGAGAAAGAAAAACAGAGCTGGAGGCATCACACTTCTTGATTTCAAACTATATTACAAAGCTATAGTAATCAAAATAGTATGTCAATGGCATAAAAACAGACACATAGGCCAGCAGAACAGAATCAAGAGTTCAGAAAAAAACCTATGCATATATAACCAACTAAAATTTAAGTAGGTTGCTAAGAACAATCAATGGGGGAAAGGATGATCTATTCAACAAATGGCATTGAGACTACTGGATAGCCACATGCAGAACAGTAAAACTGGACCTCTATCTTACACCAATCACAAAAATGAACTCAAAATGGATTAAAGAATTAAACGTAAGACATTGGGTTTGGCAGTGATTTTTTTGGATATGACACTAAAAGCAGAAGACACAAAAGCAAAAATCAACAAGTGGAATGACATCAAACTAGAAAACTTCTGCACAGCAAAAGAAATAATAAAAAAATGAAAAGTCATCCTATACTATGGGAGAAAGTATCTGCAAACCATATGTCAGATAAGAAGTTAATGCTATCTACACATATATGGAACTCATATTACTCAAGAGAAAAAAAACAAACAATCCAATTAAAAATGGGCTAAGGACTTGAATAGACATTTTTTCCATAGGAGATATACATATGGCCAATAGGTACATGAAAAAGTGCTCAGTATCACTAATCATAGGAGACGCAAATCAAAACAAAAATGTGATATGTCTGTTAGGGTGACTATTATCAAAATGACAAGAGATAATAAGTGTTCGCAAGGTGGAGAAAAGGGAACCCTGTACACTCTTGATAGGATGTAAATTGGTGCAGCCACTATGGAAGCTACTCAAAAAGCTAGAAATAGAACTACCTCATGATCCAGCATTCCCACTTCTGGGTATATATTTGAAGGAAATAAAATCACTATCTCAAAGAGATACCTGAACACTCATGATCATTGCATCATTATTCACAATAGCAAAGGTATGGAAAGAACCTAAATGTTTGTGAACAGATGAATGGATCAAGAAAATATGGATATTACGAAGTGTACTTGCACATTTAAAAACATTCCTTTTTAGTTTTCCCATTCATATTCACTCTTTTCCCTAGCCCTTCCTTCTTATTCTCTCATCCCTTCTATGGGCCAACAAAGTTTATTCCTCTCCCACGTTTATAATCCATTTTATATGCTCCATATCATGTCATAAATGCTTATGTGTGTATTTTTGCAACTCAACTCCTGCTCTTTGAGAGTGATTTTTAATCAAATAAAAGTTTCAATATAAAAATATATACAATGAAATATTATCCTCATAAAAGAAGAAAATGCTGCTGATGACGACATAGATAAACTGAGAACATTACACTAAGAGAAATAAACCAGTCACAGAGTGACAAATACTGCTTGATCTCACTTATATGTGGAATCTAAGATAGTAAAACTCATAGCAACAGAAAGTAGAATGATTGTCAGAGGATGAGAGGGGAAAGTGGGAAAATGTTGGTCGCAAATTGTTCAAAGTTTCAGTTACTGAAATGAATATGTTCTGGAGATCTATGTACAGCAATGTGATACAATTAACAGTACTCCTTTGTATATTTAAAATTTGCTAAGATGGTAAATCTTAAGAATTCTAACCAGAAAAAAAGGTATTGTGAAGTAATGGGTATGTTAATTAGCTTGATTGTGCTGATTATTTCAGAATGTATACATATATTAAAACATCAAGTTGTACACCTTAAATATATACAAATTTTGTCAGATATACCTCAATAAAGCTGAAAAATTCAAATAAAAAAATAAAATAAAAATATACTTTAAAAAAATTAACTAGTTATAAAGGAACTTCTACCATAACAATAGATGTACATTCCTAAACATCTGATATTCTGAACACACACACACACACACACACACACACACCACTGATTACGTGAAATTTTCTAGATCAAATACTTAAAATACTAGTAATTACGTAAAAAGCTGGGTTTGAGAAGACCACTCTAAACCTATGCAACTGCAGAACCTGAGCACTAAAAATGAAAATAAATAACAGTAATTGGGACCTGAGAAAATGGACAATAACTTAGGACTGTCCACACAGTCATGACAGTGGATTCCTCCGGAGCTACTAAAAATGCATAAAAACAATAAGGAAATGTGACTGTGGATGCTGAGACAGTGCAGAAGGAAGGGGAGGTGGGCACCAGAAGTTAAAAGCCCTACAATGCTAAGACTGTAAAGTGAAGGAAAATACCTAAGTACCAAGTAAAGATAATAATTAAAAAAAAAAAAAAAGAACTCCAAGCAGACAAGCTGAGAGTCTATCTCTTTCTTGCTAAAAATTATAATTCTACACTGTTTATCACAGTTATCCTTCCCTAGAAAATAAAGTAACACACCTTTCCCACTGACCTGACACCACTCTTGTATTTACCAATCACTTGTGAGTGAACTAGTTTCAGAGTACAGGTAGTTGTAGTTGGGGGACAGAAATAGGGGGGTAAAGTCAATTTTATCTGGAATGTCCTCTCTCTTCAGTATAAAGTAACACTGAAGAAAAAAAATGACAAAATGATGATATTCTATATATTAAATTCAAGCATCCTTCTATATTCTTTATAAATTATTTTTTAAATCATGAAAGATGAACTAACATTGTAAAGGACACTGACATAGACATGTCTATTTGTCACAAAACAAACTTAAAAGTGTTCTATAGCCTGGCCAGTGTGGCTCACTGGTTGAGCTTCAACCCATGCACCAAGAGGTCACCGGTTCGATTCCCGGTCAGGGCACATGCCTAAGTTGTGGGCCCAGCCCCGAGTGGGGGTCATGCAGGAGGCGGTCAAATGTTGTTCTCTCTCATCGATGCTTCTATCTCTCTCTCGCTCTCCCTTCCTCTGTCTCTAAAATCAATAAAGAAAAAAAAAAGTGTTCTATAATAGGCTACAAAAATGATTTGACCTTTCTATCCACCTTCCAGCCCAATTTGAGTATCACTGCTCTTCAATATAGGTATCTGAAACATTAACAGGGATGTGAGTTTTCCACAGGAAGCCTAGTTCTACCACTCACTCCACAGTCTCACATTTACAAAATAACAAATGTACCTTAATGTCCCACTGAAAGGCTTATTTTCAAGTGGACAATAAATTATTACAAACTACAACTTTCCCTTGAATCTTCATATATACATCTGAGGTGTTAATGCCAGATTTCTCCATTGTGAAGTTACTATTATTTTCTTCCATCTATTCTTTAGTCCTGAGGGATGCTTCTGAAGGGGGCAGGAGCTTGAGAAGGGAGGGTATAGGGAAAGGTATCTACACATTTTTAGAATAATTCTATAAGATTCATCCCTTCTCCCCTATTTATTTATTTACTCATTTATTTATATTAACATGGAATCATGTATATTTATGCTTTACTTTGGTTAATCATCAAATACTAAGTTATTTTGTTGCTCATATTGTTGCTGCTCTGGACACTGGGAGCTCTTTCAGCTTGGCTTCTACATTGTCTTGACATGGGCCCATCATTTTGTTTTTTCAAGAAACATCCTTCCTTTCTTTCTGGCACTAGATGCTCTAGTGTCATCTTGTAGTATCCTTACTCCAGTCCCAAAATCAGCCATTTCTCCAAGGAGTCCTGCTTCCTTTTATGGCAGAATATTTAGAAATCAAGATCTGGGGCCCTGGCTGATTTGACTCAGCAGCTGGAACTTGGGCCCAAGGACTAAAGGGTCTCGGGTTCAATTCCCAAGGCCACATACCTGGGTTGCAGGTTCAATCCCCGGCCCTGGTTGGGGTCGTGAGAGCCAACCAGTCAATGTGTCTCTCTCATATCGATGCTTCTCTCTTTCCCTCCCTTCTTCCTTCCCTTCCACTCTACCTAAAATTCAATGGAAAAATATCCTCAGGTGAGGATTACCAAAAACAAAAAAAGATCTGGACATTGGCTGTCTACTAGAATGTCACTGCTTCTAGAGGCTCTCAGCAGAAAGAGCTGAGAAATATATGTATGTGTACTAACTCAAGTATAAGCATACTCATATATAATTATTTCTGTAAGATATATACAAATTTTAAACTAAACACCAGTTCATACTACTGTCTCTGACTCTAATTCTGTGGTTCATTTTTAAGCTCAGACTGAGCTTCCCTCTAATACCTACCATCCTTCAACTGCATCCTCTATTAGCAGGCAGTTCATTAAACTTACGTTCTAGTATTAGTTTTACTGAAACAGGAAAGTAAAATACATTTCAAAATAGAGTCCCATGAAAGGTCATCTCAGTGCTGGAACTATACATCAGCACACAATTAGAACTGTATAAAAATTTATTTATTCAGTTTTTAGCCAGTGTTCTATTACTTTAATATTCATTCACCCTTGCCTTGCCCTGGCCGGTTTGGCTCAGCGGTTAGAGCATCGGCCTGCGGTCCAGAGAGACCAGGGTTCGGTTCCCGCTAAGGGCGCGTACCTTGGTTGCAGTTTGTCCCCGGCCCCTGGTTGGGTCGTGCAGGAGGCAGCCACTCGATGTGTCCCTTTCACGTCGATGTTTCTTTCTCTCTCTCTCTCTCTTCCTCTCTCTCCCTCACACTCTATCTGAACAAAAAATGGAAAAATGTCCTCGGGTGAGGATAAAAAAATAAAAATAAAAAAAAATGTTCATTCACCCTTGAACAATATACATTTGAACTCTGCAGGCCCACTTAGACACAATTTTTTTCAATAAACACTATAAACATACTTTCTCTTTCTTATGATTTTCATAATATTTTCTTTTCTCTAGTTTACTTTGTTACAAGAATAAAGTATATAATACATATAACATACAAAGTATGTGTTAATTGACTGTTCATGTTATCAGTAAGGCTTCCAGTGAACATTAGGTTATTAGTGGTTAAATTTTTGGGAAATCGAGTTAGACATGAATTTTCAACTGTGTGAGGGGAAGAGGGGGTCAGCGCCCCTACCGTTTGCCTTGTTTAATGGTCAACTGTACTTTCTCTTGAAAAGCCACTTTCTGTTGGGGGAGGGGAGAGGGAGAGGGAAAGGGAGAAGAAGAGGGAGAGAGGGGGAGAGAGGAGAGACCAATGTCATGGCTTACTATGTATACAACACCAATATACCATTTTAAAGAGAAGAATACAGAAATTATGTGATTTGCCCTATACCATACCACTAGCAAAGGGCAAAATGGAACTTGACTGTTTAAATTTAATTATTCTACTCTAATTTCCATGATATCTGCATTACACTCCATTTTAGGTTGTAAAAAGAAGTCAATTTATAAAACAAAAATAAAAACAAAAGTGACCTTCCTCCGTAAGTTCAATTCCCTACTACAACTTTTCTTCGTTGTTTCAAGAGACAAAATGTAGTTAGTTCACCTTTTTTAAAATCAATTAACACAATCAAGTATGCGTTCATACTTAGAGGTAAAACCACAACTAAAATAAACACAAATGTATTCAGGGAACAAATATTTACTTAACAACTACTGAACAAGTTGGACAAATAAATGAGACACACACCCTAGCCTTCCCAGAAGAACTCACAATCTGATGAAGCTAGGGATGTGGTTGAGCATAAGAAAACTAACAAAGAAAACAAAACAATTATAAGTCAAGTGTAAATACAGATATTCTTTATTTTCCTTCTCTTAAACTACTATAATTTTATTGGATTGTAATAGAGTTTATCATTTTCTGGCAGAGGTGGATTCCAGTTCAGATTCTATGTCTTACTAGCTATCCAACATTGGGTAAACCAGTTAACCTCGCAGCCTGTATGTCACCATATTTAAAACGGAGCTATCATCTGCCCTACTTACTTCACAAGACTTTTGAAAGCTCAAGTAAGAATTTCACAGCAAAACTTCTCTGTAAATTATGAAGTGCTACTCAAATGCAAACTACTACTTATTTATTTACAAAGATAAACAGGTAGACACATACATACAGATATACACAAACACACAGCGTGTTGTTATTTACCAGGACGCCAAGAAACAATGACATCCATTAGAGGTACTTGGACCTCTAGTGTTTTAATTCTGCAGAATAAAAATTTATCTAAAACATTTTAGTTATATTTATATATAACATTAAGGTATAATGTTAAAGATTAACTCCTATGAAGCAACAGCTAGAAATTAACTAAAAATACTTACCTTAACAAAATTATCAGGAAACATTCCTCTTCTCCCATTTAGTTCTCCTTCTAGCCATCCTTCCTCCTGTAGTTTTTTCACATTCCGGATGACTTCCCCAACTCGAATAGTTAATTCATCATCATGTACAGCATCATAGTCAAACTCCACAATATAGTCAACTAAAAAAAAACAAAACAATAAATTAATGTCTAAAACTTAACTCATAAAATATTATTAAACCTATTACTAAACTAAGGAACTTGTTTAGCAACAATAATATTATAAAGATACCATCAAGGCTTATCTCGATGGTTTTAAATATTTGGCTACATCAGCAAATTTCTTGATTACCTTAGTATAAAGCACAGTACGAGTTTTAAGTAGAAGGCTCAATACAATGTATAACTCAGGCCATCAGTTGTTCTTATAGTCAGATATATACCCTTTGTATTTAGGGACAGACCAAGTTGGTCCCCAAGATCCCATCTCTTGATAGTCTCTCTCCTTGAATGCAAACATGACCAGTAACAGATTTCTAACCAACATAATATGACAAGCATGATGGCTTGTATGTGACATAAGATTATAATGTCCATCTTCCTAGGAAACTCATTTGCTGGCTTTGAAGATGCAAGCCGCCATGTTGTGAGCTGGCCTAAGGAGAGGATGACATGCAATCACCTGAGGGAGGTCTACAGTTGACAGCCAGCACAACACTGAGGCCCAAGGTCCAACAGCCTACAGGGAACTGAATGATGCCAACAACCACGTCTGCTTGGATTCCTCTCCAGTTGAAAACCCAAGCCTTGGCCAACACCTTCATTGCAGTCTTACAGAGGACCCAGTTAGCCATGCCCAGACTGCTGAATCACAAAATCAGTGAGATATAAAGCATATCGTTTTAAACTGCTAAGTCTGTGGCAATACTGTCACAGAACAATATAGATATAAAATGAATACACTCTAAAATGAAGGTTAATAAGGATCCATATTTCACCTCCTTTAAGTGTAAGATTTTAGATGATAGGACATGATTTATGCACACCATTAATATTTTATAGGGCTCAATAAAAGAAAAGTAATAACAGATTTCCTACTCAGATGGCAGATGAGCCATACCTCCATTCTTTTCTTCCTCTCATAAGAATGATAAGAAAAAAGAACATACATATGCAAAACCTACACCAAAAAAAAAGCTAAAGGAATATGGGCAGACACTGTTGGTTGTCAAGCCAACATAGTCATTCCCATACTGACTGCCCCTCCTTCCTTTCTCATGAACCTTTATGTTCAGATATTTTGAGACACTGACTTTTACAAGTGAGGCTTCACTCAGACCCAGGGGGTTAATTCTTGACTAGTCAAGACCAGTACTTCTCTAATACTAATGCACAATCAAGTCATCTTATTTACTTGCAGAAGTCATCTCGTTGACTTGGGGAATCATGTTTAAATGCAGACTCTGATTAAGCAGGTCCCAGGATACCTAATGCTGCTGGTCAGAGGCAAAGGTCTAAAGACAGCTGATTTATAGTAATTTCATACATACACACTCTGATGAGTTTTCAAACGCATATGATGGATGGATTCTGACCAATAAGATGTGAGCAAGAGTTCTGGAAAGGTTTTATTTGACCTTAAATACAAAACACAGAGAAGGAATGTCCTCCTACACTTTGGTTGTTCTTTGGTGAGAATGTAATGGCCCAAACTGCCACTATTTGAGACAAAATAAAGAGCAGGCCTGATCAGGATGAAAGAGAAGATGAAAGTGACCTGGATCTTTATTATATTAACCAAACCCAGAATTACAATACCTTTAGATTTCTTGTTATAGAAGTAGTTTTAACTTAACTTTTAAGTGTATTTTAGTCAGTATATCTATCTGCAGCTGAAAACATCCCAAATTCAAACGAGAGCCAATGATAATTTTTTTAAATTTCTAAAAATGGATAAAGCCAGGAATAGGAAGCCCAGAGAACTTAAGGAACTATAAAGGAGATATCAAACTGCTCTGCAGAACTCCAGAAAGGCTAGAAATTCAGAAAAAGGGAAATGTAAAGCTAACAATTGGGAAATTAATCTCCATATGGAAGAGCTGGCACCCATTATCACCCATAATAGCTCAAAGACAATAATGTTAAATTGGCAGGTACTTTTCTCTTGAGGCAAAAACTAATGGGTTAAACACACACACACACACACACACACACACACACACACACACACACACACACACACACAGAGTCTGGGGAAACCAGTATAGCTACTAAGGATGAATGCTTGTTTCTTAGAGAAATGACTACTGATTTCCAGAATTTAAAGGTCTCCAGAGCCATAGGCAGCTCCCCACCTGCTAATTCTAAAATAAAACTCTAAGTCCTACCAACATAAACAGAATTTCCAATCAGCTTTTTACAAAAAGGAACTAGAAATCCTGGGAATACGGGCAATTTCAGGGCTCAGGCAGGAAAAGTACAAAATAAGCCTGGAACATAGTGTTGTGTCAGAAAGCAAAGACGTTGGCCAAGAAAGACGAGGTGATGCCAAAGGACACAGAGAAGTGATACTATAAAGGCTCCTACTAGCCACATCAGGAAAGCTTGAGCATCAAAATAAATGACAGCAAGAGAATATATATTCCATTGACTAAAGTAAGAAACCATGAGTCTATACATGTATGAATGTTAGTTAATCTCTTAAATGTTATGGTTGGCCCAGCCGGTGTGGTTCAGTGGATTGAGCATCATCCCATGGACTGAGAGGTCCTGGTTCGATTTCCGGTCAGGGTACATGCCCAGGTTTCAGACTTGATCCTCAGTAAGGGGCATGCAGGAGGCAGCCGATCAATGTTTCTCTCTCATTGATGTTTCTAACTCTCTCACCCTTCCTCTCTCTCTCTAAAAAATCAGTAAAAACATATAAAAAGTTTTTATGGTTGGATTATGGGTTGCAGGTTCATCTCCCGGCCCAGTTAGGGTGTGGATGGGAGGCAACTGGTGGATGTTTCTCTCTCACATCAATGTTTCTCTCTCTGTGTCCCTCTCTCCCTTCCCCTTTCTCTAAATATCAGTGAAAAATGTCCTCAGGCAAGGATAAAAAAAAATCTTTATTGCTAAAAAAATCTAAATATTACCTGAGCCTTCGGTGAGTTATCTTTTTGCTGGTGGAGTGTGTGGCCTCCACACTGATGGCTGCTGACTGATTGGGTGGTGGCTGCTACAGACTGTGATGGCTGTGGCAATTTCTTATAAGACAACAATGAAGTCTGCCGTATCAAATGACTCCTCCTTTCAGAAACAATTATCTGTAGGATGCAATGCTGTTTGATAGCATTTTTTCCCACAGAACTTCTTTCAAAATTGGAGTCAAGCCTCTCAAACCCTGCCCACTTTATCAACTAAGTTTATGTAATATTCTAAGTTCTTTGTTGTCATTTCAACAATCTTCATAGCATCTCACCAGAGTAGATTCCATCTCAAAACACTTTCCTCCCTGGCTGGTGTGGCCCATACACCAAAAGGTGGCAGGTTCAATTCCCAGTCAGGGCATGTACCCAGGTTGAGGATTTGATACCTGGTCAGGGCACATAAGGGAAACAACCAACAGATGTTTCTCTCTCACATTGATTTTTTTTCTCTTTCTCGCTGAAATCCATTAAAAAATATATTTAAAAAAGAAAAAAGAAAACACTGTTCATGCACAGGAAACAACTCCTCATCTGTTCAAGTTTTATCATGAAATTGCAGCAATTAAGTCACATCTTCAAGCTCCACTTCTAGTTGTAGTTCTCTTACTACTTCCATCGTGTCTAGTTACGTCCTCCACTGAAGTCTCGAACTCATCAAAGTCACCCACGTTGGTTGTAATCGACTTCTTTCAAACTACTGGTAATGTTGATATTTTGACCTTTTCCCCTGAATTCAAAATGTTCTTAATGACATCTAAAATGGTGAATTCTTTCCAGAAGGTTTTCAATTTACTTTGCCCAGTTCTATCAGAGAAATCACTATCCATGGCAGTTATAAACATATAGACCTATAAAATGTATTTCTTAAATAATAAGACTTGGAGGTCAAAATTACTCCTTGACCCACGGGGATGAACGTTGTATTGGCAGGCATGAAAAGATGAATCTCTTTGTACATCTCCAGCAGAAGTCTTGGGTGATGAGGTGCATTATCAATAAGCAGTAATAGCTTAAAAGGAATCTTTTTTTCTGAGCAGTAAGTCTCAACAATGGGCTGAAAATATTCAGTAAAGCATGTTTGTAAACAGATATGCTGTCATCCCGCTTTGTTGTTCCTTTTACAGAGCACAGGCAGAGGAGATTTAGCGTCATTATTAAGGGCACTAGAATTCTCATACTGGCAAATGAGCACTGGCTTCAACTTAAAATCACCAGCTGCTGTTAGTCCCTAACAAGACAGTCCTTTGAAGTCAGGCTGACTTCTCCTCTCCAGCTATTAAAATCCTAGATGGCATCTTCTTCAAATACAAGGCTGCTTCATGCACATTGAAAATCTGTTGTTTAAATAACCAACCTTCATTAATTATCTTAGCTAGATCTCTGGATAATATGCTGAAACTCCTACATCTGCACTTGCTGCTTCACCTTGCACTTTTATGTTATGGAGACAGCTTCTTTCCTTAACCTCGTGAACCTCTGCTAGCATCAAACTTTTCTTCTGCGGCTTCCGCATCTCTCCGCCTTCAAAGAATCGAAGAGTAGGGCCTTGTTCTGAATTAGGCTTTGGATTAAAGAAATGTTATGGCTGGTTTGATCTCCTATCCAGACCACTAAAACTTTGTCCATATCAGCAATAAGGCTGTTTTCACTTTCTTCTCCTTCGGGTATTCACTGGAGTAGCAATTTTAATTTCCTTCAAGAACTTTTCCTTTGCATTCAAAACTTGGCTAACTGGCGCAAGAAGCCTAGCTTTTGGCCTGTCTTGGCTTCTGACATGCCTTCTTTACTAAACTTAATCTTTTCTAGCCTTTGATTTAAAATAAAAGACATGATACTCCCCCTTTCACTTGAACACTTAGAGGCCATTGCAGGGTTATTAAACTGTCCTAATTTCAATATTGTTGTGTCTCAGGGAAAAGGAAGGCCCAGGAAAAGAAGACCAGGAAGAGCTGGTCGGGGGAGCAGTCAGAACACACACATTTATCAATTAAGTTTGAAATCTTATATGGGTGTGATCCAAAGCACCTCAAAACAATTACAATAGTAATATCAAAGATCACTGATCACAGATCACCATAAAAAGTATAACTAAAAAGTTTGAAATATTGAGAGAATTACCAAAATGTGAAAGACATGAAGTGAGAAAATGTTAAAAAAAAAAAATGGCGCTGATAAAAGGACCTGAATAGACACTTTTTCAAAGAGGACATATAGATGGCCAATAGGCGAATGAAAAAATGCTCAACGTCACTAATCATCAGAGAGATGCAAATTAAAACTACAATGAGGTATCACCTTACACTTGCCAGAATGGCTATCATCAATAAATCAACAAACAACAAGTGTTGGCAAAGATGTGAAGAAAAGGGAACCCTAGTACACTGCTGGTGGGAATACAGGCTAGAGCAGCCACTATGGAAAACAGCATGGAATTTCCTCAAAAGAGTAAAAACGGAAGTGCTGTTTGACCCAATGATCCTACTTCTGGGAATATATCATAAGAATCCCGAAACACCTATCAGAAAGAATATATGCTCCCCTATGTTCATAATAGTATGAACATAGCTATTTACAATAGCTAAGATCTGGAAACAGCTCAAGTGCCCATCAGTAGATGAGTGGACAAAAAAGCTGTGGTACATTTACACAATGGAACACTATGCAGCTATAAAAAAGAAGGCTCTCTGCCCTGGCCAGTTTGGCTCAGCGGTTAGAGCGTCGGCCTGCGGTCCAGAGAGACCCGGGTTCGGTTCCCGCTAAGGGCATGTATTTTGGTTGCAGTTTGTCCCCGGCCCTGGTTGGTAGTGCGGGTGGCGGCCACTCGATGTGTCATTTTCACATCGATGTTTCTCTCTCTCTCTCTTCCTCTCTCTCCCTCCCATTCTATCTGAACAAAAAATGAAAAAATGTCCTCAGGTGAGGATTAAAAAAAAAAAAAAAGAAGGCTCTCTTACCCTTTGAGACAGCATGGATGGACCTGGAGACCATTATGCTGAGTGAAATAAGCCAGTCAGAGAAAGACAAATATCACATGATCTTACTTATATGTGGAAGCTAATGAACAAAACAAACTGACGAAATCGATCCGGAGGCATGGATACATGGAACAGACTGACAGATCTCAGAAGGGAAGGGGGTGGGAAGTACGGGAAGAGATAAACCAAAGAACTTATATGCATATATATATGCATAGCTCATGGACACAGGCAATTGTGTGGTGAAGACCTGGGGTGGGGTGGGGGCTGGGTAAAAGGGGCAAGTGGAGGGGGAAATAGGGGACATCTGTAATAATGTCAACAATAAAAAATAAATGTTAAAAAAAGGCTCCAATAGACTGCTCAACACAGGGTTGCCACAAACCTTCAATTTGTAGAAAAAAGTATCTGTGAAGCACAAACAAACAAAGCACAATAAAATGATGTATGCCTGTAATAAAGTTCGTGAAATCTAAATAGAATGCCATGGAAAAAAAGTGTTTAGAAATTTGTGTCTTCCAACACGTCAATTTGGGGGGGGGGGGGTAGGAAAAAAAAAAACAAGAAAATTTTCCAAAAAAGGTAAAGCAAAGAGACATAAATAAAATATGAAAGCAAAGAGAAGACACAGATGATCAATCCAGACAATCCAATATCCAAAGAAAATTAGAAAGAGCTACGTTCCAAAATGTTAATAGATATCTGAAGGGATCTGAGATGCTGTTTATTATTGCCTTTTATTTCATCTTCAGTAAAGAATTAATCTTACCCAAAAGAGAGGTCTGGACCTTGCCTCATCTCTGGGATGTGATCTCTAGGAAAGAGTGTTTTTGTATACGTGGGGACCTTGGGGTTCCCTGGATACCTTTATTTACCTGGAAACTTCAACAAACACTCTAACAATGTAATTATGTCGGGGGCTTTGGGTCATGCAATATCAATTCTATCTCTGGAGGAGCTAGAGACTAGATCAGTCACATGGGCAGTCAATTATACATTTTCAGTAAAACTGGACACCAAGGCTCAAGTGAGCTTCCCTGGTTGGCAATACTCTGCATGTTATCACACATCATTCCCAGGAGGAGTTAATACTGCCCATGATTCTGGGGGAGAAGACCACAGGAAACTCCATGACTGGAACCCTCCCGGACTCCGCCCCATGCTTTGCTTCCCTTGGACAATTTTAATCTGTATCCTATTACTATAATAAACCAGAGCATAGAGTACGACAGCTTTCAATAAGTTCTGTGAGTCCTTCTGGCAAGTTATAGAACATGAGGGCAGTCTTGTAAAAGGTAACCCATACCTTAGCACTTTTCTACAATAAACATATATAAATTGGGTGAAAATAAGTTACTAAAAAAAAGATACTAACCAGACATTATGTAACTGAGAAGTTAAAACTAATTAAATAAAATCTTACTTGATTCAAGAGTCCCACACAACTACGTGCAGGCCATCACTCCAGGAATCAGCAACCTCCATGTTTTAAAAAACTCACTCCTTTACTGAAAATTGTTATGCTGGAAAGTAAATTAACAACACTCCACCATTTAAAACAATTGTGCTTGACTAAAATAAGAAAGGGGTTTGCTTAAAGTAAAGAAATAAATGTTGACTACATAAAAATTGAGGGGTATACATACTGATAAACACTGCAGTATTATCTATCACTAATGGCTCTTCCACCTGACCCACTCTGAGTCTCTGGATGTAGATTACTCATCTTTCATTTCAAATGTGATTACCATTGAAGGAGAAAGTGATATTTAAATTAATTGCTTTAGGTACTTATAAGTTTATTTATTTATTTTTTTAATCCTCACTCGAGGATATTTTTCTATTTATCTTCAGGTAGAGAGAAAGAGAGAGAGAGAGAGAAACATCGACAGTGAGAGGGACACATCCACTGGTTGCCTCCCAAACAACCCTGACCAGGGCTGGGGACAAACCGCAACCAAGGTACATGCCCTTGGCTAGAATCGAAACCAGGACTCATTGGTCCACAGGCCAGTGCTCTACCACTGAGCCAAACTGGCCAGGGCTTATCAGTTTATTTTTAAAGTGTGAAGAAAGTAATCTAAATTGTGCACTGCTGGTGGGAATGTAAATTGGTATAGCCACTATGGAAAACAGTATAGAGTTCCTCAAAAATTAAATACAGAACTACCATATGATCAAACAAATCCACCTGTGAGTATTTATCCAAAAAAGATAAAAAACTAACTTGAAAAGTTATATGCACCCCCAGGATCAAAGCAGCATTATTTACAATAGCCAAGACATGAAAACAAGCTTCCATCATTGAATGAACGGATTTAAAAAAGAAATAGTGATGTGTATACATATACAACGGAATACTATTCAGCGATAAAAAAAATGAAGGAAAAAGCCTTGGCCAAACTGGCTCAGCAGTTAGAGCATCAGCCCGCAGATTGAAAGGTCTCGGGTTCAATTTCTGGTCAAGGGCATGTAGCTGGGTTGCAGGTTCGATCCTCAGCCCTCTCTCACACACTGATGTTTCTTTCTCTCTCTCTCTCTCCCTCCCTCCCTCCCTTCAACTCTATCTAAAAATCAATGGAAAACCCTATGGTGAGGATTAACAAAAAAAAGAAGGAAATCTTGCCATCTGCATCAACATGGATGGAACTGAGGACATTATGCTAAGTGAAATAAGTCAACAGAGAAAGACAAATACCATAAGATCTCATTTATATGTGAAATCTTAAAAATTAATTTAATAAACACACACACAGCCCAGCTGGTGTGGTTCAGTGGTTGAGTGTCAACTCATGCGCCAAGAGGTTGCCAGTTCGATTCCCAGTTGGGGTACATGCCCAAGTTATGGGCCAAATCCCCAGTAGGGGGCATGCAGGAGGTGGCCAATCAATGTTCTCTCTCACGTTTCTCTCTTTCTAAAATCAATAAAGAAAAAAAAATTTTGAACACACACAAATAATGAGCTCACAGATGGGAGAACAGACTGGTGGTTGCTGGGAGAGGGGGGAATGAGTGAAAGCAGTCAAAAGGTACAAACTTCCAATTATAAGATAATTAAATAATACACAGCATGGTGACTATAGTTAGTAATACTGTACCGTATATTTGAAAGTTGCTAAGAATAAATCTTAAAAACTCTCTTTACAAGAAAAAATTTTGTAACTATGTATATGGGTAATAAATGTTAGCTAGACTTAACTGTGGTGATTACTATGCAATATATAAAAATATCAAATCATATTACACAACTAAAACTAATATGTTACATGACGAGGAGGAGGGGGAGGGGGAGGAGGAGGAGAAGATTAAAATAAGAGCGGCAGTATAAAAGTCAGGAGTAAAAAGAACTATTCTAAGATCACCCTGGCCAGTGTGGCTCAGTTGGTTGGAGCAACGTCCCATGCACCAAAAGGTTGTGGGTTCCATTCACAATCAAGGCACATACCTAGGTTTCAGGTTAGATTCCTGGTTGGGGCACATACAGAAGACAACCAATCGATGTTTCTCTCTCTCTCTCTTCCCCTCTCTCTAAAATTAATGAACATGTCCTTGTGTGAAGATTTAAAAAACAAAACAAAGATCAGGAACAAGACAAGGACGCCCACTCTCACCACTCTTATTTAACATAGCACTGGAAGTCTTAGCCACAGCAATCAGACATGAAGAAAAAATAAAAGGGATCCAAATTGAAAAGGAGGAAGTGAAACTGTCATTATTCGCAGATGACATGATATTATACATAGAAAACCCTTAAGACTCCATCAAAAATCTACTAGACTTAAATGAATTTGGCAACGTAGCAGGATACAAAATTAACGTCAAGAAATCGACGGCATTCTTATACACCAATGATGAACTCACAGATAGAGAAACTAAAAAAACAATCCCATTTACCATCGCAGCAAAAAAAATTAAGATACCTAGGAATAAACTTAACCAAAGCAGTAAAGGACCTATTTGCAGAAAACTACAGGACATTGAAAAAAGAAATAGAGGAAGATATAAAAAAGTGGAAGCACATACCTTGTTCATGGATTGGAAGAATTAACATCATTAAAATGTCCATACTACCCAAAGCAATCTATAGATTTAACGCAATCCCCATCAAAATACCAACGACATATTTCACAGAACTAGAACAAATGCGTCAGAAGTTCATATGGAACCAAAAAAGACCCCGATAGCTACAGCAATCTTGAAAAAGAAGGACAAAGTAGGCGGGATCACAATACCAGACATCAGGTTATACTACAAAGCTACTGTAATCACAACAGCCTGGTACTGGCACAAGAACAGGCACATAGATCAATGGAATAGAACAGAGAACCCAGAAATTGACCCAAAACATTATGCTCAATTAATATTCCACAAAGGTGGCAAGAGCATACAATGGAGTAAAGACAGCCTCTTTAATAAATGGTGTTGGGAAAATTGGACAGCTATATGCAAAAAAATGAAACTAGACCATCATCTTACACCATACACAAGAATAAACTCAAAATGGATAAAAGACTTAAATGTGACTCATGAACCCATAAAAATCCTAGAAGAAAATGTAGGCAACAAAATTTTGGACATCATACACAGCAGAATCTTCACTGATATATCACCTAAGGCAACAGAAACAAAGGAAAAAATGAACACATGGGAATACATCAAACTCAAAAGCTTCTGCACAGCAAAAGAAACAACCATCAAAGTGGAAAGGCAACCCACTGTATGGGAGAGCATAATTGCCAATGATATATCAGATAAGGGATTAATTTCCAAAATATATAGAGTGCTCATATGTCTCAACAAAAGGAAGACAAAAAAAAACAATTAAAAAATGGGCAGAGGAACTAAATAGACACCTCTCCAAACAGGACATACAAATGGCCAAAAGGCATATGAAGAAATGCTCAACATCACTAATCATCAGAGAAATGCAAATTAAAACAACAATGAGGTATCACCTCATACCTGTCAGAATAGCCGCCATCAACAAAGCATCAAACAACAAGTGTTGGCGAGGGTGTGGAGAAAAGGGGACTCTAGTACACTGCTGGTGGGAATGCAGACTGGTGCAGCCACTATGGAAAACACTATGGTGGTACCTCAAAAAATTAAAAATTGAATTGCCATTTGACCCAGTGATCCCACTCCTAGGAATATACCCTAAGAAGCCTGAAACACCAAACAGAAAGAATACATGTACCCCCATGTTCATAGCAGCGCTATTTACAATAGCTAAGATCTGGAAACAGCCCAAGTGTCCATCAGTAGACGAATGGATAAAAAAGCTGTGGTACATATACACAATGGAGTACTATGCAGCTGTAAGAAAGAAAGATCTCTTATCCTTTGCAACGACATGGGAGGACCTGGAAACTATTATCCTAAGTGAAACCAGCCAAGCAGAGAAAGACAAATATCATATGATCTCACTTATTTCTGGAATATAATAAACATAACAGTCTGAGGAACAGGGTAGTCCCAGAGATGTGGAAGTAGGGTACAGACTGACAATTGCCAGAAGAGGGGGTGGGGGAGGGGAGTGATGAACCACAGAACTTGTACGCATGTACTCATAACCAATGGACATGGACAACAAAACTGGGGACAGGGCAGGGAGGGAGGGGGAGGAGGGTGACAATGGGGGGAAAAGGAGAAACATCTGTAACAAAAATAAATTAATAAAAAATTTAAAAACAAACAAAAAAAATGTATACTAAGATCTTTGCATGGTATAGAAAGAGAATAAAGGTATCAATTAACATTAGATTTTTAAAAGTTAAGAATCCATGTAGTAATCACTAAAATAATAGAGTATAAAAATACCAAATAAACCAAAAAAATACTGAGGCCTTGGCTGAGAAGCTCAATTTGTTAGAGTGTCATCCAGATACACCAAGGTTGAGGGTTCAATCCCAGGTCACAGCATATACAACAGTCAACCAATAAACACATAAATAATAAGTGGAACAACAAATTGCTGTTTCTACATATTTTTTCTTTCTCCCTTCCTCTCTCTCCAAAGTCAATAAATAAAAATTTTTTTAAACTTGACTTAGTTTCAACTCCAACATGTACAAAGCTCGGAAGCCGTCATGCACACATTTACAAGAAAAAAGCCAAACAAACTGAAAACCAATAACTTTCCTTCAACCCATCAGATAACTGAGGACACAGGGCAAACCACCACTTCAAGATATGGAGAGACAGGAATATTCAGAGATACAGCCAACATCTACTAGATCACCTCCAGTAGCAACCACTAGAGCCACAAACTGGGAGGAACACTGAATTGCTCCACAGCCCTGACCAGTTTGGCTCAGCATTTAGAACGTAAGTCCATGGACTGAAGGGTCACGGGTTCAATTCCCATTCAAGGGCACGTACCTGGCCAGGTCAGAGTTGTGCAGGAAACAACCAATCAATGTGTCTCTCTCACATCGATGTTTCTCTCCCTCCCTCCCTTCCACTCTATCTAAAAATCAATAGAAAAATATCCTCGGGTGAGGATTAACAAAAAAAAAAATTTTTTTTAATTGCTCCACATCTCTATCTTGGCTTCTGGGAGCTGCCAGCAATCTCTGAATTCCTTGGCTTGCATAGTTCCAACCTCTGCCTCACCTCTGCCTCCATCTGCACATGGCCTTCTCCTTATAATATCTCTGCCTCCTTGGATCATCTCCTTACTCTCAACAAGGACACCAATCTCTGGATTTATGGCCAATCCTAAATCTAGGATGACATTATGTTCAGATCCTTAGTAACACCTTCCAAGATTCTATTTCTAAATAATGTCACACTTACACTTACCAAGAATTAGAACTTGAACGTTATCGTTTTGGGAACAAAAAGTCAATCCACCACAAACACTTAAATGGTAATTTTAATGAATTCCTGGAGGCTGAGTGTGGAATATCATGAGAGTGGGAAACTTCTGGGGACTGTAGTCTTAGAACCCCACACTTCTGTGGGTTTTACTTCCAGGAACCTCATCAGGTTCTCACAATGAGGAGCCCATAAAGATGTCTTTGTAGTTCTGGTAAGGGGGAAGCGAAAAGTAATTATTGTGAAATAACCAAGAACCAGAGCATTCTCTATAACATAACAGAGATCTATTCTCCAAGGAAAGGACTTATCCCATCTCCGATTCCAGTCCCTTCTTACCATTCTGTTGGGGGAAAGGGGGGAGGATGACTAAGAAAGACTTTTAATGGTTGGTCACAGTCCACAGCCCCAGGAAACTAAAAGCCTGAAATTTAATTCTGAGTATAGGATGCTTCCTCCCCCTACACCTTACCACCACACCAATGGAGTGCTAGTATGGTAAGAGTTAATTACTGCTGAGAGTTGCACAATGCAGATACTATGAAGAAAGAGTTCTTAGGGAAACCCAAATATAACAAAAGAGACAAAAACAAGGATACTAAAGGAATGTGAAGCCTCTGGCATCTACAACAGCTAGAGCAAATATTAAACAAAGTACAACTCCTAACCAGATTAATATAAGACCTTACACTAAAGACCTATTTACCTTAGCTCCTATTTAGCTCCTATTATCTAATACATCAAGTCCAACTTTCAACAAACAAATTACATATCATGCTTTTAAAAGACACAAAGACAAAGCAAGCATCAGAGCTAGACTCAAATATAACACATATTTTGAAATCAGACAGGGAATTTAAAATAACTATGACTAATATGTTACAAGTGATAAACATGCAAGAACAGTGGGTAAGGTAAGCAGATGGAAACTCTAAGGAATAATCAAGAGGAAATACTAGAAATCAAAAACACTGTAACAGAAATAAAGAAGGCCATTGGTAGGTTTAACAGCAGACTAGACACTGCAAAGGACAGAATCAGTAAGCTTGAAGATAGGTCAATAGAAGTTTCCCAAACTAAAATGTAAAAAGAAAAAAATAATTACAAAAAGAAAAAATAGAACATATAAGAACTGTTAAATAATTTCAAAAGATATAACATATCTATCATTGGAATGCCAGGAAAGGAAAAAGGAGGAAACAGAGCAGAAGAAACATCTGAAGTAATAATGCTGGAGAATTTTCTACAATTAATAACATACACCAAACTACACATCCAGGAAGCCCAGACAACACAAGGAGGAGAAAGCTGGAGAAATCTACACCTAAGAATACCATATTCAAAGAACAGAAAACCAAAGACAGAGAAAATCTTGAAAGAGGCCACAGGATAGAAACACCTTATCTAGCTAGAGAGGAACAAGAATAAGAATTCCATCAGGCTTCTTTCTCTTCAGATACACTCTCTAAAAATCGATGAAAAAAGCCCTGGCCAATGTGACTCAGTGGTAAGAGCTTCTAGCCACAGGGCACAGTAAGGTTAGGGAGTGTGGGAGGCAACCAATCAACGTGTCTCTCTCACATCTCTCTCTCTCTCTCTCTCTCTCTCTCTCTCTCTCTCTCTCTCGTTCGTTCTCCCTCCCTCCCTTCCACTCTCTCTAAAAATCAATGGAAAAAATATCCTCAGGTGAGGATTAACCAAAAACTAAAAAAACAACAAAAATCAAAGGAAAAAAATGTCCTCGGGTGAGGATTAACAACAACAAAATACAATAAAAGATATAGACCCTTTAGCCAAAACAATTTCATCACAAAGGTTTATTCAAAATTTTATGTTTAAAACTGGCAGGCTTCTGAAATGTTTTCCCCATGTCATTTCTGAGGACGTATCGTATCCCCAATAATTATTTGTTTTCCTTTTGAACTTTTGACCAACAGCATTCATTTATTTATGAAATACCACTCTTAATCTTACTTATCTCTAAAGGTAAGCACTATAAACTGAAAGAACAGCTCTCTTATTACTAAGGCCAAATTATACTTTCAAGTAACAATCCAAATGCCATTCAAAGGCTTCAAATTCTCTAATACACCAGTAGGCCAAGTGCCAAAAACCACATTTTATTTAGAAAACAGAATAAAATAAACTCCAGGCCTATTACATGCAATCCACTAAAGTCATTTTTTTCCATTAGAAAATATACTTGTTATTTAATTACAATAAATCATCATTAAATATCTAATACAGAATTAATCAAAGGACAAAAATGATTTATCATTAACAAACCCTAAAATAGTATTAATTTCTTATAATAATTTATAACTACATAACACTTTTAAAATACTTTCATATATACTCCTTAGATTCACAACAAATCTGTAAGGTTTACATTCTAAAACTGCACCATCCAGCTGGTTAACCACCAGCCACAGGATTGTAGATTGCTCAAACTGAGATGTTATATAAATATAAAATACACACCAGATTTCAAAAACAGAAAAAAAATGCAAACTATCTCATTAATAATTTTTTATATTGCATATATGTTGAAATAATGTATTTTCTTTAACCTAACATATCCAACATATTAAAATGAATTTTACCTGTTCCTTTTTATTTTTTAACATAGCTACTAGTAAGTTTATTGGTATATAATTTATCAATTCAGTATGCTTCAAAGAACATATGTATACTTGCTTCACAGCACCCATTGAAGATGGTATAATTTTACAGTTCAACCAACAGTGGTCAAGATATTTAAGAAAAACTTTTAAGCAAATTAATTCTTAATGCCTAAATTTGTTTAACATGATAAATAGGAGACATATAGAAATGTCTCTCACCAGCAAAACAGGTCATTTTCACTTTATTTACTAGAAACATGTAATATACATGGAGTAGGCAATCAGCAGATTGACCTGACAAGATGCTTGACATCCCAGATCACTGATTATCTACTAAAGGGACTTAAAAGAACTACAATGAGTCAAACAGGAAGGATTAAAGTTTTCTTCTAAAATGAAAGTTAGGCCTCATCCACCAACTTGAAACAGGAGCTCCACTTAGGCAACATTCTGTTAATCTGGTTTAGGTGGGTATATTTCAATATATTTAAATTTTGTATTACTCATTAAACTGGCCCCCTCTCCCCAACTACTCCAAATTAAAGTATTATTGATTCACAGACTTAGTGAACACATAGTAGACTCCCAATTTTCTGTTACTTATTAAGAGTGTTAACAAATTTTTTAAATAGAATAAAATAAGTGATGTGGTTTCTGGCATCAATGAGTTCAGGGCAAGTAAGGTCATTCATTACACATGAAATGAAGAGAACAACAAAGAGTTCTTATTTCACCTTTAAGCTATGAACTTCTAAATTATAAATTCAGTTGGGTTTTAGCCCCTTCCTTTCCAGCTCTGGCCCCCGACACTACAGCCATTGCGATGTTGACGCCCAAGAAGAACTGGATTGCCATTTATGAACCCCTTTTTAAGGAGGGAGAGATGGTGGCCAAGAAGGATGTTCACATGCCTAAATACTCACAGCTTGCAGACAAGGATGTGCCTACTCTTCTCATCATGAAGGTCATGCAGTCTCTCAAATCACAAACCCATGGGGAAGGAAGTTTGCCTGGAGACATTTCTACTGCTACCTTACCAATGAGGGCATCCAGTATCTCTGTGATTATCCCCACCTGCCCTCTGAGATCTTGCTTGCCACTCTGCCTGTAGCTGGCCTGAGACTGGCAGGCCAAGGCCCCAAAACAATGGAGGGCACGCGACCTGCAAGACTCACAAGAGGGGAAGCCAACAGAGATACCTAGAGACTACAGAAGGAGCACTACGCCCGACGGAGCTGACAAGAAAGCTGGGGCTGGGTCAGCAACCAAATTCCAGTTTAGAGGTGGATCTGGTTGTGAACATGGTCAACCACCTCAGTAAAGTTGGAGGGATAGCTTGTGTTGAATATTTTTAAATTAAAAAAATAAATTAAGTAAGTTCAGCTCTGGTCAGTCTGGCTCAGCAGTTGGAGCGTAGGCTCAAGGACCAAAGAGTCAAGGGGTTCAATTCCAGTCAAAGACACGTACCTCGATTGTGGTTCGGTCCCGGTGCAGGAGGCAACCAATCGATGTGTCTCTCTCACATCTATGTTTTTCTCTCTCTCGCTCTCCTTCCCTCTCGTTCAATTGAGTTTTATAGAATATAAGGAATATAGGAAATTTTCATGGTAAAGCTTTTACATTTCCATTTGACACTCATTCTGAAAATTCTGAATTCTCAACAGATATATTTACTTCATTTAAGGTAATTTTCTTAAACTGCTTCATAAAGTGTCTTTGATAAGAATGGTCTAATTCGTAGGTTAAGTAAAAATGGAATCTTCATTTTAAATAGTGTGTACACATGCACAAGTGCACGCACGCACACACACACATACACACTCCAAAACAGCAAGGCAAAGTACTCATCAGAGTACAACCCGCTGTAGCAGAGCAGGAATTTTAATGGAAGTCTAATACAAAAACTTTGATATCAGCAAAACACATTTCTCAATAAATTAAGTTACAAAATACAGAAAGATTATACATTTGAAAGACCAACTTTAGCCTGGCCGGTTTGGCTCAGCGGTTGGAGCGTCGGCCTACGGTACAGAGAGACCCGGGTTCGGTTCCCGCTGAGGGCATACACTTCGGTTGCAGTTTGTCCCTGGCCCTGGTTGGTCATGCGGGTGGCGGCCACTCAATGTGTCCCTTTCACATCGATGTTTCTCTCTCTCTCTTCCTCTCTCTCCCTCCCACTCTATCTGAACAAAAAATGAAAAAAAAAAAAGACCAACTTTAAATCTTTATAAACCTTATACTCTACTTTAGCCAAGACTATATAGTCTTAATTTTACAAATATATGAGTTTCTAAACTTATAATACAAAACAAACAATTTGGCACTTGATTCTTACAATAATCATGATAAATAAATACTCTAGGAAAGACACTGCTACAGTTCATAAAATCAGTCTCGATGTTAGGTAACTTATTGGCTTCCTCAGTCCTGGAGGACTGATAGACAGTAAGAAAGTTATGACAGTTTGAATATTTCAAGTAAAGGATCTTAAAAAGACATCAGTTCAACGGAAGGTGTGCTCCACTCTAAAGACTCAGTGATAGGAGCAGAAAAAAATATCTTGGCCACTGCCAAGTACTCACTATGTGACTGGTCAAACTAAAGAGAGATGAACAAATCTTATTTGCCTTCCAATGTAGGAATCTATATCCTGATCTTCCTTCTATTTCTCTTAGTACATTTTAACATATCTGATTTGGAATATATTACTTTAATGTACTACATATGTCCTCTCTTGTTTGGATTTCCAATGATTCACCTGTTAAGCTTTATTCTTATCACAACACTGCAAACCATCCCAGCACATTCATGACACTCATCAACAACTGGAGGGAAGGAGAGGCAGGAATATTTATATCACAGTTTCCAGGGGTTTCTGGAAAATTTTTTTATTAAATGATGATTCTAATAATATGCCCAATGCCCAATACTTCTGTAAACTACTTGAGGCACCAAAACTTGTACTTGTCCTAATTCCCCTAATGTCTTGCATGGCAATAATCACATTGCTCACAAGAACGCAAATTCTTCTTGATTAACCTCTCATCTAATGCTCATTTCCTTAATGAAGTGATAGAACCTTTCTCTTAATGTTGGTGGTAACTATTCGTTACTGTTATCATATTTAAATTATTTTTCTACTAGAAACTCCTAGTGATTAGATGTCACACAGTCACTATCTTGCAATTACCTGAACATTGAACCATCAGAAAGAACCTGAGCTGAGTGGCACTAAAATAGACACTGGAATTGGGTATCCCATGTTAGTCATCTCTGTCTTACTAATTAGTTGAGAAACAGAATGGGATCATGATGGGAAGTTTAACAAAATGTACAAAGTTTGAAAGATTACGAAATGTAAGTCTACTGGAGACATTGGAAAGGACTGATATAGCATAAGTATGTTTTGGGGAAAAATGAGTCCAAAACACTGCCATATCTGACACTAGATCAACATCTTAGGCTAGATATCAATTTAGAATAATGAATATTTTAAAGGGAGAGTTTCTTCTTAGAGTAAAAGCTCCTTTAAGCGCAACAACTAGTATGTTTTCAGCTGAATGAAAACAGTGAGAGTAGAACACTCAGCCACCTGAGACCTTCAGAAACTAACAAACAATATCCAAAACAAACAGAAGCAATGTCAAATTTAGTCCAAAGAGGAAAATGCCTACCTCAGGCTAAAAGCCAAGGTTATGACTGAAAAATAGAAGTATTACATATTGCAAGATCTCAGGTCAGAAAAGCCTAGTATGATTATGAAGGGGATTCTATCTGTTTAATAGTGGTAATAAATGACTCTGAACTACTCTGAACATCTATGTAACAGAAACCTAAAAGAAAGCTGGAGAGAGTGAGGCGGGGAAGTGTGAGGGAGGACTGAAAAGGGCAAATACACTCTATCAAAAAAGGGTCTTTCTAATACCCACCTAACACCACTTCAGTGAAATCAAGGGACCAACAAATAGCAGTACTTTCAAGTTTCTTATGCCTTACTTGCCTGTTTATTATTATGTTGGCAGTTATGAATACTTAACAGTGTTAAAGATTGTGTGCTTGTTTCTGATATGCTGAAACGATATGCTGAAACTTTGTAATCTGCTTTGCACTGGGTCTGGGTCTGAAAGGAGATGACTCCAGTGAAAAAGATAACAGCAAAAACATTCATTCAATCTCTGGGACCAAATAAACAAAGGGAGTGCTAAACTGTGACCAGGGAATATCCTCAAACATTTAGATAGAGGATCTCATTTCATCCCGCTTATCCAGGACCATTTATGTCACATTTATAGATCCAACTACTAATGTAGACAACTAATGCGGTCCCAAGATAAAAAATATATAAGCTCTATAGCTTAGGAGTCCAACACCTTGTCAGTTTTACTGCTTGGCTCATCTCAAATAATTCCAATAACCAAGCTCATCCTAGAAACAAATATCTACACTGTATCTCTCATAAGAAACCTGGACCCTATCTGGTTTTGCTTCCCTGTGGTTAGGTCTTCAAGGCCTACTACCAAACCCCACTTCCTCTCCTTCCCCCTAAGATGCCAATCTGAACTGCTACCAATCACCATCCCACTCCCACACCAAGCTGGCCTGCTCCACCTATCTGTCTACACACTGCCTTTTGCTACACATATCCCTCATGCTGAGAGGCTACTGTAGGTATATAAGGATAAACCTCCACCCAGATTTCCCAGACCAGTTTTCTGGCCTCTCCCCCAACTAAAATGACGTAAATCCTACTTGTTAAGGTAAACCTGCCTAGTAGTTGGGTATCAAATTCTACAACTAAGCAAGTCATAGCTCAATCATAATGATTACCCAATTTACCTAAATTTCAATCATGTATTAGGTTTTATTCACTTTTTCTTTTCTGTACACAAACTAAAACTTTCAGATCTCTCACAACTTTTTTTTTTTTTAGCTCTCTCACAACTTGTTTCACTAGTTTACCTAGGAAGCTGATCTGCAGTTCTGACCTATTTTCATCCAAATCAAGAATCATTACAGCTCTTTCCTTGCCTATCTTCAGGCTCTGGACAAGACACTATTTCTTCATGTTCATTAAAAATTAAGTATTTATCACACTTAAAATACATTTAATTGAGGAGGATATTCCATGACTAAGGAGAGGAGAAAAAATTTAACAAATTTGGATTATGTATCAATAAAGACTTAGAAGCAGTTTTTAAAAAACACATGCTGTATTTTCTTTTCTTTATTATTATTTATTATTTTGAGAACACTGGCATTGTTCTTCTTTTTTATTAATTGATTTTAGAAAAAAAGGGGGGGAGAAAGAGAGAGAGAGAGAGAGAGAGAGAGAGAGAGAGAGAGAGAGAGACATCAATCGGCTGCCTCCTGCACACCCACAACTGAGGATAGAGCCTGAAACCCTGGCATGTGCCCTGAGTGGGAATCGAACTGGTGACCTCTCTGTGCATGGGATGATGCTCAACCAACTGAGCCACATCAGCCAGGACCTGGAGATATTTTTGATTGGCTGACAATATGGAATGAACCAAAAGCATTTCCTGTTTCATAAATCTTTGTATTGAATGCTTTAAAAATTCAGATCTTAAATTAGTATGAAATTTTATTTTGCAAATTCCTCATTTGGAAAGCTACATGGCAAACTTTAGGCTGGTTTCTATAGGAAAATACAAAATATTATAAAGGTGAATTTTTACCCTTAATGTGTTTTTTTTTTTTAATCCTTATGCGAGGATATTTTTCCATTGATTTTTACAGTGGGAGGGTGGAAGGGAGAGGGAGAGGGGTAAGAGAGACAGACAGACAGACAGACAGACAGACAGAAACACTGATGCGAGAGAGACACATTGATTGGTTGCCTCCCGCAGGACCCCAACCTGGGCCAGGAATCGAACCTGCAACCAAGGTATGTGCCCCTTGACTGGGAATCGAACTCTGCAGAGCCAAACAAGCCAGGGTACCCTTAATGTAATTTTAGGGAATTAAAACCATTCAACGTTTGAAATACTCAGAAAAAAACCTGATTCTGAGGACATACTAATTAAGGAATACAAATGATCATTAGATTTGCTACAAATCCAATTTCAAAACAAAAATTCCTAATATTCCTTTTTCATGCTCTAGATTAGTTTAATTGAAGTAAATCCTTTGATTGAAAGGTGAGCCAGTAGCAGGCAATTTCCATTTGCCACTATTTATCTGTATGAATACAGATTTTCTCCAAATGGTACAACAAAGTAAAACAAAGCAATAAATCATTGTATTATATAAGTGCATATATCATTTCTAAACCATCTACTTTTGTCCATTAAAACTACCCAATAATTTAAACATGTTCACTTGTTAAATATGTGAGCTTATAAACATAATTTAAACTAAAAAGTTCATAACCTTATCTAAAATGAAGAGATTCGGTCCTTAAAATCCACTTAGCCCTGGCCAGTGTAGCTCAATTGGTTGGGCCATGACCCCTGCAGTGAAAGGTTGCCCATTGGATTCCCTGTCAGGGCACATGCCTGGTTGCAGGCTTGATCCCCAGTAGGGGGCTGCAGGGGGGCAGGCAAAAGATGTTTTGCTCTCACATAGATGGTTCTCTCTCTCTCCCCATCTCCCTTCCTCTCTCTCTAAAAATCTTGTAAAAAATCAAATCCACTTCCTGGTCCAACAATAAAAGTTCCCATGTAGTAACACTTTGTGCTATTGCTTTCTGTCTTATTCCACTCCAAAATGCAGATCTGTACTTTTGGAATAAAAAATAAGCACTGTCTTTGTATCTCTTTAAAGCTCTCCTCAAATCCTTTCACACACAATGCCTCAAATTTATGATACAGAAATTTAAAACAGGGCTTTAGTTTAACATAAAATACACATAAGTCTTGCCCTGGCCAGTTTGGCTCAGCAGTTAGAGCTTTAGACTGTACACCGAAGGGTCTTAGGTTCGATTCCAGGTCAAGGGCATGCACCTGGGTTGCAGGTTCAATACCTGGCCTGGTCAGGTCATGCGGGAGGCAACCAATCAATGTGTCTCTCTCACATCAATGTGTGTGTGTGTTTCTCTCTCCCTCTCTCCCTTCCACTCTCTCTAAGAAAAGAAAAAAAGGAGGAAAAAAAAAAGAAAAATCAATGGAAAAATATCCTCTGGTGAGGATTAACAACAACAGAAATACATGTAAGTCTGTACTAGTACTCATCCTACTTAGTTTTCCCTAAACTACTAAACCTAAACTACTAAACTACTACCAATAATGGACTTTCTCACAGTATTCCCAAAATTGAAAGTATCTTCCTACATTATTTTTGCAAGGATACAATATATAAAATTCAATTTCTGCATTAGTACAAAACCATCTCATCCCACTGGTCCTTTAAATACAGTATGCTTGTCCGGCCAGTGTGGCTCAGTGGTTGGGCGTCGACCCATGCACCAAGAGGTTGCTGGTTCCATTTCCGGTCAGGACACATGTCCAGGTTGTGGGCCCGATCCTCAGTGGGAGGCATGCAGGAGGCGGCCAATCAATGTTCTCGCTCACCGATGTTTCTATCTCTCTCTCCTTCTCACTTCCTCTCTCTCAAAAAAAAATTTTTTTTTAAATAAATAAATACAATATGCTGCTTCTAATCAAGATCTAAAATTGAGAATTTTTTTCAAGTTGGTGCAAGAATTAAGGAAATCATTTGAAAATGAAAATAACAGCAACCAACATTGGTCCTATTCTAAGCACTATACAACTATTAGCTCATTCAATCGTCCTAACAACCTACGAGGTTGCTATTTTTAATCCCATTTATAAATTAAGAAATTGAAGAACACAGAGGTTAAGTAATTTAGTCACAACAGCTAGTAGTTGGAAAAGCTGAGATTTGATCTTAAGCTGCCCCAGTCCAGAGCCCATGCTCCTAACTCTCTAGCTATACCACCTAAATGTAGGACCCATCATTTAATAAGTATCGAAATTATTTCGAAACAAAGAAATTATTATTTTTTTTATTTTTTTAGACAGGAAGGGAGAGATAGAAACATCAATGTGGGAGAGATACATTGATTGGCTGCCTCCTGTATGCCCCCCACTGGGGATTGAGCCCAAAACCCAGGCAGGAAGCCTGACTGGGAATCGAACCGGGACCTCTCAGTCCATGGGACAACGCTCAATCCACTGAGCCACATCGGCTGGGCTAAAAACAAAGAAATTAAAGATTTTTTCATTTTGTGACAAACCAGATTAAATACCATGTAAATATTTAAGCTATCATCTTAAAGCGTAAGAAATAAATACTGCTGATAACAAAACCAAGGAAATGTGATTTCCATTATGTGAGGAAACTCTTTAAATGACTGATAATTTCAATATGAATTATTTCATGACCAATAAATTTACAGTATACACTCATGTGGAAATGTGTGACAAACACCTTTCAAAAATTAACTACAAATGCCCCAAAGTAATAAACCTTCGAAACACATTCTGGGTAGTCAAGGTGAGAATATGCAACCATCACACCTTACCAAGATAATCCGCAACTAATAAATCACTAAGAAAAGGCCTCTGGACAATCAAAACATCTACTCCAATATCCAAATATCGATACTTATTTATTTTTCTCAAGAAAGGATCTCACACACTACATAAGGGTCTACTTTATTTGTCCCTTAAACAGAATTACAAATATGAGTATGACTGTCACACTTGTAGAAATCTTAGAAACAGAGTTGGTGAAGGGGTACACTGACAAGCACATCCAACAGCAAAGCAGAAAAGTACTTAAATGACTTCAAAGGAATCTGCTCAACAGTCCTATATACAATCAACAGATACTCAAGGCATCACAGTACTTGACAGATCCGAAATTATGACCCTAAGACATCAAGAAGTTTAATTATATTCTGCATCCTAGTCAAGACAGAAAAGAATGACATACTTAATTTTAGCATGATTTTCATTCAAAGCGATGAAAGTGGTTTTCTAATTTGATGCTTGAAGGAATAAACCTTCAATTACCCAGGAAGCTCAACCAATCAATTAGAAAGGAATTCATTTCAAAGTTCCAAATACCAAAGGTTTTACTGTTTCTGAGCTTAAGAGCACTTTGTGTACAAAAGTTACCTGAAAGCTAGAGGGAGGAGGGGGGAACATAAAAGTAGAAAGCCTAAAACAACACAGAGGAGCAGGGCAGTGTCTATAAACACTGCTTAAAGTGTTTCCCACAAAACAGTGTGTGGGCAGAAGGCGCCACATCAGCAGTATTTTGTATATGTCCTGCTTCTAAATCATTTGTTAGTTTCATAAATTATTCATTTGGGTTAATAGCTGGTCGGTATGAAGCCTACCAACTCTCAAAATCAAAAGGTGTGAACACACTCCTACTTTATTCTACAAAACCAAAATCAAGATTACTCTGACAGACCATGTTTATGCCTTATGGTAACACAAATGCATGCGTTAAGGTGACACACTTTGATTTTTTTTTAAAAGCAGCTCTTTTAAATTGGTTTTAATTTTCAAGGGATTGGGGGAGATAGTGCCCAGCCCAACGCGGCACTTTGTTATCAACAGAATTGTTACACTGCTCAACAAAACTCCCTTTCAAACCAGGCTGCACCACACACTGCTTTCCCTAGAAACAAACAAAACTTTAAAGCACATAGTAAATAACATATAAGGCCTTGTACTTTTCCCTCCTCTCCCAAGGAAGTCTAACTCCAAACAGGAAACTGCTTCTCAAAGGGTTCAACACAGAAATCCTATCAAACCCCAACCCAGTCCTCAGGGATTTCATATCTAAATGCCAACACTAGGTAGAAACGGAGTAAATACATACTCAAGCTTCTCTGTCCTTGAGGCATCCCTGGCAAGTTTTAGCTGGGGTGGGGAGGTGACTGCCTTTTCCAACCCCCCTCCCAAAATCTTTAAAGGCCAAATCTCTACAAAAACTCGCAGAAGATAAAGAAGTTGAAAGTGCTACTTTGTCAAGTTTTCTGATCACCCTCCCCCATGGGGGGAAGAGGAAGGGGCTGGGAAGAGAGGGAAGCCGGGGGCTGAGTGAAGCCGGGGAGGGGCGAGGAGAGGGCCCGGGCCTCCATCCCCCCTCCCCCACCTTTCCCGGGAGCAGCGAAAAGGCGGGAGGGGCGCGCGGGAGGAGAACCCGCGGGGAGAGCCAGGTGGAAGGCTGGACCAGGAGGGGCGGAGGGAGGGCTCCAGGTGGCCGCGCAGGGGCTGACCCCCGCCCGTCCCTTCCTCGCAGAGACCGAGAAGGGGAACCGCCTTCCCGGATCGGGAGGGTCGGCGGGGCGGTGGGAAGCGCCCCCCGAGTCTCTTACCCATGCTGGGGGCCCCCGCGGGGAGAAGCCGGCGCGCTGCTCCTCCTCCGGCTGCTCGCGCCGCCGCTCTGGCGGCAGGAGGCGGGCCCTGCGCCCCGCTCTTTCCCCTCCGGAGCTCAGACGGGGCGGGGAGGCGCCTCCATCTGCCCGCGGCGCTCCTCGATCGGTCCCGTCTGCGCGGCCCGCGAGGGAGAGGCGGCGGTTACCGGCGCCTGGCCTCCGCCCCCGCCTGCCCGGGCAGCGGCTTTCCCACCCTGGCTCGCTCCCGCAGGGGGATGGGACCTGCCGGTTCTTCTGCGCCGCTGGGTGCACCCCGATCGCCCGCCGAGCCTGGGAGCCCGGCCCTCGCCCCTCCTTCAAGCCTGCAGCTGGAGAGCGCGACGCCTGAGACTGAGTGGAGACCGGAGCGAGGCCGGGAAGGTGTCGGGAGCCGGCCCGGGAGGAGGAGGCAAATCTCGCGAGAATCCCTTGCTCCCCCTGTCCCTCCCGCCCCGCTGCTCGCCGGCTCTCACCCAGCCCCGGGCTTGTGCCAGGTGCGGTGACGTCACCGCCGGGAGCAGCGCGCCGGCCGCGTCCAGGTGCAGCGAGCAGAGGAGGAGGAACTGCGGTTAGTCCTCCGCGCTCAAGTTGGCAACATCTGGGAGGGAGGTTTTGCACGGTTTGTGGCCTCGGATGAATACAGAGTTTTTGCTGGTAGGGAAAGTGAGCCTGGGCTGCCCCACTTTCCGAGGCGGCGGGGCGGTGGTGCAGAGCAGCAGGCTCCGGGGGACCTACAGGAAAAGAGGCGGCGAGACAGAGAACGACCCGCGTGCTTTCCAGCTTCGTGGCCCAGCTGCCACCCGGGCTCCGCCGGTTACCTTGCAAAGTTCCTTACGAACGAGGAGCATGTCTTCGTCGGAAAAAACCCAAGCACAAAATAAATTCTATATTACAGGAATAAATTATTGGCTTCCTTGAAGACAACCTTAAAACCCCTTTTTCACTTTTAGAAGTGTAATTTGTTACATGATGCGGGAAGGAGGGTATGCATGATTTGAAACATTGCCGGGCATTTTTTTCTCTCCTCAGCATGAGGAAGGGTACAGAACTATTGCAACCAAACAGCCTTTCTTAGAGTTAGAAACAAGTATAATGAATTCAGCCAGCTTTTTTCCCCTCTTGTGTAAGTATACCCAGTCGCCAGATAGATGGGTGTGACGGCAACATTTGTTGAATGCCAACTACTGTGCCTAGTGCTTTTTAAAGAAAATGTCATTTAATTCTAACAATCATTTATTACTGAAACTGCCTTGCCCTTTGAAACCAGGCAGACCTAGGTTTCTGAAACTCAGCACAGCCATTTACTTTTTGTGAAACCTCGGATAAATTAACCCCCTGAACGTCAATTTCTTAAGTCTTTTGGGAAAAAAATGTTTGCAGTGCAAAGCACAGTGTGTGGCACATTGTAGCAGTCTTGTAAATATCCACTCCCCCTATCTCCTATACGCCTGCTTTAGCCATCTTTTAATTCCTTTATGACTTCTAAAATGTTACATATGGTACATTTATAACAAGACTTGCCAGTCACAATCAGAAGCCAAAAAGGAGAAAAGAAAATAATTTAATATGCACACCTAAACAAGATGTACGTGTTGTATTGAAACCATAGAATATACTATGCCTTTTTCACTCAACGAATATTTGAGTATTATGTTCATCATCCCCTACCAAGCAAACAAACAAATGAAAACAAAAAGAAAAGAAACCAACAAAAACTGAAGTACAGCCCTTATCCTCAAAGATTTTACATTCTAACTAGGAAGTGACACATTAACACAGTTTATTAACAGTATGAGAGAGGGTCAAATGCCTGAGAATTTAAAGGAAAATAAATTACTATGGGTGAGACAAACTTCAGGAAGAAGGTATAAATTAAACTAAAGCTTGGAGGAAGGCAATAATTTCAGCCTGGAGGAGTTCTAGAAGTAAAGACTGGAGGTGGATACACAAAAGGAACATTCCTGAGCCTTAAAGAAATATGTGTGACTCCAACTGCCCATGAGAAAGTAAACCATTTCAGATTTAGAAGAATGAAGGTGGTGGGAGGCAAAAGAAAATTCATGAAAGGAGACAAAGAATAATATAGTTTATTGGAAGAGAACTAAATTCTTAGGTCTCTAGAATCCTAGACATTTCAAGAAGAAAGACCAATAAATAGAACTGAATAGAGGTTAAGGAAAAAAGACCACTGGATTTGATAATAATGTTACCTTTGAAAGTATGATTTCATAATATATATTTAACTATATATTCAGGATATATAACAGAAAAGTTAAAAGTCAGTTAAAGGTTGACTGAGTGATAGGGAGGCCACAAGGAGATAAGGTGACCACATTTTCTTAACCAGAAGTTAGGTCATAAGATCTGACAAGATAAAAAAAACATTTAGCCCTGGCTGGGTGGCTCAGTTGGTTAGAGCATCATCCCATACAGCAAAAGGTTTCGGGTTGGATTCCCAGTCAGGGCACTTATCTAGGTTTCAGGTTAGATCTCCCGTCAGGGCACGCAGGGGAGGCAGCTGATCAATGTTTGTCCCTCACATTGATGTTTCTCTCTCTCCCTCTCTCTCAAACATATTCTCTGATGAGGATTAAAAAAAAAAAAAAAAGATAAAACATTTATTATCACTTCTGACCTAGATATGTCAGGATCCGTATTATTTCCATAATAAACCATGTACTTTAGAAGTTAGAAAATTAAAATAAGTGAAATCACTGCATATTCAGAGGACAATATCCCATTGAGGTAATGTTGAAATATTGGATCATAAAAATATTGGAAGGATCAGGGAATAGGACCCATAAGAAAAGTTGAGAAAACTGAAGTAACATTAAGAAGCAATCACAATCCTAGAGTTCATCCTGTCTTCCACAGGTAAAGCCAAAGGAAACCCCAAAAGAAGAATGAAATCTAGGAATTTAGTTTTTAAACTTATGAAATGGTACATAAGACTACATCCCAAACTTCCAAGAACTAAGCAAATATTACTAATTACTCCATGGAGTTCTTTTCATCTTGTCTTACCTCCCCAGTGAGACCTTCAAAGTATGCACTATATTTTAAACATTTTTATATAGCTAGCACTTTATTCAGTACAAAACATTGCTTTCCTCAGCAATAACTATTATTTGGAGGATAGAAAAAATGGTGAAAAGATAATCTTATATTTATCACATACTTTAGATTTAACCTTGAATTAAAAAATTCTTTTTTTTTCTTTTTGACTTTATTTCCTTTATTGTTACCTTATAATGAGTTAGATTTTTTTCTGTTCACCTGACCTCAACCTTCTTTGTATTCTCAGACAAATGGACAGCTACCACTCTGACCACTCACTTTTTTTTTTTTCTGCTAAATACTGAATGTGTCAATCTGGTATCAAAGAGAATATTACAATCTCTGTGAAAATGATATAATTTCAGATGAACCTCATCATGATAAACTATCATTATTTCTTCCTAATACTTCTTTAGAAATTTATCAGAAGATATCTATATTGAAAAAATTATGTACTTTCTTTCCTTCTGGTAAAAACTATTTTAGCCAGGAAGATCATTCTGAAAAAAATTCAATTAAATGTCAACTCGATTGTGTTATTTTTTTTTTTCTTTATTGATTTTAGAGAGAGAGGAAGGGAGAGGGAGAAAGAGATAGAAACATCGATGAGAGAGAACATCGATTGGCTGCCTCCTGCATGCCCCCCACTGGGGATCTGGTCATAACCTGGGCATGTGTCCTGATCAGAAATCAAACCGGCAACCTCTTGTTGCATGGGTCTACGCTCAACCACTGAGCCACACCGGCTGGACCAATTGTGTTATTTTTAAAACACTCATTTAGCTCAAATCTTATAGGTAACTAATTCGGTTTTGCTTCTTTATTCTTAGTTCCACAGTACGATATTTCCTGGCCATTTTCCGTATTATCTTGTTTTGGCTTGGCTAATTTACAATATACTTAAGCACAAATTACATCAATGTATAACCTGAATTTTAAAAATCATTCTTTAGAAAACAATTGCAGGAAATAATCATCTCAAACACAATGCCTATACTGTGGGGTCATTAAAGCTGGAAAATCAGCCAGTTCTAACGGACCCATCTGCTTGTAACAAAATCCTGCTACTCTGCTAGCAAATGTGGGGAAGTGCTCAAACACATAACCACTCTCAGCACTTCTCATTATTGCACGTTAAGAAAAAGTTTAATTAAAAACATGAGACCAGCCAAATGTCTCACCACCTTGCCAACTGAAAGGACCTCTTTTTGTTTGTTTGTTAATCCTCCCTTAAGGATACTTTTTCATTGACTTTTAGATAGAGTGGAAGGGAGGGAGGGAGAGAGAGAGAGAAACATTGGTGTGAGAGAGACACATTGATCAGTTGCCTCCTGCATGACCCCCACCAGGGCCCAGGATGGAACCTGCAACCCAGGCATGTGCCCCTGATCGGGAACCAAAGCCTTGACCCCTTGGTCCAGGATCGATGTTCTAACCACTGAGCTAAACCTGCCAGGGCTAAAAGGACCTTTTTTTTTTTTAATCCTCACCTGAGGACATTTTTGTATTTATCTTCAGATAGAGTGGGAGACAGAGAGAGAGAGAGAGAGAGAGAGAGAAACATCGATATGAAAGAGACACATTGACTGGTTGCCACCTACACGACCCCAACCGGGGCCAGGGACAAACCGCAACTGAGATACGTGCCCTTAGCGGGAACTGAATCCGGGTCTCTCTGGTCCACGGGCCGATGCTGTAACTGCTGAGCCAAACCAGCCAGGGCTGAAAGGACCCTTTTGATAAAGTTATTTGTACTTTATTACCATGGTAGTGTCAATAGAGCTGATATATGACAAGTAAGTCAGAGGACCTTGTAGGCCCTCAAAGAGAGTCTCTTGCAATAAGCATGGCTTTTTCAACATGTTAAAGCTAGTCTCTGTTGGAGTGCCAGATATTTCAAGTAGTCTCAAATGTCAAACACATCTGCATTTTTCAAATATCAGGCAATTCAATGATACACACAATATTATGTAAAGAATTTCCAGTCATGCGTACATATTCATTCAACTTAACAAATGTTTACTGATCACCCATTACAGATCAGCACCTGCTCTGTGATAAATATAGAGATAGAAAATACAGTCCCTGACCTCAAAACAGGAAGTATTGGGGAGACTTTGAGGGTATATTGGAGTTTCGCAATAAGGACAAGAAGCGTATTCAGACAGCCAGGACAACAGGCAGGTAGGTGTACAATGGAAACCCTAGGGTGCCTTCTGGGAGCCAGGCTCAGGTAACCAGAATCTAACACAGAGAGGAATGATTTGTGATGTAATTCTAGAAGTTATAGGTAGTTAATGAAAATTTTAAAGTAGGTAATAGATTTGCTCTTTCAACCACGATTACAGTCACAGAAAAAAATGCATACCTCTCAAAAAATTAGATATGAAACATTTGGTTCAATAAGCATTGACTAAGCACCCATACCCTTGATCAATTAGTAAATATGTTTTTACTAGTATAAAAATATAACATACAAAGCGCTATATATTCTGAGATGCAACACAGCAAACACAAACTCTGCCTTTAAGGAATATGGTTTCCAGCTAAGCAATTTAAGACATGCTTAACTGCCCTGGCTGGTTTGGCTCAGTGGTTAGAGCTTTGGCCCAAGGACCAGAAGGGTCTCAGGCTTGGCCAGTGTGGCTCAGTGGATTGAGCGTCGTCCCGTGAACTGAGAGGTCCCAGTTCAATTCCTGGTCCGGACACATGCCCGAGTTGCGGGCTTAGTCCCTAGTAGGGGCATGCAGGAGGCAGCTGATTGATGTTTCTCTCTCACATCAATGTTTCTCTCTCTCTTCTTTTTGCTAAATAAACAATAAAAACATTTTTTAAAAAGGGAAGGGTCCCTGGTTTGATTCCTGGTCTTGGGTTGAGAGTTTAATCCCTAACCCCAACCCGGGCTGTGTGGGAGGCAACCAGTCGATGTGTCTCTCTCACACTGATGTCTCTCTCTCTCTCTCTCTCCCTCTCCCTCTCCCTCTCCCTCTCTCCCTCTCCCTCTCTCTCTCTCTCTCTCTCTCTCTCTCTCTCTCTCTCTCTCTCCCCCCCTCTCTCTCTCTCTCTCCCACCCCCCTTCCACTCTCTAGAAAATCAACGGAAAAATATCCTGGGTGAGGATTAACAACAACAACAAAAATGCCTAACTGTTTTGAAGGTATGCTTATTTGAATAAAATTCACCTCATTGCAGAGAGTCTGCATTTAGAGTCATCAGGACAGAGACCACCCAACTGGGCACATTCCCATTTTAGTCATGAATTTGCAGTATTCTTATCTAGATCAGTTTGCAAGTTTTAAGCAGTAAGTACAAATGACCTATTGCCCAATATTCAGAAGATATCTGTACGTATCACAAGTTACTCAACCACACAGCAGCTTTTTTGAAGACAAAAATATTAGTAATCCATGTTTTCTTTACTTGTGAATCTGTAGAAATGACAAAAAGGAAAAAAAAAAAGTAACCCAAGGGAATGCTCAACAGAGGATTCCATCCATAATGTGACACTAAAAGGCACTCATCAAATTGTTATATTTCTGTGCCTCTGAAACAAGAAGTGGAAATGTTATTACAAATCCCTGTAACTTCCTTAACTGCACAGATGACAGTGTGGGTCATGTCCCATCTGACACTGGAGGCTTTAAACTGCCAGCTCTGACGTTATTTTGATGCCTAGAATGAAAAGCCTGCCAAAGCAAAAGAAGCTCATAAACCAAGACGTTCCTCTCTGCATATTCCTGAGACTTCACATTCCGTTCTGCTGGTTCCGGGCCACCTCTCACCACTCCCACAACTGTACCACATTGTATATGTGGCTCATAAGCAGATTTCCTCCGTCTCTTTGTCAGCCCACACCTCCTCGTCCAGCTTCGCCTTTCCTCGCATCTACTTAAATATCTGAGGGAGAATTCAAGTGAAACACAGCACAGCACAACCTCCTTACTCCTGAGGCTTATGCTAATACTTCCAGTTTACAACCAGGTAAATGGAGCCATTCTAAATGATCTTCTGTGCACCTCTGTCTACACAATTGATTCATCGTCAACATGGACCATGGCCCTTTTTTTTCTCTCAACAGTCATATCTCTTATTTGGACCCTCATAACTTTATACTTGGGCTACCTTTTCTTCACCCTTAATTTCTTAGACTGTATCCGCCTTCTTTTTTCATTCTTCCTTCCCACTCCTTTTCTCTATCCTACAGCGTATCTCTCCGAACTCCTTGACACTGGCTTTTGATCGTCAATCCAGTTTGCCCAGTCCAGTAAATTCGACACATTCAAGCCTCTTTGATCGCCCAACTCTCCTTCACCACCACAAATCTTTTCACAGAATCATCTTGGACCTTACTGAGTCTACTATGAGGTAACAAAGATTTTTACACATTAATAGCATGTAATCTCAATGTATTCCTTAAAATAATTCCGTGAGGTAGGTAATACCATTTCTTGTTTCACATTAGCAACAGGACAATGTGATTAACAGCTAACACTATCTGACCGTTTTAAGTCCTGGGCACTGACTTACACACTTCATAGACCTTATCCAATGTGATACTCATTACAATTCTATGAGTCGTGTTCTTTTTTTAACGACTTTTGAAAGAGCAGGAAACTGAAACCGGTAATTACCTTGCCTAAGATCACAGAACTATTAAGTGGCAGAGTCTGTGCTTGAACACAGGACTAATTCTATAGCTAATGTTCCAGCTGATCTCAAATCAGTTTGCTCCTTGAGCCATGATTTTTTTTTTTCTTTTGTTTAAAGAGAAGGTGGGGTGGGGGTGAGGGAGAAATAGGTAGGAGGAGCACCTAAAGAAATCCTTCAGAGGCTTATTATAAAGATCAGCCAGGAGAAGGCTGAACACAGAGTAGATACTTGATACTAATTTCTTTCCCACCTTTAAGCATTCATTGAGGACCTACTCTCTGCCAGGTACAGTAGAAGGTGCTGAGTATAGGTGGGTGCAGAGATGAGATAAAGGAGACATGGTCCCTACCCTCATGGAGCTCACGGTCTAAAGGAGAAAGTTGTAGTTCCCAAGTACACCATATAAATCATCTATATTACTTCTCACATGCCATCCCCTTCATGGCTCCTTTCTTAAATGTATCTCCTTCCTGGTAAACACTGTTTATACCTCTCCTGGGACATTGGGTGTGCTTTCGTTTGCAATATAGTGATTATCATACAACTTTCATTTCCCATCATGATGATGATGGCCTTGAAAACTGGGACTATGTCCTTCCTATTTTTGCCAGCTATTAACACATAGGAGAATCTCAATAATTATGTATTACATTTAACAATAGAAAGACGCTGTAAAATTATTTCTCAGTGTCCTCAAGATTTCAAATCAAAGAATTATTATTTCAGTAGCTAGACCAGATTCTTCTTATGAATGCTGTCTTATCCGTGAATTATTTGTCATCCTGTAGTAAACTGTTCTTGGAGGTGACTAGCCAAGACGTGATTACCTAAAACATACGCTTGACTAAGTGGCCCCTTATCTTTTGTAGTGAAGACAGACCTTCCTAAACAATTAAGTAATAATTTTAAGTTAATTTTCACATACCTGAATTTTCTTAGAACTGTCATCTCAAAAAAGCTAAAGAAGTACATTTAGAATAAATGTATTCATTATAAAGGTCATAATTTTTTCTAAGCTTTAAGGGGTTGGAGGTGGGAGGGAGTAGTGAAATAAACACTGATAGTGACAAAGAAATGCTGGAACCGTCTTATCTGCCCTGCAGTCCACTCAGAGCAGCCTCTCCTCACGGGTGAACCTGGGTGTCATTGGCCCCACCCCTCCCTCCGTGGAGACACACGCTAGTGTTTCTACGCATGCGCATGTTCTCTTTCCACCGTGGAACCATCACCGTATCCTTCAAACCTTACCTCTCACCCCTAAAATGTATACAAAGAACGAAGAAATCCAGGCTATTACAATATGACAAAAGTTTGTGCTCAAAACGCATTAGATTAGGACTTATCACAAGGGCACGGTTTTACCTCAAATCTGGTAAGAAACAGAACCCGGGATTGGAAGATGAGCTCTATGTTTCAGCATCTGATTAAACAATTAAATGAAACATTTAGAAAAGAGAAAGATGCTGTGATCACCACACAGCAGAGTTTTGTTAAAAGATCATGAGGTTTCCAAGGCCCAGGGAAATAGCCGTAGAGGAATTCCCATTTCTAATATAAGTTCACATACAGATCTCTTTCCCAGTGAAAGAGTTAATTAATGGGTCCATTTGAATATTGCTTAAACCAAGAGAATGAAAGGGAAAGGAACTTCATGGCAGACACTTTGTAGAGACAGGAACTGAAAGCACATAGGGACAGTTTCATCTGTGAGGGGAGAACCCTGAGAATGAGAAAGAGGAACTTTCTAAAAAAATTTATTGAGAGAAGTGTCAGCCTACAATAGGCCTGAGAGAAAATCTCTATTTACCCATTCATGAATTCATTCACTCATTCATTTTGGGAAGAGAATTTTTAACCATGACTCAGAGTGAATTTTCTTAATGAAGTGTTAATTGAAATCAAATTTACCCAGTATAAATAAAAAGTTGACCTTTATTTTAAATAATTTCTTTTTTTAATGGTTTTAGAGAGAGAGAGGAAGGGAGAGGGAGAGAGAGATAGAAACATCAATGAGAGAGAACATTGATTGGCCGCCTCCTGCATGCCCCCCACTGAGGATCAAGCCCACAACCTGGGCATGTGCCCTGACCTGGAATCAAACTGGTGACCTTTTGGTGCATGGGTCGCCGCTCAACCACTGAGCCACACAGGCCGGGAGACCTGTTCTTTTTTTTTTTTCTTTTTATTAATTTATTTTTGTTACAGATGTTTCTCCTTTTTCTCCCCATTGACTCCCTCCTCCCCAACCCCTCCCACCCTATTCTCAGCTTTCATACATGCATATAAGTTCTGTGGTTTATCCCCTCCCTCCTCCCCCACCCCTTCTGAGGACTGTCGTCTGTGCCCTACTTCAATGACTCTAGGTCTACTTTGTTCATCAGTTTGTTTAGTTCAATATATTCCACAAATAAGTGAGATCATGTGATATCTTTCTCTGCTTGGCTTGTTTCGCTTAGCATAATACTTTCGAGGTCCCTCCATGTTGTCTCAAAGGATAAGAGATCTTTCTTTCTTACAGTTGCATAGTACTCCATTGTGTATTTGTACCACAGCTTTTTAATCCACTCATCTACTGATGGACACTTGGCTGTTTCCAGATCTTAGCTATTGTAAATAGTGCTGCTATGAACATAGGGGTACATATTTTCTTTCTGATTGGTGTTTCAGGCTTCTTAGGGTATATTCCTAGAAGTGGGATCACTGGGTCAAATGGCAGTTCAATTTTTAATTTTTTGAGGTAACACCATAGTGTTTTCCATAGTGGCTGCACCAGTCTGCATTCCCATCAGCAGTGTGCTAGAGTCCCTTTTGCTCCGCACCCTCGCCAGCACTTGTTGTTTGATGATTTGTTGATGGCGCCATTCTGACAGGTATGAAGTGATACCTCATTGTTGTTTTAATTTGCATCTCTCTGATGATTAGTGATGTTGAGCATTTTTTCATAGGTCTCTTGGCCATTTGTATGTCCTATTTGGAGAGTTGTCTCTTTAGGTCCTCTGCCCATTTTTTAATTGGGTTCTTTGTCTTCCTTTTGTTGAGTTGTGTGAGTACTCTATATATTTTGGAAATTATCCCCTTATCTGATGTATCATTGGCAGTTATGCTCTCCCATACAGTGTTTTCCCTTTCCACTTTGATCGTTGTTTCTTTTGCTGTGCATAAGCTTTTGAGTTTGATGTAGTCCCATGTGTTCATTTTTTCCTTTGTTTCTGTTGCCTTAGGTGATGTATCAGTGAAGATTCTGCTGCGTATGATGTCCGAAATTTTGTTGCCTACATTTTCTTCTAGGATTTTTATGGATTCATGAGTCACATTTAAGTCTTTTATCCATTTTGAGTTTATTCTTGTGTATGGTGTAAGATGATGGTCTAGTTTCATTTTTTTGCATATAGCTGTCCAATTTTCCCAACACCATTTATTAAAGAGGCTGTCTTGACTCCACTGTATGCTCTTGCCACCTTTGTCAAATATTGATTGAGCATATTGTCTTGGGTCAATTTCTGGGTTCTCTATTCTGTTCCATTGATCTATGTGCCTGTTCTTGTGCCAATACCAGACTGTTTTGATTATAGTGGCTTTGTAGTATAACCTGATGTCTGGTAATGTGATCCCTCCTACTTTGTTCTTTTTCAAGATTGCTGTGGCAGGAGGCCTGTTCTTAAACCCATACAATTTATTGATCACATCCACATTTTTATGCTTTTCTTCTAATTATGTAAAAAATGACTGTTGTGCCCTGACCAGTTTGAATGTCAGCCTGCGGACCAAAGGGTTGCAGGTTCAATTCCCAGTCAAGAGCACATGCCTGGGTTGCAGGTTTGATCCCCAGCCCCAACCGGGTTGTGTGGGAGGCAACCAATCAATGTCTGTCTGTCTGTCTGTCTGTCTGTCTCTCTCTCTCTCTCTCCCCCTCCCTCCCTCCCTTCCACTTTATCTAAAAATCAATCAGTGGAAAAATATCCTCAGGTGAGGATTAACAACAACAAAAAAGACTGTTGTACTAAATTCAAACAGTACAGAAATGTGTAAAGTAAACATGAAAGTCTCAAAGAATCCCACATCTCAAAACAACTACTGTTAACAGTTTGGCTCATAGTAACCAGAATTTAGAATTTGTATTCATATTCTTATATGTAAATGACTTATAACTATACTATACATATTGCTCCACTCTTTTCCATCTGTCAATAGATATATTTCCATGCAATGCATATATTTCCATATCAAGTTGGTGTATCCATTGTTTTACTGAACTATGACCAATCAGTCCTCTAATGGACATCTGAATTACTTCCAAGTTGTTTCATTTTTTATGTCATAAACACTGCCTTAGTGAACATCTTTATATGTATATTTTTGCACACCTGTGTGAAATTTTTCATAGAGATGGAATTGCTAGATCACAAGCCATCCAAAAATGTTGTGCCAATTACAGGCATACTTCAGAGATATTGTGAGTTAGGTTCCAAGCCACTGCAATGAGGCAAGTATCTCAATAAAATGAGTCATAATTTTTTTGCTGGTAGAATGTCTTGCCTTCTATTTGTAAAAAAAAAAAAAAAGCATCATCTGTGAAGCACAATAAAGTGAAGGGCTATAAAATGGGGTACATTGTTACCAAAACTGAGTATTAACAATCTTTTGAATTTAGTCGGTATGATAAGAGATGGATTATAGCTCATTATTTCAATTTATATTAAAGAGGCTGAGAACCTTTGTAGATTGAGTATTTTTATTTGTCTAAAAATTGCCAGGCTGCAAGCCCATATCCTTGGCTCATTTTCCTTGTTTCTTAATCCTTACCGAAGGATATTTTCCATTGATATTTTCCAGATACGTAGAGTGGGAGGGAGGGAGGGAAGGAGAGAGAGAGGGAGAGAAACATCATTGTGAGAGAGACACATCGATTGGTTGCCTCCTGCATGACACCAACCAGGACTGGGTTTCGAACTGCAACCGAGGTACGTGCCCTTGATGGGAATCGAACCTGCAACTCTTTAGTCTTTCGGTCGACGCTCTTACTGCTGAGCCAAACTGGCCAGGGCTCATTTTTCTATCTTTGTTTAGTAGAATTTTCTCATTAATTTCTAAGAACACTTTACTCTAGGGACATCAGTCATTTTTCTGGGTATCCATTTGCAATTAAATCCATTTCTCCTTTTCCCCTGGGTGTGTGTGGGGTTTGAGGTAGGCGTGGGGTGCTAACCCCTGTAGATTGCTTCTCCAGTCAGCTGGCTTCCAGCTGCGTTTGGACAATGAGAGGCACTGATGGAAGACAGCAATGTGTGGAAGGCAAAATAATAGCCCCTCAGAGATGCCAAGTCCTCATCCCTGGAAGGGATGACATGGCAAAAGGGAATTGGGTTGCAGTTGGAATTATGTTTGCAAATCAGCTGACCTTAAACTTAAGGAGACCATCCTGGATTATCCAGGTAGGTCCAATGTAATCACAAGGATCCTTAAAAGTGAAAGAGGAGCATGAGCAGGAGAACCAGAGATGGTAGTATGAGAAGGACTCTACCAGTCACTGCTGGCTTTGAAGATGAAGGAAAGGGCGACAACCCAAGGCAGGTAGCCCCTGGAAGCCAGAAAAGCCAAGGAAACACATTCTCCTCTAGACCCTCCAGAAATAAATGCAGTGTTATTGGCATCTTGGTTTCAGCCCACCGAGGCCTGTTTCAGACATCTGAACACCAGAGCTGTAAAATAATAAATTTGTATTGTTTTAAGTCACTTTATTTGTGGTGGTTTCTTAGAGCAGCAACAGGAAACTAATACAGGGGGCCAGAGGAAGGGTAATCTACCTCCACCCAACCTCCTACTTCAAACAGCATGTCTAGCATCCACCATACATTCCCTTTGGTTTCTGCTTCTACCAGAGAGGCCTGCCTGGGTTTTGCTTCAGCTGGGTGACCCTTGCCCCTGGGCTCCGGGAACACCACATTCTTCTCTTTCCCCCTCCAATTTAGGGGCTATGAGGCTATCAGCTATTGATAACTTTTGAGATGCTTATCATTCTCTCTTTGTCTTCTCACCTTTTCGGTCTCCAGTGAAAACAATTCCTGTGTTGGATTCTCTCTGTTTCAGATATTTAGAGAAATCTTTTCCTGGTAGAGTCTGCCCAAATTGTCACAAATATGTTTTCCCAGTTTGATGTTTTGGTTTGTTTTTAATTGTACTTTTATGCCATTCAGAAAGTTTAAATTTGCATGTAGTTGATCTTTTAAATTAGTTTAAAAGTTTTTATTGATAAATAATATATAATCACAAAAGTATATATCATAGGTATACAGCTTGCTGAATTTTTACAAACCATAAATTTCTAGTCATGTTTTAATATCACTTTTTATATTTAAAGTGATGTATCTGGCCTTGGTTGGTTTGGCTTAGCAGTTAGAGCACCCGCCCTTGGACTAAAGAGTCTCGAGGTCAATTCCAGTCAAGGGCACATACCTCGGTTTCAGTTTGGTCCCAGGACCTGGTCGGGTCATGCGGGAGGCAACCAATCGATATGTCTCTCTCACACTGATGTCTCTCTCTCTCTCTCTCCCTCCCACTCTATCTGAAAGTGGATGGGAAAATATCCTCAGATGAGGATTTTTTTAAAAAATAACATAAAAGATAAAGTGATATATCTGGATTTGATTTAAGGTGGATAGAGTAAGATTGAAATTCAAGTTCAGTTCCCCCTCAATGACTAGCCATTCATAATGTTTGAGAACAGTAATCTATAATTCTCCTATGGATTTGCAATGCCACCTTTATCAGATCTTAATTCAGCATATACTTGATCAATTTCTGAACTCTGATCTATTTTACCCATGTTAGCATTACCTATTTCTTAATGTAAAATTGTACTAAACAGCCCCCTTCACCCTAATTACACAGCCTCAGAATATGAACTGTTTTAAATATTTACAAAAGGGTCTTGCCCCTGCAAGGAAGAATGAGTCAATATTAAAAACAAGCTCTTGGCCAGGTAATATAGTTAATAAATTGTCTTGTGTAACTCTGTGCAGATATTTATCTTTCTACTGCCAGTCTAGCTAAGACTTGGCACATAAATATTAAGTGAATAAGTGGTTCTCAAGCCTGGCTGAGCATGAAAATTACACCAAACACACATTTTAACTAAATTCCAACTGACTGAGTATTAAAATCAATCTTTATCAGAACTCATGATCAGAGTTGGATGTCACTATCACAGATTGCTCGGGTGGTAATTGTAATGCATATTTTATGATACGAAATATATGCTCATTTTAACAGTAGTCAGTGGGTAGACAAGTTCCTTTTAGCCAGCTACCCAGTTTTCAAGTTTTCCTCCTTCTCCAGTGGTAATTGACTAGGGCAGTGTCTCCATAGATTTAAAGTATATGGAATTATCTTCTCAGAGCATTTTTAAAATCTTGTTTTATTGTGTGATTAGAGGTAAAATTGTGTTTGTTGTTTTTCGTTTTTTCTTTTTCTTTTTTTCAAAGTCTTTACTATGTCTGAATGAAAATAAATTTTTTTTTTTTTGAATCCTCACCCGAGGACATTTTTCCATTTTTTGTTCAGTTAGAGTGGGAGGGAGAGAGAGAGAAAGAGAGAGAAAGAAACATCGACGTGAAAGGGACACATCAAGTGGCTGCCACCCACACGACCAACCAGGGCCGGGGACAAACTGCAACCGAGGTACGTGCCCTTAGCAGGAACCGAACCTGGATCTCTCTGGACCGCAGGCCGACGCTCTAACTGCTGAGCCAAACCGGCCAGGGGAATGAAGATAATTTAATATGAATATCATTGTATGTGATTTTGAAGTTTTCCTCTCCATGGAACATTGAAATGGTGGGATTGGCATCCTGCCTTTCATTTCTCATCACACAATGGAAAGGATTCTCAAAGAAGAATTTTTCTTGAAAGATCAATTGTTTAATCGTAAATAACTAATTAAAAAATAATAGACTTCACAAACATTTTCTTTAATGCTATGAATGCCAACATTTCCAACACTTTTACAAAAACTGGAATTAAAAAAGACAATATCTTTTTTTCTTCCTCCGATTGTTATTTACAACTTTATGAACATTTACGGCACAAAAAGGACACCTTGTTCTTCCCGAAGTCTTTCTCAATATTTATTTTTATTCTCAATATAGTTCATTCCTTGACTAGTGGCTCCTTTCTCTTTCCTCAAACCCAGCAACTTTGCATCTCTGGTCATTCTTCAGTAGTCATATCTCCTTCTGACTCTTCTGCTTCTCTCTTTCACTTTTAAGAATCTTGTAAATACATGGGCCCACTGAATAATTTAAAATACTCTCCCTCCTTTAACATCAGTGGATTAGCAACATTAATTCCATCTAATTCCCTTTGGCCATGTAATGTAGCCTACTCACAGGTGCCAAGGATTAGGACATGGACATGTTGGAGGGGTCATTATTCTACCTACCGCAGCATATATATTTACATACATTTTATAAATCAAGATTCAGTTGCAGAGAGCATAATCCACTGTAGCTAGGGTAAACAGAAAAGAACCTATTTCAATGGCATTAGAACTGTTTGTTGAATAACTAACCAGATTTCAGCTAAACTTCCAGGAGTCATTTCCAAAGCACACAGTGCAGAATGAGGCCACCAGACAGCTGACATGTAATCAGGTGGTACGTGTCTACAGAATCTGGAAGCTGTGGGTGGGCTCGTTGTCTGTAAAAGCTATCAGATCCTACAATCAGAAAGCTGCCTCTGCTAAATTGGGGATGCAGGACTGCACTGCTGAACCTTAGAGCCTCTGCCATGATCCTACCAGCAAAATAGTTGCCTCTTGCCCTGTCTCTCTTCTCACTTAGCTCAGTTTCAAAATCGAGTGTTATACAAGTGTATCTATTTAGAGAAACTAAATCACTCAGGAACTCTGCTTACAGTGGAGTCCCGGAGATGTTATTTTTAGCTTTCTAGCCGGTGCAACACAGGAAGACATACCAGCAGGAGGCTGAGAATGGATATGAAACAAATTAACCAAGATATCTGCTAGAAACACACAGGTATGTTTCTGGAGGGAAATACAAGAAGCTGGTACAGTGGGTGCAGCTGGGGAGGGGACCGGAGTGGCTGCAGGATGGGGTGGGAGGGATGCTTTGTGTTTGTTGTGTATCCTTTGTAACCATATAAAGTGGTACTTTGCACATGTTGGTTATTCACAACTAAATAATTTTTTAAATGGTATAAGGCAAAATGAAGCCAAGTAAACAAAAATAAAAATAAAAAGATTTCCAATCATGTTGATATAGCTGGTCCACAGACCAGTGTAACCACATCAGTACTTGGTGAAATAAATGTTTTCTATTTGGTCTAGTTGAGGAAAAACATAGGTGAAGCAGTAATTGATAACTATTGGAATTTAGTTTTATATTATTTTATTATTTTTGGACAAGATTGATAGGTAAAAAGTAATCTTTACTCTTAACTATTTTCTTTACCTTGCATTTTGCTCTCATTTGTTACTTACCCGTTTCTTAGTGTGACTAGTTAACTAATATATACATAAAAGACTTACTTCCAATTACCCATCACTTAAATAAGGCTAACCATTTGGGCTGAATTCCAAGAACCACAATTCCAGTCTTCGTACCTGCAAACATTACAGGCATGATGCAAAAAATGGAACAGTTCTAGTTCTGTAGGATAGTCTTACAAAAATAAAACCTATTAAACTTGTACAAAAATATTTTGTGGAGTAAATTAAATATAATGCTGAGCTTGAGAGAGTATAAAAGGGATTTATTTAAAGAAGTGGGGACAGAAATGGGGAATCCAGAGGAAGTGGTATTTTTTGTCTGGGGAAGAAAAAGAAGTTGATTTATGCAGTATTGGGGTTGGTAGTTGGAGACGGGCTTTCAAGTCGCAGTCTGAGAAGTCCGTTGAAATGAGGAACTGAAATCTAAGAGAGGGCAAGTCTGCTGGACATATGTATTCAATAACCACCCAAACCATTATGAAGGTCTTGATGAAATCTGCTAAAAACGGGTTTCCAATGCACAGAGTGATACGCGCTCATTCTTAGTCAATGGACACAGTCAATGGGCAGTGAGTAGAAATGGTAACCTGAGGCTTCCTCTCTGAGAAGTATGGCACATGAGCATAACTGCAACCAGATGGCTGGTCTCTCTGGGCACATCCCACTGTACTGGCCTGTGGACTCCCAGAGGCTCCAGCAATAGGTTTAGTCAGCCCCTCGGTCACCACAGGGCATCATCAGGGAGCCGGTATGCTGATTTCCCTTCTATGGCAATTGAGAGATTTCTGAGAGAAGAGGATTTTATTCCTTTTCTCCCTAGCTTTATTGAGGTATAATTGGCATACAAAAACAAAAACAAAAAACTGGACATTGCCCTGGCTGTTTGGCTCAGTGGTTAAGGCGGCCTGCACACGGGAGAGCCACAGGTTCACTTCCCAGTCAAGGGCACGTACCTGGGTTGCAGGTTGGATCCCCGGCCCTGGTCGAGGTCATGCGGAAGGCAACCAATTGATGTGCTTCTCTCACATTGATGTTTCTCTCCCTCCCTCCCTTCCACTCTATCTAAAAATCAATGGAAAAATATCCTCGGGTGAGGATTAAGAAAAAAATGCACATAATAAATGTATACAATTTGGTGAGTTTGGACATACGTATACACGGGGGTTGTCATCACCACAATCCGGTAATAAACATATCCATTGCCTGCAAAAGTTTCCTTATATCCCCCACTCGCCCCTCCTTTTTCTCTGTGGTAACAGATCTATCTTCTCAATACATTTGTAAGTACAGAATGCCTTATTGTGAACGACATAGGCACTATGTTGTACAGAATGTACTCATATTACTACTGACTCAGTGACAGGAGTCACAGCCCTTTGAAACTGGGCCATTGATTGATAAGGGAAAGGGGAGTGTAACTTGGTGTGAAAACACTGAAAACAGGTCCTCTATGCCCTGCAACACACAGCACACACTCACACACTCAGGCTAGCTGTAGAAGAGTTGCCTTTAAAAGTTAATCTCTGATGAGAACCAGGAAGATAATTCTCCGCAGCTCTCATTATTACCAACACAGGAAGTCGGGCCTGCAGAAGTCTGCATCTACCCCCATGACTCCCTGGAGAATTCACTGGGTGTGGAGGAAGAAACTTCTTCAAGCGGTGATCCTACCCGTGACCAGAAATCTGATTCCACTCAAGGACAAAGCTGCAAACACTGTCAGATGCAATCTCAAACGTTTAGCAGGAAGAACTGTGGGAAACAGGAGAAGGGCCACTCACCTGGGACCGAGGCCCCCAGATGACTCAGGCCTTTTCTCAGGGGGACTGGAGAAATGGCCTTGTGAGACTATGCATGAAAGGGTCCGGTGACCTTCCTGTTTCCTGAAATGCCCAGTATAAAAGGAAAAACTACGAGTGGGGAGATTATTGAAAGGCAGATTCTGACTCAGCAGTTGGGGGAGGGGCAGCTGAGATTCTGGATTTCTACCAAGTGTCCAGGTGATGCCGATGCTGCTGGGCCCCCCACAGAGCAGTCCAAACCCCTCCCCAGAGCTGGCAGGAGAATGCTAAATAACAGCATTAAACTTGTTCAAGGAGGTAAAGTATATGGGAAAACTAGAAAGCCCCAGGCACAGGCCACATATTATATTAGTATAACCTATCTGTCCCCTTGTTTCATTTCAGCCCTTGGATTGTGTGTCTCCCTGGCAGTCATGAAATGCTACCGTCAACAACACAAAACAAAGACTCATTCATCCCCCAAGTCCATCTGTCCCCTATCTAAAAGCACACCACCTAGGGAAACATTCCTTGGGTTTTGTAAAGCTGTGAAAGCTGGGGTTTTGTGTAAACAAACACCAGTGGAGAAAGGTGAGCGTACAAATGGCAGGTGATGAGGAAAAGCTCACAGAACGGAGTCAGGGAGCATGTGCTAACTGGAAAAAATCTTATATAATAACTCCTATTTGCCCTTTGGGTTCAGACGAGGATACTCTGTTCAGGAAGTGTTGGTATGTTTTCTACATCTATAAATAAAAGAGCCATATGTTTGCATGAAAAAGTGATATGAATCAATGACTTCATACACTCCCTTTGATTGTTGGGGTGGGAATGAGGGTTAAGGCGGATAATGGCTAGAATAATTTATTGAACAATTATTACATAAAACTGACTTACATGTGCCTGGCCGGTGTGGCTCAGTGGTTGATCGTTGACCCATACACCAGGAGGACGCCGGTTCCATTCCCAGTCAGGGCACATGCCCAGGTTGTGGGCCTGATCCCCAGGGGGGGCATGTAGGAGGCGACCAATCGATGTTCTCGCTCATCAATGTTTCTATCTCTCTCTCTCTCCTTTCCTGTCTCTCTAAAAATCAATAAAGAAAAAAATTTTTTTTTAAAAACTGACTTTCATGCGTCATATCATTTAATGTGCACTCAGCCTTGAACTAAGTACAGAATTAAAGTATCCATTACACAGTGGATCACTCTGAGGCTCAGAGAGGTAATGGAACTTGCCTAAATTTATACATTGGTAGAGCCAGACTTTCAAATCCATTTTTTATTGTAAGAATTTAGAATACTAGTCCAGTACATTGAAAGCTACAGATAGGTGCTTATTTTGGTGTTGGGTAAGTATTTTGCGTATCTAGAAGAACTAGAACCACAATGAGCACAAATACTTTTCAAATTAAGGGTTTTTTGTTTGTTTTGTTTGTTTGGGTTTTTTTGTTGTTGTTGTTGTTGTTGTTGTTAATCCTCACCTGAGGATATTTTTCCACTGATGTGTAAATAGAAGGGAAAGGAGGAACAGAGAGAGAGAGAGAGAAACATAGGTGTGAGAGAGACACATCGGTTGGTTGCCTCCCGCACAACCCCAACCTGGGTGGAAGATTGAACCTACAACCCAGGTATGTGCCCTTGACCAGGAATTGAAGCCGTGACCCTTTGGTCCGTGGGCCGACGCTCAAAACACTGAGCAGACCAGCCAGAGCTAAGTTTTAAAATAAAAAAATGTATTTAAACATGGAAACACTCAAAGAGTACATAAAAGTTACAAAACAAGAAGTAAAATCTCTTCTGCCTCTTTTCTAGAAGTGGGATTGTCGGGTCAATGATTCAGAAACTCTAGGGATAGAGCCCAATTCCAGTTTGTCGTAGGAACACTGCATTTTGGGGTACAAAGACAGTCAGGACTGTGAACTAGATCACCCCTAGAAGAAAACCCTTCACACTGAGGCTGCTGTCACACAACTTACTTGATTTGAAGGTTTGTTCTCTTTCCTTTTTCAAAGTTACTTTGAATCTGCAAGCATTTGTTGAAAAAAAAAAATGCAAATGGAATCATTTTCCAGACCAGTGGGTGATGTATTTGAAAGCTAGGAGCAAAGTTGGTGAACTGGTGAAATCCGCATCCACCTGTCTGTGCTCCCAAGCAGAAGCATCATGTGTCTGTGAGTCACAAGACCTGGCCGGCAGCTGCTGGCGTGTTCACTCAATCCGAAATCTGCAGCCACTTAGTAAGGAGGCCACAAATGAAAAGCTGTTTGTTTTCAATGCTCCTGGATGGAAATTTTTTTCAAGTGCTATTTTCTACACTCTATAGGAAAATAAATATGCATTTTCAAGGATTTCTAATGGCTTCATGTTGGGTGCCAAAATGTCTGATACTCTTATAGTCTTATTTAAACGTCTTTGAGTTCAAGTGATCAGAAATGACAATGGTGGTTTAGGCAGAAAATCATTGCCCTGGGGAAACCGATGGAATTATATAATAATCGCCTGGCTGGTGTGGCTCAGTGGTTGAGCATCGACCCATGCACCAAGAGGTTGCCGGTTCAATTCCTGGTCAGGGCACATGCCCAGGTTGTGGGCCCAATCCCCCGTGGGGGGCATGCAGGAGGCGGCCAATCCATGTTCTCTCTCATTGATGTTTCTATCTCTCTCTCCCTCTCCCTTCCTCTCTCTCTAAAATCAATAAAGAAAAATAAAAAAATATTAAAAGGAAATACATAATAATTTGTCTCCTTGATAGCCTAAAACTGAAGATAAATTATTTACTATGTAATTTAGTAGGGAAATGACTCAGTGACTATAGTTCTTAGAACGACAAAGGTCAGAAAGAGCTTCCCTGCTCCCAGTTGTAAAACTTGGCTAGGAGATTAAATGCACCTTGTTAAGTGAACAGTGAGCATGAAGGGGAAAAAAATTACAGCTGATCGGCTGCCAAGTGGCACACTTTTTAATCCTTGCCAGTTTCACTTAAAAAACAGGACACGTTCTTTGTAAACCTTGTCTTCAAATATCTGTGCAACAGTGGCCCTGGATACACAAAATTAGAGCAAGAAGGCCAAGCTAGGGGCAATGATGCATGGATGTTGTCGAATGAAACTTAGATGCATTTTTCTTTTCAGTCGTTGATCAAGTAAACATTTGTTTCAAGAATAATTTTGTTGCTGACATGAAGAAAGAAGACATAAAGTACACATTAAAATCCAAAATCAATTTGTGCACCAGTGACTGCTCGTGGCTTATTAATTCAAATTTTGCTGTTAGGGATATTTAGGATTTTAACTTACGAATGAAGAAATTCTGGATCATAGTTTCTAAATATTCATACCCAATTTTTTATTCTGCAGTTTCTAGAAATGTATAGTTGGTCAAGTAGATGGACACTAATGCAATGATAATTTTTCCATTTCAAGTTTCTGATAATGAGGATATAGCCGTACATTTAGACGGACTGCCAACTGTGCTTTAAGGTAATAAGCAACGTAAACCCCAAACAATTCAAAGTTTGAAATCATGAAAACAAGAACAACAACAAAAAAGAACTAACCACGAGAAAAACATAAGCTATCAAAACAAAAACAACGGCAGGATTCTGACTATGCCTAATTTATTAAAAAAACAAAAACAAAATGTCTTATTTTTTCTAGCGCAGAATTGTACAGGTCTTTCAACGTCTGCTTTCCTTAAATACTCAATAGTGTGACCCCCACAGCAGACTGGGAAACATTCAGAAGACAAAGGTGGCGTCCTCTATCCATGCCAACCACAAAAACCTAGACTGGTGTTATTGATTTGAGTCACAGCATATAGACGGGTGGCCAGAAAGTGACGTACCCACCTGTGAGCGTGAACAACGTAGCACTTCAGATGAAGTGGAAGGCGAATTGCTCCGCACACTCCCAGGCAGGGAAGGGTACTACCTATGGGTCCTCGCATAATCAGATCCCGTTAGCCAAGGTTTTCTGTGATATCTGTCCAACTGTTACTAATCGGCAGGTTCAAATAGCAATATCACATGCATAACCCTCCAACTTGATAGCAAGCTTATCATTTCCTATCATATATATATATTGATTTGAAATGTTAAAGATTTGATATTGCCCTGGCTGGTTTGGCTCAGCAGTTAGAGTATCAGCCTGCGGATCAATGGGTCTTGGGTTCGAGTCCCCGTCCAGGGCACCAAAACAAACAAACAAAAAAGATTTGATATTAAATGGACCTGAGAGGTAATTTTTAAAAATAAAATTATTCAACAACTTGAAATGCACAAATACATCACAAAGTTGTGTCAAAAAATCATTCATTTAGGTCAAGGGGGTAAAAACAAAAACAAACACAAAAATTAAAAACTCCAAAAAGGAACAAAAAAGAAATCATTTATTCAAATATTTATTCAATGAATATTTATTTATCATGTACTATATGCCAGGCACAGTTCTAAGCTCTGAAGAGATTTTCCTGCTCTCATTATAATTATAGCATGTTTGTTAAAAATAAATTTTAAATTTGATTGATAAGTCCTATTCATAATTTAGTTTGCCAAGACCTAAAATAAAAAATTTAATCACAAAAGCATGACCTGGAATGTATAAATTGAGAGTATCTTAGTGTGACATTATTGACTTTTTGGAACAAAAATGTTAATGTCAGTGAAATAGAGTGGTTTGAGACTACCAAGAAGTTTAAAGTGGCCAAATGTGGCCCTGGCTTGCCAGGCCGCTGTGGCTCAGTGGGTTGAGCGTGGTCCCATGGACTGAGAGGTCCCAGTTCAATTCCTGGTCAGGGCACATGCCCAGGTTGGGGGCTCGAGCCCCAGTAGGAGGTGAGCAGCAGACAGCCAATTGATGTTTCTCTCTCACATCAATGTTTCTATCTCTTTCTCCCTTCCTCTCTAAGAAATCAATTAAAAAACACACATATTTATAAACAAATATATATATAAACAAATATATATATACATAGTCCTGGCTGGATAGCTCAATTGGTTAGGTCATCATCCCCAAATGCCAAGGTTGTGGGTTCGATCCCTACTTAGGGAACATACAAGAAGTAACCAATGAATTCATGAATAAATGGAACAACAAACCAATGTTCCTCTCTATAAAATCAATAAAAATATTTTTAAAGTGGCCAAATATGGTAAAATTCCTACTTATCCAAATGGTTAATATGTTTTTTTTACATAGAAGCTCAGCACAGTCCACATTTTCACTAAACATTTGTCTTAACCACTTAAAAAATATGGAAGCTACTTTGAAAATGTAACTGTGATTTACAGATCATGTGAGCTCAGGTATTCAAAACTGGGCAGAGGTGCAGGTGGGCTACCTCACAGGTGGAAAAATGTTTGGAGCAGCACAGAAATCTTGAGATTCATAATCAGGAGGGCAATGAAATAAACAGAGGGGATAAATGTTGGGTAAGGCAGAGTCCCTACTAAAGAGACTAAAAATGAGGCTGAAGGGAAGGACACAAGAGTCGACCTCCTGACACAAAAAGCTAGTTTTCACATCCTTTTTCTCCTTTCCAATACTTTCAGTTCTCTCTTTAGCCTTCTTCGATTGATCATGTAAGAGTGAACATTTTCTTCATCCTGATCATGAAATTCTTTACTTGTACTCTTCTTAATGTTCCTATCAATTATGTGTGTACACGCAATATTTAATCTGGTTTTGGTAAGGAAAGAAAATTGTTTTGAGTTATTTCACCCATGTTCTGATTCATCAGACAAGTCACTTAAATTCGAAGAGGACTCATTCTCTGTCTGTAAAATGAAGGGGTGGATAAGTAACAGAAAATTCAGCCTTAGCTGGCTGAAATAGCTCAGATTTATTGGCTCACATAACTGGAAGTCCAGAGATTGAGCCGGCTCTGAGGCTGGTTTAATTAAGTAACTCCAGCTCCTGTTTTCACAACCCTCCTGGCTATGCTCATCTCTGAGTACTGGCATGCTCAAGGTAGCATCCCTCTCGACGACAGAATGGCTGCAGAATGTCCGAGCTTCACATTACAACGCCGAGAAGAAAAAACAAATCTCTTCTGCTGCTAACTTCGGGTTGGAATTTAAAAAAATATATATTTTGAGGTATATATTCAATGTCCCAGAGAGTCCTTGATGTTAAAAAAAATATTAGCCCTCAATACATGAATCCCACAAGCTTCTTATAATACTCTTGTTGGTTTAGACTTTAGTCTCATTTTCTTGTGAAATGTGGGCAAAGATTTAAAAATAAATTATATCAGAGTTTTTTTTCTTCACTCTACTAAAGTTAATTTACTTTTATAGAAATTATGTGGAAGAAGTTTCTCTTTATTGTTAATATCCTTCCCTATAAAATTACATTTGATGTATGTAGGATTTGCATTGATAGGGAAATTGGAAACCTCCCAAGAATATTTTCTATACATTTCAAATAATGAAAACATCACCTATGACTCCTCTATGGAGAAGTCATTCAGAAGAATCTCAGTGAAAGGTTTGAAATTTAGATTGCTTTGTTTATTTTACATGTTCTCAAAGAAAAATATAATTTTATCTGTACAAAATCTTAAAAAATTAAATTTCTTAAATTTGTGCAATAGAGCAAGAATAGTGTTGCTAATCGAGTTTTGGGACAGTACTGTTGGTGGAACAATATAGTGTCTAACTAACACACAGGAGAATTTTTTCTGTTTGAGAGATTAAAGGAATGTTATCTTTTTCATTTTCCTTAAGTTGATCTCTAAAATGTGTATTTATTTTATTCAGTTACTAAGTTGGTTGAAGTTTAATTACTTATGTGGCTATGCTTAGCAGAGGCAAAGTATCAAAGTTATCCTTTTTCTTCCACATACTCACATATGCTGGTCTGTATCACAGATCACTGTGGGAGATGTTTATTTTGCAATTAAACAGGACTAAGGGGAATGTTCTGAAGTTATTGCTTAGGGCTCCTCCCATCATCCTCTGCCCCCTGCCCCCATGCCTTTTAAAATATTCTTGAAACCGCCAGGCTGGTGTGGCTCAGTGGATTGAGCCTGGTCCCATGGACTGAGAGGTCCTAGTTCAATTCCTGGTCAGGGTACATGCCCGGGTTTCGGGATCGATCCCCAGTGGGGGCATGCAGGAGGCAGCCAATAGATGTTTCTCTCTCACATCGATGTTTCTATCTCTCTCTCTTAAAAAAAATCAATAAAAACATATTTAAAAATAAATAAATAATAATAAAAATTATTAAAACCAAAACTGAAAGTGATTTCGGTAAAGTAAAATTCTGGTCTTAAATCAATTAGTTGAAACATAACAGAGTTATGTGTAAGCATTTGCATTTAGTTTCAAATATGAAATGGACTTGTGACCTGGAGGTAGGTTGTTCTTAAAAACAAATCTGAAGATTTTAATTAATCACAAGCTTAAAATTAGTCAAAGTATGATACGGTTATCTTGTACTGTAGAGATAGAAGTATAGGCTCCAGATCATGCCAAGTGATATCCTCACTTTCTGTGAACTGGTCAGGTCACACTTGAGGCATCCTACTGTATAGGTAACCAGATAGGCACGAGCAGAGTAGGAAGGATAAGCCAGGGTGGAGAGCTGCGGGTGCCTAGCAACAGGCAAAACTACCATCCCTTGCATGACCACTCCCTTAAGCATTAATCCCTGGAGGTGACATCTAGGGTTCAGTCGTGTTTCAGCTCCCAGTCCAGAGAAGCAGCAAAATCAGATGAATCGATGCCATGGCTGACATCAGGACCAGCTGCATTGACTAATGATCCCCTGCCCTGGTACCAACCAATCAGTGAGACCACAACCTTGAGGGGGCACACCTTGAAAGCTGATGAATATTCTATTGAAATTCTCCCCTGAGACCTCCAGATAAAAGCCCTTAAGATAGGCACCCCTTGTGTGCGCTAGCTCCCTTTCTCTCTCTCTCTCTCTCTCTCTCTCTCTCTCTCTCCCCCTCCCCTAAACTCCAAGGTCCCTTCTTTTGCCTCTGTAACTTGCTTCCTGAGCCCATTTCTTCTATGGTTCACTTCTTCTACCTCTGTGACTTTCTAAATAAACTTTCTCCTATATTTTGAGTCTTGACTCTGAATTCTTTCTTAGCCAGAACTCAAGTACCAAGGTTGCTGAACCAAGGTCTAAGTCTAACACCTGGTGCCATTTTGCCACCAACACTACTGGTCAAAATTTTAAGAACAATATGGATAAAAAGTGGATGAGCAGACCAGAAAACTGTGAGGATCAATGTATAGAATTAGGGATTCTAAGACTGAAGAAAAAGACTAAGGGTGAGGAAATCATCAACGTTCAGTTAGCATCTCTTTTGTGCCAGGAGTTGTATTAGTTGCCTTCTAAACCTTACTTAATTCTCAAAATTATCCTGTGCTGTAGGAATTATTATCCTCATATTCCCTCGTATCTATGTGGCAAGATTCTTCATCAGTCAGTGACAGAGTTGTGCTTCTAGCTCCTGCTAGTCTGATATCACAGCCTATACTTTTCCTACCACACCTTAGGCTACCATCACCTGCTTTAGGTTCTACAGAAATTATGTTACAAGACTTGCTTCATTCAACCCTCTGTTCAATACTCCATTGGGGACCTGTAATAGATGAGGCACTGTGCTAAGAATTCTGCCCAAGGTAAGATTATTGCTTCTTAGAGAAAATAAAAATATGAGCCTCATTAGCTATAAGGCAGAAGTACAATGAATGTGCTACAGGGGAGGACATGTTGCTGCTGAAGGAAATCACGTGACATTTGAACGGGGCTTTGAAGGGCAGAGGGATTTGGATGTGCTGGGAGAGCATCCCAGACAGAGAGAACAGCAGGCGTGTGCAAAATGAAATGCAGGTCTAGGAAACACCGGACAGCTCAGTGTGGCTCTAGTGTAGAGTGAGAGAAGATTCACGGAAATAAGGAGGAGAGATGGACTGACCTGGGTGAGGGAGGGTCAGAGATCGTTTGTTTTCAGTACAATGGCCCCAAATGCTTATTTGTGTAAAGGACTTAGGACAGGGAAGAAAACAAAGTGGGAAGGGGTTAGAAGACCTTTGTGTATCCAAGTGAGAGATAAAAAGAGCCTGAGTTACAACATTTTCCAGACTTCTATTCCTTTTTAAGGCCACCCAACCCTCATAGACATGACTGCCCTGCGGGCCCGGCAAATGGAGTCGTCCTAGCTTGTTTCTCACTCTCCTTTGCCTCACCTCTTCTCATTGATTAAGATTCCTGGCTCTCTGACTTCAACTCTGGGCCCTGTGTGTTTGATCTTCACCCTCACTTTTCTGGTTTTCGGACCCGAGTTTCCCCTGTGCACTCCGCTCTGACTCATTTGTCCCTCCCTGGGTTATTCTGTCACCGCAGATGCCCCCGCCCGTCTTAGCCCTGTGTCGCCTGCAGAGTGGATACTCCCACGTGTTATCAGTCAGGACTCACGGCAGCAAACAGAAGTGACCCAAGCAAGCTGTGTCAGGGAAACAAAATTTTAATTTCATCAAGGATGTCTGCTATCTCCTGGAATCTCCAGGAGGGCTGGAGGGTCTGGACCAGATGCTCTCATTCAGGATCCACGCCCAGATCACACGGTGAGGGCCGCTGGAGGGAGGGAGCAGCGGGCACCACCGCCCCTGCCTGGGACTCCAGGCCTCGCCCCTGAAAATTTTACCAAGGAGGCTCTGGAAGATGGAAGGCCCTGTTGCCATTCTCCTGACATGGACGATTGTAAGGGCTCCTGCTTCCCACAGCTGGAGGTACCATAGAGCCAGTGAGGGCTGAGCGTCAGGACCCCTCAATCACATACCCTTCCCCCAGCCCTGGAAGAGTCCTAGAAATGTCATAGGTTTGGAAAATTTGTAAAAGAAAGGTACTACCACCCTGGCCTGTTTGGCTCAGCGGTTAGAGCTTAGGCCTGCTGTCCAGAGAGACTCGGGTTCGTTTCCTGCTAAGGGCAGGTACCTCGGTTGCAGTTGGTCCCCACCCTGGTTGGGTCATGTGGGAGGCAGCCACTGGATGTGTCCCTTTCACGTTGATGTTTCTCTCTCTCTCTCTTCCTCTCTCTCCCTCCCACTCTATCTGAATAAAAATGGAAAAATGTCCTCCAGTGAGGATAAAAAAAAAAAAAAGAAAAAAAAGACAGGTGCTACAGATCTGCCTTCCCCCATCACGTCTGCTAAATGTACACGTTATCAACCATGAGTCGTGAAGCTTAAAGAAGCTTTTCTAAAGTACCAACAATGCAATAAAAAAATTGACCAACTTTGCTAAAGGAAAGAATAAAGTATAGTTCTATTTTTTTAAATAAAAAATATTGCAAAATCATTGTTTGTGAAGACACAAAGAGTACGCAGCTAAAACAACAACAAAAATATTAAAGAGGTATGTTAGGCAGTTGGTTTTAACATTATATATATATTTTTAGGTGTGTGGTGGTTGTAATACTGGTCAGCTTTTTAAAATTTGTAATTTGTTCTATTTTTTTCTTCAATCTAAATAAGTGCTTAATTTGTTACCTAATTTTTAATTTTGTTGCTTTTTTCTTAAGGAAGTCTCTTCAGTTATATTAGCTTCAAGCCCCACAAAACCAGGTTTCCCCTGGCCAACTCCATGAGCCCTAACTACACAGGCCAAGGGAGCTATGAGAAATTCCCCAAATATCAGAAGGGGCTTAAACATGCTGGGTGGCCCCGAGCACGGCAATGGCCCTTCCATTGTGCTTGAGCACATGTCTGGCAGGTGGGAACAACACCTCTCCTGAGGGTAACTGGACAGGTGTTAGAAAGGGACGGAGAGGCGGGAACACAGAACAGAAGCACTGCCTCGATGCGGTGAGAAGCTGGGCTGTGCAGGAGAAGACATGACCTTGAGGATCTGTGCAGACACCGATCAGGATGGAGATTTCCATCACCAAGGGGGAGATCTCAGAGCTGAGAGAGCTGCAGGGAGGAACTGGGGAGACGTGTACTTTTGAACTTTCTAGGACTCCAGCTGAGTAAGTCTCTGTAAGATGAAGTTAGGGGATCCGCTATTAATGCGCCATCTCATGTGCTGGGTGAGGGTAGTAAAAATTACAGTTACAAAATGTACTTTCACAGCCAAAGGAGGAAAATAAGCCATAGATTGATCTAGAAAAATATCAACAACTACAACTGAAAGGTAAGTGTATCTGAGAGGAGTATTAGGCAAATGCCTAAACACCAGACTAAACACCAGAGATCTTGCTTTGATTTGAACCAAATTTTAACTTTTTACTCTCAAAAATAGCAAAAGTAGGAATGATTACCAAAACAAAAATATGGTCGGCTTACAGAAACAGTTATAACAAGAGCAACTATTTATAGAGGGCTTACTATGCTCTAGGTGTTATACCAAATAGTTTACAAGTATTACTTTTCATTATTCCTTATAACACCCCAATATGATGGTGTCATTATTCTCATTTTACATATGAATAAACTGAGTCTTTTTAAAAATTTAATTAAGCCCTGGCTAATTTGGCTCAGTGGTTAGAGTGTCAGCCCTCAGACCAAAGAGTCATGGGTTTGATTCTGGCCAAGGGCACGTACCTTGATTGGGTTCGGTCCCAGGCCCTGGTTCGGGTCCTGCGGGAGGCCCTGGTCCATGTGTCTTTCTCACATCGATGTTTCTCTCTCTCTCCCTCACACTCTATCTGGAGATAAGTGGAAAAACATCGTTGGGTGAGGATCTTTTTAAAAATTTTAATTTAATAATATTATATACGTTTCAGGTGATAAATTTCATAATCCGTCATCTGCGTACTGCATTGGGTGCTCACCCATAGTCTCATCTCCTTCCATCACCATGCATGTGACCCCCTTTACTCTCTTCATCTTCCCCTCACCCCTTTTTCCCTCTGGTAACCACCATACTGTTATCTGTGTCTGAGTTTGTTTGCTTTGTTTGTTACTTTCTGTTTTCTATCCCACATATGAATGAAATCACATGGTTCTTGTCCTTTTCTGTCTAACTTCTTTTGCTCAGCACAATACCCTCAAGATCCTTCCATGTTGTTGCAAATGGCAGTATTTTGTCTTATGGCTGAGTCGTATTCCATTGTATATATGGACCACAGCTTTTTTTTATCCAATCATCCATTGAAGGACACTTAGGTTGTGTCCACGTCTTGGCTACCGTGAATAATGCTGCAATGAACATAGGGTAAACTGAGTCTTAGAGCGTTAAAATTACACGCCAGTTTGCAGTGGTCTGGACTCTAAAACTTGTTCCAGAGCACCCAACCGGAGCAATTCTACTGCGTGTCAGCATTCAGCCATCCTGCCTTCATTATTTTGCTGAAACACACCTATTTGCGAGAGCACTGGGCAAAGACGTATGCTTTGTTCTGCTACAACCACGGCAAGTTAAATTTATCTTCGATAGTCTCACACCCACACTAAGGAACAGTGGCCCATTCAGAGTGGCGCAGAAATAAATGACCAAGCAGACTGGATTCCTTGCAGGGCTGGTTTAAGGGAAGCAGTGCGACTTCTCCGGAGTTTGTCTGAAAAACTGGAAGAGAGGAATTATTTTTACATCATGGATTATGTGTAGTCTTTCTTTTCCTTTCAGGTTTCAGATGGGGGCCTTCAGCAGCTGGGCTCCAGGGAAGATGGGCATCTGCTTGCCTACCGGCGTGTGGTTACATGGGGGCCATGACACAGTCCTGTATTCCCAGCTCAGCTGAGATAGAGAAGAAACAGAGATAAGAAGAAGCTGGATAAGAAGATGAGAAGATAAGAAGATAAGAAGATGAACTGTTTCCTTTTTCTCTTTCAATAGTGTAAGCAATGGGGTAATAACCATATTCCAATTTTTAGCCCTTTAATTTCCTTCATTTTATTCATCACAATTTCTTTTCTTATTTATTGGCTGATTATCTGCTTTCTCCCTAGAGCATGCATTTTTCACATGGATGATATCACCCTCAACAAGAAAAAACGTGGTTCTTGGGGGAGGGGGCAAAAAAATCTTGATTTTTTTTTAATGTGTAATCATAGACGCAGCACATAAACTGAGACACAGTATATCTGTGGTCTTAACATTTCATGGTGGTGGTTAGGAAAACGCAGTCTAAAAAGTTTCCTGCAAGGGGACTGGGATAATGAAATAAGGTAGAAAAAGACTCATAGGAGGAGAGTCAGAAGGACGGGATCTGTAGGATTCCTGTAGACTGTAGCCCTAGTGTCTAGCGATGTCTTGCACAGAGAAAGGGCAGAATAAGTATTTTGCCTTTTTAGTGACAGATCACGGTCCACATGGTGTTGCCATTCCTTTAAAGAAGAGAGGAGAGTTGAGAGAAGGGACTTATGTAGAGGATTTTTTTTTTCTGAAGGAAGCTAGGCAGTTGGAGTAAAAGCACATATATAAATTATCAAGGTCTCCACTCAGAAGCAAAGTTACCTTCTCTATTTCTCAGAAAGCTACTCTGTCACAGCTAGTTAGTGTTGACTTTTAGCTATCTCTACGCAATGTCCCTAATTTCACAACTGGCACATAACATTTTTTTTTTTTTATTCTCACTCGAGGACGCTTTTTGCATTTATCTTCAGATAGAGCAGGAGGGAGAGAGAGAGAGAGAGAAATATCGATGTGAGAGAGACACATCGAGTGGCTGCCACCCACACGACCCCAACCGGGGCTGGGGATAAACTGCAACTGAGGTACGTGCCCTTAGCGGGAACCGAATCCAGGTCTCTCTGGACTGCGGGCTGATGCTCTAACCACTGAGCAAAACCGGCTAGGGCTGGCACATAGCATTTAAACCAGAATGTTTTTGTTATTCTCATGTTATTTACCTGAAGTCCTTCCTCAGTATCCTATGTTCCACGAGAGCTCAGACTTGAATCTGAGCTCAAGGCCCTGACTGCCCAGTGCTTGTGAGTGGGTGTAAGGTGGGGGTGGAGACAGGTTGGGTCGCTTTCACTCATTTCATAGGATCCATTCCTGGCCAGACAGGCTCCATGCTTGACCTCCTAACAGACTAATATTGGGGTCCTTTGGGACAGCTGAAGATCATTGAGACAGTGGATATTTCTTGAGGTCTCTTTCTGTTTCCCCAGGCCAAGACTTCTTCCTGCAACTTCCTCTCATGAAGGGTCACAACCTCAAATGGTTCTACAGAAAAAGAAGAAATGCCACTGTCAGGCTCTGGTGCTGACTGATTTCTCATCCTTAGGCTTCAGTGCCCATGGTCATGCAAGGAAACTTCCAATAGGAGGATCTTCAAGGACATTTCACTGTTGACTGTGTTCTGTGTACATCATTCTCCTCCTCTCGACACCTCAAGTGGCACACGATTCCCATATGCTGGTTTGTGTAGACAGAAACACTCTTCATTGCATATATACCTAGATGGGATTTCTACCTATTGATTAGAAAAGTTTCCAAGTAAAGCAAAACAATTGTAAGGAACAGAATGATTTAACAAATGCCTACAGATGAGGTATGAAATTATATCTCCATATTTCTTAATCCATTGTGAGATGATCAAAATGATCACAGAAATGATTAAAGGAGGATTGATGGTTTTGGAGCATAGAAAAATCTGTTCCATTGGAAAAAGAGGGAGATTTTGACTACAAGAAAGTCATAGAATTCACAACATAGGAGAAATGATATCCTTTAAGAAGGGTCCACTTTTGTCCGTTTAGTGTGGCTCCGTGGATTGAGCTCATCTTATGGACTGAGAGGCCCTGGTTCGATTCCTGGTCAGGGCACATGCCCAGGTTTCGAGCTTGATCCCCAGTGGGGACATGGAGGAGGTGACAAATCGATGTTCTCTCTCATCTATGTTTCTATCTCTCCCCCTCCCTTCCTCAATACATCAATAAAGAAAGAAAAATTTTTTTAAAACAACAAAAAACATATTTTTTTTAAAAAGTCCACTTTTTCTTTTTTTAAAATTTATTTTTATTTTTTTATCCTCACCTGAGGTCATTTTTTCATTTATCTTCAGATAGAGTGGGAGGGAGAGAGGGGGGAAGAGTGAGAGACACATCAACTGGCTTCCACCCACACGACCCCAACAGGGGCCGGGGACAAACTGCAACTGAGGTAGGTGCCCTTAGCGGGAACCGAACCCAGGATTCTCTGGTCCACGGGCCGACGCTCTAACCGCTGAGCCAAACCGGCCAGGGTGGTCCACTTTTCTCTGAGACTTTTCAGAGAAGAAAAGATGATGGATACAGGGAAATATGGAGGTGGAAAGTTAGCCAGAGTTTCTGTGACAGGTGTCTCTTGATCTGTCTCAATGAACATTCTCAAGGCCTGGCCTCAGTAGAACCTGTATTCAAAATTAATTTTTGAGAGCAAGTGAGGGCTCCCATGAAGCTACTGTTTGATTCTGTCATGTGTCATCCATTTGTGAAATCAGAGCGCCCCTGTGAGAGGGACAGTCAGAGTTGGCAGGTTGCTCGCAGTCAATGGAGATCTCAGTCATACTAACACTACATGAACCACCCCACCCCAGGAGGGGAACAGAGGTCATCAGCTTCAAGTGAGGGCAGAGAGGAGGAACTGGGAACTTTGAAATAGCCCATGTGGGAAGTATATATGAAAATTCACGTGCACTGAAAAAAGTGTTACTGATTTTCAGTAATCAAAAGGAGAAGAACTTTAACACTGAACAATGTTAATCTAACGATTTCAAACAACCAGAATGTATTTTTTTAAAGAAAGAGGGATATGGCCTGGCCGGTTTGGCTCAGTGGTTGGAGCGTCGGCCTGTGGACCAGAGAGTCCCAGGTTCGGTTCCCGCTAGGGGCACGTACCAAAAAAAAAAAAAAAAAGAAAGAGGGAAATGATGAACATACAGTAGAGGATGTCTAAGACCTGCATTTAACCAACTCTCCAGACCAGCTGATCCTCTCCATTCTCACTGGGACATTCTGGCAGGTGCCATGGCACACTGTCATGCAAATTGTTCATGGCTAGTTCACGCCTTTCTACTCCCATCAGTTGAATTGTTTGTGCTAAGAGTACTTGTTATGCTGATGATACATTAAAAATGATCAGCCTGGCCGGTGTGGCTCAGTGGTTGAGCATCGACCCATGCACCAAGAGGTCGCCAGTTCGATTCTCGGTCAAGACACATGCCCAGGTTGTGGGCCAAATCCCCAGTGGGGGGCATGCAGGAGGCGGCTGATCGATGTTCTCTCTCATCGATGTTTCTCTCTCTCTCCCTCTCCCTTCCTCTCTCTGTAAAATCAATAAAGAAAAAAAATTTTTTTTAATGATCATATATTGAAATTGATGATTTCATTGTACAGTTGTATGAATTTTAAAATATTTTATAGATTAGTATAACCACCACCATAATCAGGATACAGAAATATTCCATTACTCCCCAAAAGTTCCCCATGCTATTCCTTTATACCTGCCCCCATCCCTAAACTGGCGATCAATGATCTGTTCTTCAACCTTATGGTTTTGCCCTTTTGAGAATGATATAAATGAATTTATATAGTCCATGAGCTTTTAAAACTGGCTTTTTTTTTTTCACCCCACATCCTGCTTTTGAGATTCATCCAAATTGCTGCATGTTTCAATAGTTTAAAAACATTTATATACGGATTCTTTCTTTCTTCTTTTTTTTAAATTGATTTCAGAGAGAGAGGAGGGGAGGGAGAGAGAGAGAAACATCAAAGTAGGAGGAAAACATTCATTGGCTGCCTCCTGCATGCCCCCAGTGGGAATTGACTCCAAAATCCAGGCATGTGCCCTGACTGGAAATCAAACTGGTGACTTCTTGGTCTATGGGTCGATGCTCAACCACTGAGCCACACCAGGTGGGCAGAAGTGTGCTTATTCTTATCTGGAACCCAAACCTCCAGAGATTTTAATTCAACATCAGGTAGACCAATATAATATGAGTGCAGAAACAAAAGTCTTTGTTTGTTTGTAGTAAATTGAATATTCAGAAGGACTCCATAGAGGTTGGTTAAAAGAAATGATCCAACCTGTAAACAACAGTAAAGGATCAGGGGCGAGTCACTGAAATCTAGACGGGTTCTGCACTTGTTTCATAACGGTATATAGGTTCTTACTTCACTTTACAAAAGTCATACCCAGGACATTACAGATGATGCATTGTAGGTGTGTTTATTCTAGAAAGAAGACTCAGAACCCCAACTAACAGATTCATTTTCAACAAAAAGGTCTTGGCTTTCCATTGAAAGTCTTGCAAATGAAGTTTTCATGTTTTCTACGTGTGAAGATCAAATAAGATGTTTCCTATATATGTGTTTGTTTGTGTTTTTGTTGTTGGTTAATCCTCAGCAGAGGATATTTTTTCCATTGACTTTTAGAGAGAGTGGAAGGGAGGGAGGGAAGGGGAGAGAGAGAGAAAGAGAGAAACATCGATGTGATAACACATTGATCAGCTGCCTCCCACATTCACCCCATTGGGGCTGAGGATTGAACCTGCAACCCAGTTATATGGGTTGAATTCCTCAACCTGGAATTGAACCTGTGACCCTTTGGTGCTGATGTTCCAGTCACTGAGCCACATTGACCAGGGTAGTAGATGTGTATTTTTTTTTTTACTCACCCGAGGACATTTTTTGCATTTATCTTCAGATAGAGTGGGAGGGAGAGAGAGGAAGAGAGAGAGAGAAACATTGATGCAAGAGAGACACATCGACTGGTTGCCACCCACACGACCCCAACCGGGGCCGGGGACAAACTGCAACCGAGGTATGTGCCCTTAGCAGGAACCGAACCTGGAACTCTCTGGACTGCAGGCTGACACTCTAACCGCTGAGCCACACTGACTGGGGCAGTATATGTGTATGTTTTAAATGATTCCATACAACCTGATTATTATTTTTTGGTTCTCATCTAGGTGGATGAGGCCTTTTATGTAATGTACACAGTGATCCAAATGTGTTGCCTTGAAAAAGAGAGGAACAGAGGCAGGGAAATAAGTTAGGAGTTCAGTAGTTAAAATGAGAGCTAGCATTGGGTGGTAGCAAAGGGAGTGGAAATAAGAGATAAAAGAGACATTAAAAAGGAAGAACCAGTTAGCCTTGTGAACCTGTTGGCTACATGTAGGGGACGATGTGCTGGAGATCTTGTCAAGATGACTGCAATTTGGAGCCTGAGTGATGGAACAGTGTCAGAGGAAAGTAGATAAGGAAAGCATTTATGGGCCCGAAGAAGTACTTATAGAAGGGCAAGAATGAGAGAAAGACTTAAATTTAACACCTGTTGAGTTTGATGGAGTGATTATATATCTAAAGGAAACTATCACCCTTGGAAGAGTGAATCTATTTCCAAGCTCTTCCACTACTGTCGTCTGACATCTACTGAATTAAAGGGATAGAAAGTGGCCTTTCCATCCCACCGTAGCTTCAGGCTGGAAAGGCAACAGGCACATATTGAGCATAATAAAGAACAGTAGCAATGCTAGAAAGGGGTACACCTTCACAGGCAGAGGTTTGAGTATTTTTCGGATGTTGGGTCCTGAGTCAGATTACCTCAAAGGCTCTTCAGTTCTTGATCAGAAGCAGCCCTGATTCCCAAATGCAGACACAACCCATCCAGCTGCGGTGATGGACGGACCCACAAATGACTGACAGCTCATGCAGAGGAGCCAAAAAGGGGGTGTAGGACTTTGGAGATGGAGTCTGTGGCAGGGACGCACTCACCACCCATTCCAGCCCCCATTTACCTAGACTTTCTTCGACTAAAAATCTTGCCTTCTCAGATTCCTTTGTAGTTAAGGATGATCATGTGATTAAGACTGGCCAGTGAGACGCAGGTAAATAGACATCATCCGCCTCCTGGAATGCATATAATACTTGGGACTGCTGCAGTCACTGCTAAGTTATGGGAAGCAGAGGAATAAAAGATACCTACTTCCTTATAAGCAAGGCTTGGATTGCTCACACCTTGGACTCTTATTGCTTTAGGTAAACAAATCCCCATATGAATAAACCACTGTAGCCAGGATTTATTTTTATTTTTTGAGAGAGATCAATTTGTTGTTCTACTTATTTATGCATTCATTGGTTGCTTTTTGTATGTGCCTTGACCCGGGATCAAACCCAAAACCTTGGCATATCGGGACAATGCTCTAACCAACTGGGCTACCTGGCCATGGCCCTGGGTTTCTGTTTTATACATTTGAGCACATCCTCTAACTTATATAGGAGCTAAAAGGTTAAAAGAAACTGTGCGACCATATGTGAGAGGGCAGAAATGGCACGAAGAAAATGCCAAGAACGGAAGTTGAAGGGACTCTCCTTGAGTACACCTTGAGACTCTAGAACACAAGCCTCATATTGTATGTGGTACAAGGGAGAATGATGAGAATCATTGGCTAAAGAAGTAAGTTAAATCTCCAGGGTTAGAAGACCTGAACCTGAGTGTGAACTGGCCATTCTCTGGGGTTCCGTGAGGAGTGCCTCCCCAGCTAACAGTGACACTGATTGGTGGCAGACTCTTCCCTTCCTGATAGAGTGGTGGGAGCTAGCCAGTGGGGGGGGGTGAAGTGGGGGGAGGGTGGATTTCCCCTATTTTCCCTCTTACTTCTTCTTGCTGGTCTAATAATCATATTGACATGAGACAGATTAATCGGAGAAAAGAACCAATTTAATTGTGTGGGTTCCATGAGAATACGGGCCCCGAGGACAAATTGGGCAGTTACGGTTTATGAGCCATCTCCAGCCAAGGAGAAAGGGCGACTGTGGTTTGGACTTGAAAGGGAAGGAAGGTTATTAACTGGAGCTGGAAAAGCAAATGTTTGGTAAACAAATGTTTGCTGAGCCATCTTTAACAATGGGGCACAGAGGACTTACCAGGGCCTTGCTAGGTTCCTCTCTGACTATCACACATAGTTCACATTAAACTACGGTGACCTAGGATGATCGCTCCCCTCCTGGAGCAGATCCTCTATCTAAGTTATTATTTTGAAATCCTCACCTGAGGATATTTATCCATTTATCTTCAGATAGAGTGTGAGGGGGAGAGAGAGATCGATTGGTTGCCTCCCCCATGATCTTGACCAGGCCCAGGGACCAAACCACAACCAAGGTACGTGCCCTTGACCGGAATCGAACCCGAGACTCTTTGGTCCTCGGGTTGACGCTCTAACCGTTGAGCTAAATCGTCTGGGGGGGGATGTGGGGGGCTATCCAAATTCTTTAAGGCAGTTAAGGGAAAGGTCAAAGGTGTTTCCTGATGCTTTCACTTCTTGAAATTCACCAGCTTAAAATAACCAGTATCCCCCCAAATGCGTATTTTGAGGTGGCACACTCTGCTCCCCCTTGGTGGCATGGTACTTATATTACACCAGTGTGCGGTAAAATGACAAGAATGGAGTTGGAAAGGGACGGTACTTACTTGGAATACATCAGCACAGTAATGATGTTTATAGGTAATTATATGATATCCAGCACAACGAATTTTATATCATAGGCATTTAGTACTCCCTATATGAGTACCTGAATGAGAATTAATAAGATACCAAATATTGAAAGGCAAATTTACTACCTCTTTTATTTTATTTATTTATTTATTTATTTATTTATTTATTTATTTATCTTTATGGATTTTAGAGAGAGAAGAAGGGAGAGGGAGAGAGAGAGATAGGAACATCGATGAGAGAGAACATAGATTGGCTGCCTCCTGCATGCCCCCTACTGGAGATTTGGCCCACAACCTGGGCATGTGCCCTGACCGGGAATCGAACTGGCGACCTCTTGATGCATGGGTTGACGCTCAACCACTGAGCCACATGGGCCGGGCTACTACCTCTTTTAAATTGAATTACCTATCCTTCTTTGCGTGCTCTCAGTTATCACAGAGCCCTAACACATACCCTTGCTCTGTCCCAGATCTCAACCTTCCTCCATCTAACCACGTCCCTCCTTCACTTGAAAACTTGTTCTGCTCCAAAAGATGTGTTCTCCCTCACCCCGGCCTCAGTTACTCAAGAAAACAAAAGTATGTATCTCTGTTTTTTCTATAAGGTTGAACGCTGCCCAGAAGGGACTTGTATCTTCATTTCTATTGCATTTCCTCATACTTGTACCTCTGAGAGCTGTAGCTATTTTCCTCTCGGTAAACATTTTAGATTGACTCATGGCTGGGGCATAGTTCTTCATTTTCATTTAACAAGAGATAGCAATGACCAGCTGGATCTAGTTCTCTAGTCACTGAACAAAGGACAATGATGATCTGAGCAGTGTGTTTCCAAATAAAAATATAACATTTCGCATTGGACTTTGAATCTTATTGCAAATTTGGACTGTGACTCTTTCAGATGCCCAAAGAAAGACATTTAACTTCTGGGTCTGGGTTCCTGTTTCATTTGATAATAAACGAGCTGTCCTATGGGTTGTTTAATGTACATAAAGCAATCCCTAACTAACCTGGGTAAGAAGGTTGGGAGGTGGGAAATGAGAAAGCTCTTTTGAAAGGGAGAAATCTCATTAGGAGCAAATATGTCAAATAAACCTCTAAAGATATATCTCTTTCAGTGGCTGTAAGGTCTTAAAATATTACAGAGAGTAAAAATAAACATTCAGAGCTCAAATGAACTCAAGGTCATTTATCTCGGCTCCCTTAGGTGACAGATAAGGGAACTCATACCTAGAAAAATTTGGCTTCCCTTTCCACGATGAGGTGAGGTGGGGTTCACCTTCAGTTCTCAAAACGAGTTTAGAAGTTGTTCAGGGAACTTCTCTCTCGTGTTGTCTCTGGCCACACACTGGAGAGAGCGTTATTGGTGAAACTGAGTTACATGGATCGAGGTCTTTCTACGATGGAGATCTTTGTGCAGAACACAGGATGGATAGACTTTCACCAGACTCAGAGCCGCCTTGTAGTAAGCTCCAGTGTGGTTCAATAGCAATACCAATAAGGGTTTTCACCGGCTGCCACTGTGTAGACATGCAGTGAAAACCATGTGTGAAGCTAATCAGATCTGGCTAGCCAATGCAAAGAAATGCCAAATTATTGACAGAGGATGTTAAATTCTGGGGGTAGGGTGGGGGTGGAGGGGATACAGCAGAGGAGAATAGAAAATGCCCCTTGAATGGAGTGTTTGGTTTATTTTACTTCCTGTAATGAGTTACCTTGATTAGTCTGTGTTAAGAAGCAAAATGAAGGAAGAAATAAATACTGCAGTCGTGGTTCTGTATAACTAATTATTTGTCTAATTTTACTGATCTTTTCACTCTGACACTCACATTTTTTCTCCTTTAAATACCTCTTAGGCCTGAGATAGTAATACAAAACTAAGGGCAGTAACCAGTAGAAGTGGTTGCTAAGTGTATATACATATACAGGGCATCCCCTCAAATGTATATACACACAGTTGTAGATTCTATTACGTTTGTTGTTGTTGTTGTTTTTATCTTCACCTGGATCTTTTTGTATTTATGTTCAGATAGAGTGGGAGGGAGGGAGGGACGAAAAGAGAGAGAGAAACATTGATGTGAGAGAGACACATCGACTGGCCGACACCCACATGGGGATGAACCGCAACCTAGGTACGTGCTCTTAGCAGGAACCGTACCCGGGACTCTCTGGTCCGCGCGCCGATGCTCTAACTGCTGAGACAAACCAGCCAGGGCTCTATTACATTTTGAAAATAAAATGTATTTTAATAAGCACTGTCTTTATAATTATTCAAAGTGTTTATACATATTTTTGGGGACAGCCTATATTTAAATTAACAGGCAATGAACTCGATGGAGGAAGCAATTTTAAAATAATGATAAAACTCCCAGCTGCTATGGCTCAGTAGATTAAGTGTCATCCCATGGAATGAGAGTTCCCAGGTACCATTCCTGGTCAGGGCACATGCCCGAGTTGCATGCTTGATACCCAGTAGGGGGCATGCAGGAGGCAGCCAATCAATGTTTCTCTCTCACATCGATGTTTCTCTCTCTCTCTCCCTTCCTTGCTCTCTAAAAAAAAATAAATAAAAACATATAAAACAAAAGCATTTAAAATAATGATAAAAAAACACAAATACTTTGCTTTATTTAATTTTATTTTTAAAATATATTTTTACTGATTTTAGAGAGAGGAAGTGAGGGGGGGAGAGAGAGAGAAACATTGATCAGTTGCCTCCCGCACGTGCCCCCTGTCCTGACTGTGAATCAAACTCGCAACCTGGGTATGTGCCCTGATCAGGAATCGAACCAATAACCTTTGGTGCATGGGACGATGCTCAACCAACTGAGCCACACTGGCCAGGGCAAATGCTTTCTTTAAACGTAATTTTTATTCTGTTCTTTTACTCATTCGTACTAACATTATCATGCATTTTATTCCTTGAGCACAAAGTTATGCCATAGAGAGACAGTCCAGAAATCAAATGGGAGAGGGATGATCTCACAAGGGCGAAATGGCTACGGGAATTTCAGAGTAGGTTTATGCACGTAAATAATAGAGCACTGGTTATGCATGCCAGTTTTCAGAATTTCAGTTCCTTACTAAGAAACGTACCTTACGTTGTGCAGTGGGGCTGAACAGGTTGAAAACGTCTAAGTTAGAGCTTAGCCATGTCTTTCCTGTGATAGAATGGGTAGCCTGCCTAAGCACAGGGCCTGTCTGAGGCTTCCTGGTGGGTTAGAGCTCTTTGCAACTATGTCTGATCCTTCCCACTAAGAAAAGTTTGTTTCCAGGAGGGCCAGCCCAAGGGCCAATGCAGTGAAATGCCTGCTTGGTTCAAGATCATTTCCAGAGTTTGAGATAAATTGGGTGGGTGTGAACGTATTTACACTGGTTTCCATTCCAGCCAGATGACTCAGAATTCACAAGGTTGGTGTTTCAGCCCCACACACGTAGTTTCCAGGTGATGCTAAATATTTTAATTCTGATGTTCTGATTAACTGAGCATCTGCTACCACACCTGGAAGACACAGTACTCCCTAACTGCCCTCCAGCTTTGCAGCTGGTGGGGGGTGGGGGGTCGGAGGAGAGGTCAAGAAGCGCACCTGTTTGCTCTGTAACAGGACAGACAAAATAGGAAGGAGGAAAATGAGGGCTGGAGGCAGGGATGCTCTGTTTGTTTTCTCAGCTTGTTGATAACATAGTTGTCAAGATTAAATGTGGGAGATACTGAAGCTGAGCTCTTCTGAACAAAGCTTCCAGTCGGATACAGCTAACAGAACCCAAAAGTTGGCAGCGCTGCTGAGCATACACCAATACTGTAGCGATTACAGTACCTGTGTGTTGGTTTATTGTTGCCTCTTGTTCTGTTCTCCTGCCTTTCATCAATTTGTTATTAATTTGGGGCATTGGATCCCCAAAGGAAGCTTATTATTGTGTAAAAAATAATGTGATACCCAATTGCACAATCACTTGGACCATTTCTTGGGAAAGATGAAGAACACTGAAGTTATCCAGTTATAGAAAATCGGAAGAAATTAAGTTTGTTTTTTGATTGCTCCCTTTCTTTCTTTTCGCTTGCTGTGGTTCTGGGAAGCGAGAGTCCACGTGGTGTAACTGCAAACGATTGGGATTTGATAAACTGGTTAATGATTATCCACTGGGAGGAGGGTTTGCCAGGCTCATTCAGACCCAAAGCATTTCTGGACAAGAAGCAGTAACAGCCAAAGCCAAGGAGCCTGATAATTGGGGGCATTTCCTCTTCTTCAATTGGATGCAAAGTCTAATAATACTTAATGTAGGAAAGACATTTAAAAAGTGAAATGCCTTTTTGTACCTGTCCCTTTGTTTATTTCCTTTGCAGGAAAGACTGTTGTTTTTACACTTTAGAATGGAGAGGAAAGCTAATGAGGAGACAACTTTGGTTAAACTAAAAATGTGCGGTTCTGAAATGTTCATTTCTGATCTTCTACTTATTTTCTTAAATTGTTATCTCCCTCTTAGTTTCTCATTATAATACTAATTTTTCATAAGGTGCTTTAGGCTTATAAAACAAATTTTAGTATTTACTATTTAAGGCAGAGTTTTCCAAGCTCTTTTTGTTCCCTTCTCTTCTAGGATTTAAAAAATCAAATGAGTGCCCGGCCGGTGTGGCTCAGTGGTTGATTGTCGACCCATGTACCAAGAGCTCAGCGGTTCAATTCCCAGTCAGGACACATGCCCAGGTTGTGGGCCCGATCCCCAGTAGGGGGCATGCAGGAGGCGGCCAATTGATGTTCTCTCTCATGGATGTTTCTATCTCTCTCTCCCTCTTCCTTCCACTCTCTCTAAAATCAATAAAGGGAAAAAAAATTTTTTTTTTAAATCAAACGAGTTTTCTAAAACTCTTTCCCCAAAGTTCTAAAAAATTAAATGTGTTTTATAGTCTTTTTTCACAAAACCTAGGAATGATTTGAAGTTTAAAATAAGATAGTTTGGGGGGAATCTGAGATGGCAGAGGAGTAGGTGGAAGGTGCACTGACCCTCTCCTAGGACCAAATCAGGATTACAACTACATTATAGAACAATCAACCTGAACAGCCAACTGAAGACCAGCTGAACAGAAGTCTTATAACTCAGAACATATAGAAGAAGCCTCCTGGAGACTGGCAGTGTTACAACCTGACAGCGAGATAACCAGAGACGCACAGCCGAATTGTAAAGGAGCACTTTATTTCGCCGGCGGGCTGCGGAGGGCATAGTCTCCCTTCAGATCAACAGCCACGATTCTTCTTACTCGTCCCATTTTAAAGACAGAAACCCCCTCCTCCTTTTGCCCCCCTCTCCTCAGGGAAGCAGTACAATAGTGGGAGTGACAGAGATTACAGAAGTCAAAATTAGCCTTATTCACCGACAGCACAAGTACTTGCAAATACCTATACTCAGGAAACTGCAAATGCCTCCCAATGCATGGGGTAACTATAATCTTAGGCAAAATTCCTTCCCGTCTAGGGGTAATTAACCTATTATTGGAAGAATATCGAGGAATGTCTATTGGTGATAAAATGGAGTCATTTAGTCGCCTTAACCAAGGGGCCTTCATAAAATGGAATCTAGTTGCCTTAGCTTTGGGGCCCAGATCAGCAGGAAGGTTGGAGACAGAAAAAGTCTGGCCTGGTACCCACACACGGCCACGGAGCTTCTGGTGGGATATCTCAGCTGCAAAATGCCCTGTGGGGGGAGGGGGTCTCAACCTCTCCTGGGCTACCCAGCCCGGACACCAGAGCTGGGAAGAGGAGCCCACATAACACCTGGCTGTGAAAATCAGGGGGATTCTGTCCCCCAAGGAGAGACAGGAGTCTGCTAGAAACCCAGGCACCCTCTTAAAGGGCCTGTGCAAAAAATAGTGTTCCGGGGTACTCACCCTAAGTCCAGCAAAAGGACAGCGGCTCAGAGCAGACTGGAGCGATACAGGGAGAGGTTGGGTTGTGTGGCTAGTGGGACAACCACCCATGTCCCTGTGCTGAGATCCTCCCCCAAACTGCCCACAGACACTGTTTTTCCAGGGTCAAGCACTCGCCTCCACGCGTGAGTCGGCCTCCAGGATCACGAGGCCCCACCCGACCCTGCCAAGCCCGTGGCCCCTGGAGGAACCAGCTGGCTGTGGGCAGCCTGGGCTGTTGCAGTCTTCCTTGGAAGGCTCTCGAGGACATCCAGGCGGACTCGGGGGTGACAGAGATGCACAGGGAGAGACCTAGCTGTGTGGCTCTAGAGCAAGGACAAGTTTTTTTCCCCATGCACCCCAACTGGCACCACCGTCCTGTGCAGAGCCCCCCTCCACACAGCCACATCTTCATCTGCTTTAGCCTGGTGAACTCTGCTGGCCTCACCCTGACAGCTCCCCGAGACCCCTCTCCACTACAGAGGTCTGCAGGCCTTGGGGTACGCCGAGACTTCTACCGAGCGGCTGCAGACCCCGCACTGGGGCCGAATTTGAATCGAATCAACCTGGTGAACACCTGTCGCCCCGACCTAGTGACTCACTGAGAACCTACCTCACACAACTGGCAGCCACCAGACACTCTTTCAGTGGTTTCGTTGGAAGCCTGAAATACTTTATTGGGGATACAATTGAGTACAATTTTGTATGTAATGGGATGAAATAGGTTCTCTCTGGATGCTTCTATTTTAAATGATCTCAAGCTATTGTTAAGTCTGTTTTCAACTGGGAATGGATGTCATCTGATTTTTGGCTTCTTTCTACCGTTTATGAGGTATATCCTTATCTTTAAAAAAATTTTTTTTTCTTTATTGATTTTAGAGAGGAAGGGAGAGGGAGAGAGAGATAAAAACATTGATGAGAGAGAACATTGATTGGCCGCCTCCTGCATGCCCCCCACTGGGGATTTGTCCCACAACCTGGGCATGAGCCTTGACTGGGAATCGAACTGATGACCTCTTGGTGCATGGGTCGATGCTCAACCACTGAGCCACACTGGCCCGGCTATCTTTATCTCTTTAATATCACAGTCAGTTTGCCCTTCTAGAGACACTGAAGTTAACCACGTATTTGTGTACTAGTCAGATCCCAGAGTTCAGAATTATCATTCTTTACCTGCCATTGAATTAGTTCTCCTTAATGGTGTGGGCAATTGACCAGAAATCCACAATGTAAATAGAATTTAAAAGGACCACTAAAGGGAATAAATGATCCTCCTTTTCCTTTAGTAAAACTATTCATATTAATTTATAATAATGAAGGCTTTATTTGTTTTAAAAATTATTTATCAAAAAATTAAGTTGTACCTTTACTTTATACCATATTAAAAAATTAACTAAAAAATCCCCTGGCTGAGTAGCTCAGTTGGTTAGAGCATCACCCCGATACAGCAAGGTTGCAGGTTCAATGCCCGGTCAGGGCACATACAAGTGTCAACCAATGAATGCATGAATAAGAGGAACAACAAATTGATGTTTCTCACTCTCTCTCCATTCCTTTTTTCCTCTAAAAATAATTTTTAAAAAACGATTAAATATACACTTTTTAAAAAATTATCTAAAATGAATCGAAGACTTAAACATAAGAGCTAAAACTATAACACTCTTATAGAAAAATACAGGGGAGCCCTGGCCAATTTTGCTCAGTGGTTTGAGCATCAGCCTGTGGACCGAAAGGTTGCAGGCTCAATTCCAGTCAAGAGCATGTGCCTGGGTTGCAAGTTTAATCCCAGGCCCCTGTAGGGATTGTGTGGGAAGCAACCAATTGATGTGTCTCTCTCACATCGACATTTCTCTCTCTCTCTCTCCCTCCCTTCCACTTTATCTAGAAAATCAATGGAAAAATATCCTCAGGTGAGGATTAAAAAAAAAAAATAGGAGAAAGGCCTTCATGGCATTGGATTTGACAATGATATCTTGGATATGACACCAAAAGCACAGGCAACAGAGGAAAAATAGAAAAATTAAACTTTATAAAAATTAAGAGATGTCTTGCCCTGGCTGGTTTGGCTCAGCGGTTAGAGCATCAGCCTGCTGTCCAGAGAGACCCGGGTTCGGTTCCCACTAAGGGCACGTACCTCGGTTGCAGTTTGTCCCCGGCCCGGGTTGGGTCGTGCAGGAGGCGGGGTCGTGCGGGAGGCAGCTACTCGATGTGTCCCTTTTACATCGATGTTTCTCTCTTTCTCTCTCTCTCTTCCTCTCTCTCCCTCCCACTCTATCTGAACAAAAAATGGAAAAGTGTCCTCTGGTGAGGATAAAAAAAAATTAAGAGATGTCCTGATTGGGCAGATTTAGAATAACACGCTGTGGGACTCCCTGGATGAGGCGGGCACCGCAGCAGCCCCTTCCTGGAACTGTCTCTGAACGGTCTGCTCTGGAGCACCCCTAGTCTTCACTGCCCAAGCTGCTCCCCGTGCCCTAGTAAGAAAAAGCACACAATCGCCTTCCTTCCTGAAGAAGGAAAACTCGGGGGAAAAATCTCAGTGTTCTTCTGAATGTCATTAAATCTCACTTAATTATTTTTGTATCCGAAAACGTCTCTCTGCATCTCCAGCTTTTCCTGTGGGAGGACTGGGAGGCAGAGATGGTGGAGAACGCTCTCGGAGGACAGGGCTGGGCAGGGCTCTCAAGAACAGAGCTGAATTGTGGCTGCGGTGAGATGATCAAAACCATTTCATTTGTATTGCAGTGAGTAGCAGGGACAACTCGCATGGCGAGACTGCTTTGTGTGTATGTGGAATTGTTTGCAACTGTGCCACTTTGCAGTTTCCATCCCTTTCCTGTTTCCTGTTATATTTAACGGTAAAAGCAAACCTCACCCAACAAAACGTCCTTGGAAAGCCTTCAAAAGGTCATGCGATTTCAAAGTGGTCATGGGCCACATACATTTTTCTGATGTGTGCGACACTCGGAAGACTAAAATCCTCATGGAAACAGCACTGAGAATGGAAGGTGACAGTCCCATCCTTATGAGATGGGAAGGAAAAAGGAGCCAGTACACCTTTTCTCCTTGACACCCAGACTTAAAGCTGAAGAAATCCACACTATCTGAGAAGTGGGGAGACAAGAAGAGAATCTCTGGGGATACTAAGTTGAAATCAAAACCTGGAAACATTTTATATATTTTTTATTTTTATTAAAAAAATTTTTTTTCTGCCCTGTCCAGTTTGGCTCAGCGCTTAGAGTGCCGGCCCGCGGACCAATGAGTCTTGGGTTCGATTCCAGTCAAGGGTATGTACCTCGGTTGCAGTTCAGTCCTTGGCCCTGGTCGGTTCTTGCGGGAGGCAACCAGTTCATGTATCTCTCTCAGATCGATGTCTCTCTCTCTATTCCTCTCTCTCCCTCCCACTCTATCTGAACAAAAATGGAAAAATATCCTCGGGTGAGGATTAAAAAAAACAAAATTTGCCCTGGCCAGTTTGGTTCAGCGGTTAGAGTGAGACCCACGGACCAGTGAGACCCGGGTTCAGTGCCCGCTAAGGGCATGTACCTCAGTTGCAGTTTGTCCCCGGCCACGGTTGGGATTGTGTGGGTGGCAACCAGTCGATGTGTCGCTTTCACGTCGATGTTTCTCTCTCTCTCCCCCGCCCTCCCGCTCTATCTGAAGATGCATGCAAAAATGTCTTCAGGTGAGGATTAAAAACAAAATTTTTTTTTCTTTTTCTTTACTGAGTTTTTAGAGGGAGAGGTAGGAAGAGGGAAAGAAAGATGGAAATATCGATGACAGAAAACATCGATAGGCCACCTCCTGCATGCCCCCCACTGGGGATTTGGCCCACAACCTGGGCATGTGCCCTGATCGGGAATTGAACTGAAGACCTCTTGGTGCATGGGTCGACGCTCAACCATTGAGCCACACCATCCAGGCTAACCTGGAAACATTTTAAAATGTGAAGGTTAGCTTCTGACATGCTGACAGTAAAATTACAGTTTACGCCGGCTGATGTGGCTCAGTGGTTGAACATTGACCCATGCACCAAGAGTTCGTTGGTTCAATTCCGGGTCAGGGCACATGCCCAGGTTGTGGGCCAAATCCTCAGTGGGGGGCATGCAGGAGGATGTCTCTCTCTCTCCCTCTCTCTAAAATCAATAAAGAAAAAAAATTTTTTAATTACAGTTTAAATAGGTTTTGTCTGAACATCTAATGTCTTACCATTTCTCATTTTTGAGACAAAACCCATTTCTATGTCAAGAAATTCCTCGGCAGGAAGACTTAGTGCGAGGAAACAATAATGTTAACCACTGAGGAAATTTTGCTTTTCAGTTACCTGCCTGGCTTCTGTTCTTAGATCTATACATGTATACATTTATACATGCCCTTCCTGAAGCATGAATACTTGGCTTAGAAGTGTACTGTATGTGCTCTCAAGCCATGGAACGAAGTAAATGCATATTACTAAGTGCAAGAAGCCAATCTGAAAAGGCTACATAGCGTATGATTCCAAATATGACATTCTGGAAAAGGCAAAACAATGGAGACAGTAGAAAGATCAGTGGTTGCCAAGGGTCAGGGGGTGGGGAAGGTTGAAGGGGCATAGCCCAGGGGATTTTTAGGGCAGTGAGACTATGTATATACTTATCGTGGTTGATGCATATCATTACACATTTGTCCAAATCCATAGAATGTTCAACACCAAGAGTGAACCCTAATGTGAAATGGGGACTTTGGGTGATAATGATGTGTCAATACAGATTCATCAGTTACCATTCTGGTGGGGGATGTAGGTAATGGGCAAGGCTGTGGATGTGTAGGGGGCACAGGGTACATGGGAAATTTATCCACGTCTGCTCAATGTTGCTGTGAACGTAAAATAGCTTTAAAATAATCTATTTTTAAAAAGTGTACTGTATGTTTAGCTACTGTGTACTTACACCTACACAGGCACTCTCCTTTTTCAGAAGAGAACTGTCTTGGATCGATTTTGCCACCTAGTGGCCAACTCGGGGAACTGTCAAACGCAAGACTGCCTTCCTTTTCGGAGGCATGGAAACTTGTAATATACCAGACTCTCTTTCAGGTATTCACAACTCACAGCTCAGCAAATGCCACTGAAGATAATTTCCTCCTCTATTCCTCTCCTTCTCCTCCTCCCCGTCTCCTCTTCTCTCCCCTTACAACCGCCGACTGCTGCTATTCTTTCTGTTCTCACACAAGGCAGTTCCGTCATTTCCACACCCTCTCCTTCTCCTTTTTCTCTTAAGTAGTCAACCCCTCACTCGAGTCAATAAAATTTATGTTTTTAGGAGTTATCAAACACACTGAAACCAATGTAATAAGGTCTAAAACTTTGTGGCACCCAGAACTGACCTTTTGTCAGAATCCCCACAGGGTTTAAAGAGGGTTTCTTCTCGCCTCTCAATTCGATCCGTTTTTCTCAATCACCAGTATTAAAGGCAACATTTAAAAATCACTTAAAATATTACGTTTACAGATGTATCTGCTGATATTTGTCAAAGGGAAACTAGTAAGGGCCTGGCTAGTGTGGCTCACTGGTTGAGCATGGACCCATGCACCAAGAGGTCGCTGGTTTGATTCCATCTCTGGTGGGGGGCATGCAGGAGGCGGCCAATCCATTTTCTTGCACGTCGATGTTTCTATCTCTCTCGCCCTCTCCCTTCTTCTCTCCCTAAAATCAATAAAGAAAATTAAAAAAAAAAAGTTCTTATCACATGAAAAACAATTTTTTGCAACTATGTATGGTGACGGATGTTAACTAGACTTATTGTGGTGACTGTTTTGCAAAATATACAACTATCAAATCGTTGTTGTACACCTAAAGCTAATATAATGTATATGTCAATTATACTTCAATAAAAATAATTTAAAAATAGAGCCTTATTTTAGTTAGAACACTCCACTACAAAGGAAATTAAAAAACGATGAATTTTTATTTTTTTTGGTTTTTTTCTTTATTGATTTTAGAGCGAGAGGAAGGGTGAGGGAGAGAGAGCTAGAAACATCGATGAGAGAGGACATCGATTGGCTGCCTCCTGCATGCCCCCCACTGGGGATTTGGCCCACAACTTGAGCATGTGCCATGACCGAGAATCGAACCGGCGGCGACCTCTTGGTGCATGGGTCGATGCTCAACCACTGAGCCACACCGGCCAGCCAATGATGGATTTTTATTTACAAAATCATCTTGGGCCAATGTGTAATACCCAGTTTCCTGTCAAAGTTCAAAGAATTCAGAACTTTGATAGGACTTTAAGCAGGATATATGATTCTATTTTGGGTACCCTGTTATCTGCCACTAATTCACATGCCTATTTTTACCAAGAGGTCTAATCCTAGGGATTCATGATATCTTCAGAACTGGAGTGTCTGCAAAAAGTTAAGTTTTAAAACATGAAGTTTGTAGCGGATGTAAGATTAAGAAAATAACTAAATCTCTTAAGACAACAATTTTTAGATGGTTCTACATCCCCCAGGATCTCTTATCTGATTTAAGCTCCTTAGTAAATCAAAATATTTGTTCTAAAGTTGACAACAAACTTGGAAGGTTTCAACAGATGGGATCTTAAATAGCTCTGAGATACTTCAGATTGTGTGAAACAAAACAAAAAATAACTATACATTTTCCAAGATTTTATAAAATTATAAAATACTATTATTTATTTAATTATCGACTTCTGCCTAACCTTGTTTACAGAAATACTTCTGAGACCAGCGTTTATGATTGCTGAGACAGCATACACTTACAGTCGTTCCTCAGTATCCACAGGGAATTGTTTCAGAATCTTCCACGGAGAGCAAAATCTGCAGGTGCTCAAGTCCCTTATGTAAAATGACATATTTGCATATAACCTATACACATCCTCCTATATACTTTAAATAATCTCTAGATTTCTTATAATGCTCAGCACAGTGTAACTGCTATGTGAACAGTTGTTACATTGTATTGTTTAGGGAATAATGATCAGAAAATAAAGCCTGTACGTGTTCAGTACAGCAACCATCTTAGGCCTAATATTTTCGTTCTGCAGTTGGACGAATCGGCCGATCTGGAACCTGCAGGTTCAGAGGGCCAACTGTACGACTTGGGCACGATTCCGAAAGCTCCTGATTCCAGTTTATCAGGGATATAAGTGCTCTGTTTTACTGTGGCTCTTCGCAGACAGCATTCTTTCTAATACCATCACACCTGCCGTTTTCTCCATCGGCTCCTCGTCCCTGATCAAGTTGTGTCTGTGGTTTGGGAAGATGGTGAAAACAGAGAATTCTATTGCCTCTGTCCCCCACCCCCACTCCCACTTATAGCTCAGTGACAAATACAGGGATCTCCATCCTTGATGGATTTTTAGGATATCGCACCTTCTGTCTGTAGTGCTCAACGCAACCTATGAAAGCATGCTTGCATTAAGCTCCGGAACAGGCCTGAGCTCCCACATATTTCATAATAATATTTCCTCTTCTCCACACCCACACGACCAAGCAATAGCTGCAAATCCTTTTGACTGAGTAATTGATCATTCATGGGAGGCATCCTTAGGTGCTCAGGGTCTAGTTTTGTTCCCCACGGAGCTCCAGGTTGGGACCACCATGGAACAGGCCTTGTCAGCTCCTTTACCTGGAATGAACCTGGCCCTTAGCAATGAGGACTAAGCAGGTGACACTAGTCAGCAAGCAAAGTATCTGAGTGGCCTTTAAAGACTGCTATGTCTTAGGGTTTCTCAGCCCTCTTCTCCTCAGGATATTCATTCTAATATCTTCAGTTTCTATATATATATTGATGGTGATCAATTCCATCATGTCAATCCAAAACTCTCTGCTGAGGTTTAGTTCCACATAACCAGCAGGCTCCCGGCGTCGCATCCTGGCTCTCCTTGGCTCCTCTGTGGGATTCCTCATCACCTCCCCCCTCCCAGAGTGCTGCAGTTTTAGGAGGCGGTTCCTACCCAGTGAGGGACACAGCAGCCACCAGATTTCTCCAAGCGAGGATCAGACTCGTCCTCATTTCCTACGTCACCTCCCACACGCACAGCTATCCCTTCGCTCTCTATCTTCCTCAATGTTTCCAGAATTCATTGAATTCTTTTCCCGTCCACTAGCACTCTCTTGACCTTCACTGGCTCTCTCAGAGCCTTCCTACACTAACTCCGGTCTTCTCATCCCTTCCCAGTTCTCTACGTGCGGCCAACACACAATTTGGACCATATCGCTTCCCTGCTCGAACTCTTTCCAGAGTCCTCACAGGACACTCTAAATAAATACCCTCCCAGCAACCGACAGCTCTCAGTCCTCCAGCCCCACCCACCCTCCTCCTAAGTTGTACTTGGCTGACTCCTGTTGAGTGTTAGGGTTGAGTTTGCTTATTTCCCTGGGAAACCTTCCCTGCATTCCCCAGACCAGGTCCACTGCTCCTTGTTCCCACAGCTCCTCGGGCTCACCCTTCACAGCGCTGGTACTATTTTACATTTACCCGCTGGTCGTCATCACACTCGAAGTGCCTGGGTGGAGGGAACCGTGTCTAGTTCAGCATCGCAGTACAGGTGCCCAGTAGGCATTCTGCAGGCAGTATGGGTGAGTTAATGAATTGATCCACCTCCACCAAAAGCATCGTCACCGATAGGAGTTGGTGTCTGTGGACGTGCCCTGCAGCAACAGAATAAAACGCAAAATGGGAAAATCTTACATTGTGAGCCATTAATGGAAACATTTGAGTCTTGCCATATTCAGAAGGTATTAGAATGAACCCTATCAAAAGGTCAAGTGATTAATGCATTTATTAACAAACAAGTAATGAGGCCCTTTTGGGTGGCAGGCCTTGGAAATACTGAGGTGATTAGGGCTGTGACGTTCTCCAGGAGGCAAAGCCGAGCGGCTGATGGACCCCCAGAATGCTAAAGCCCAGGAGACACACAGGAAATCCAGTTCAGCCCCCTCCTTTTACAGAGGAGATCTAGGCGATTTCTACAGTGTCTTCCACTTTCAATAGTTGTATCAAAAGAGAAGAATTTTCTGGTTATAAACCCACACTTTCCCCAAGTCAATTAATCTACTTCCTTAAAGGAGAACATTGTATCAGTGATGCTATGGAAACATTGTCGCCAGAAGCTCACCTTGGAAAGGAAAATGAGCGTATGGTCTGCCAAAGCTGCTGGAAGGGTAAATTTCTGTCTGCAATCTTGGCATCATAAACGCTTTACGGACAAGAAAAAAAACAAAAACAAACAAACAAACCAAAAACTGTTTCCATGAAACAGTTAAACAATAATCGTTAATTAAAATCACCAAGCTGTGTTTGCAGGAAATGGGAAGAATTTGATTACCCAGTTGTCTGACTCAGCCATCTCACTGGCCAGAAACTGGTTTTCAAGGAGAGACTGGTATTATCAAATTAAGACAGAATGAGTCCTTCATGGACATTTTAGGAGTGAGACGGCCGTTGGTGCACACTTGGGTGTCGGTGTCAGGCAAAGAGCGGCCAGCTGGTTTGCATCAGGTGAGACGTGAGGAAGTGGCCGGTCAAAGACTGTTTTTCTTGGACGAAGCAGGCCGTATTCCCAGGGTGTGTGCCCCGCCATCGGAGACAGGCGGAAGGCAGCCTAGAATTAAAAGGTTGAAAATATCTGCATCTCCAAGTAGGAAAACCAGAAATGCTCAGTGATGGAGGACAGTCGATGCCTTAAATATCTGTTTCATTGACATGTCACCTGTTTCCTGGAGCTCGGGACAGCCATAGGTGGGGTTTCACATGTTTTGTTTTTATATTTAGAGGATCGTTGAGCTTAGAAGACCTCACATGTGCAAAAAGTTATACTCTAGAGGTTAAATAGATTAATCATTTGGTGATGGTTGCTATATTAGTATAGCATTACACAGATATACATTTTTACGTATGTGTACACATACATTATATATATGTATTACTATTATATGTACATATATACATTATTATAAATACTGGGAGCAATTTTATTAATAAATCAGACTATTCCTCAGTCAAATTTTGGACATGGGTGTCCCTTTCTAATTTTATAGTTCATGAGGGAGAGGAAAAAAATCCTTTTCTTTTTTTGGTTGTTTACTAGAGTAGCAAAGACACCATTCCTCCAAGCAGAAAACTTAAGAGCTGCATCTCATCTCAGTGATCCAATCAGCTCGCAATCTGTGTGTTGATCTCATGTGATCTGGGCTGGAATGCAGTGGAATTTAAGTGAGGCACACTCACCACGGAGAGACTCCCAAACCCTGCATTTTCTAATTAAGTAAGCACCGAGGCTTGGATGATAGATGACAGGAACAAACTGTCTAGGCAGGCATTGTGATGTGCTTTTTACATTTTTGTTTAATATGTTTTTATTGATTTTATAGACACAGAAAGGAAGGGAGAGGGAGATAGAAACATTGCTGTGAGAGAGAAACATTGATCGGCTGCCCACTGAACGCCCCCTACTGGGGATCGAGCCTGAAACCCAGGCATGTGCCCTGACTGGGAGTCGAACAGGGACCTCTCAGTCCATGAGACAACGCTCAATCCACTGAGCCACATCTGCTGGGCGAAATTTTTTTAAACTATTATATGTTATGCTATTATAGAAATATATAGGATTTTGAATTTGTTTACAGATACAGTTTTCTCAAATTTGGGGTTATGACCCCAGTTTCACAGTCGAGGGGACATAGCGTGTACATAAGCTGCCCGAGGTCTCCCTGCTGGTCGGTAGGGGAGCCAGGGCTAGAAGGCACAGTCTGACCCCAGAGCCTGGACTCCTTCCTCCATCACACACTCTCTTTAACCCTGTTAATCCTCCTCCTCCAAACCTGCCCACCCCCAGCATTAGCAGAGTGCCCAGCCTACGACGCTTACTCACCAGCTCCCCGTGGCACTGAGGTGAGCCGAGTGTGGACCTGGTCACCACATCCAGTGAATGGGCTGTCACAGGCAGTAGCAAAGCCACGCAGACCAAGAGGCGCAAGTGGACCTGAATGCCGCACACAGCCTCCCTCCCCACGCCCAGCCCGAAGAGAAAACTTCAGCAGGACCCCAAATACCTCTGCGTAAGCAGGACCGAGCATCCAAAGCCAGCATTCCCAGCTCACTTGAGAGGTGGCTAGGAATGAATTTGGTTCCAACTGAGCAGAAATTCAATGTTGGCATCCGCTCAGCTCAGAAAGAAGGTCAGTTGTTGAAAATGATGTCCCAGGGAAAGGCTGAGTGTCACAGGTGATTATCTTCAAACCTCCTAGCCTCCTGAGTGAGCCAACATTGGTTTTAGAGTGCGTTTGTCTGAGCCTTGCTTAGCCTCGTTCCCAGCTTGGTTGTTACATTCGCAGAGTTTACTCCCATGAGCCGTGCCATCCGTTTTCCCCAGCTCACTGAAAAATCTCATTTCCCTACTGCAGTGAGTCTCTGTGCTCCCCCAGCACCTCCCTCTGGGGCAGAGAAGCCATCATTCTCTTTGTTCAAACGAAGGCGGCCAATTATGGATTTTTGTGCTTGGAATTCTGAAACATGACATTGAGACAGGCTTACTGTCATCCATAGGTCCCTAGGGCATGATCTAATTACCAACAGATTACAGAAAACTTTGGAGTAAAGGCTCTGTATCAACCAGAGACATCAATAAAGGAGCATCAGCTCCTAAGGCAGCGTTTATCGGACACCAGAGTGTTGGATATGCCACAGTGTGGCAACAGAGGGGTGGAGTCTCACAGCTGGGTGGGGCCAACTTCCCATCTGTTGTGGTGAAGCCATGAAGAAGACCCGGGTCTGTCCTGCTCACATTCCAACAAAGACAAACAGGTCCTGTCTACCTTTCACTGGGGGCAGCAACAAGTTCCCAGAGGGGAGCCGAGTTGAGAGGACGCTGGTTGTCAGGTATGGAGAAGGAGGGAAAAGAGCAATGATGAACCCCTTATAATGGGAGATCTTGGAAGGGAGGTTTGAAGACCAGCTCTGTTGGGAGCCAACCCATCAGTGGCCAGACCATCCTCCCACACGTCTTCACTGGGGAACTGGAGGTGACTTCTCCCTAGGGAGAGTTACGTGACCCGTCATCTGGGTACCACCCAGTACAAGGGCTTTGTCTACTCTTACCTCGGCTCCCCTTGGAATAGTTGGCTGGCTGAACATCCCAACCCGTGACCTTCCTGGATCCTGGCAATCCTGACGTAGGAAATGCACAGTGCATTGCCCTGTCCCAGACTAAGCCTGCGGCTGATTCTTATGTCACTTTGAATGTTTGTGGTTGGAAAAACTGGTCTCTGCGACTCTGGAGTGACGCACTGAAATGCTAAGTATTATTAAAAAGAAAGAAAGAAAGAAAGAAAGAAAGAAAGAAAGAAAGAAAGAAAGAAAGAAAGAAAGAAAGAAAGAAAGAAAGAAAGAGAGAAAGAAAGAGAGAAAGAAAGAAAGAGAAACTGACCATTTGTTGAGTACCATTGTCATTCATGCATTCATTCAGGCAGTGTTTATTGAGTGCCTACCACGTTGTGTGGTGCTGTCCTAGGTACTGGTGATACAGCAGTGAGAAAACAACCCTTTTGCCCCCAAAACCAACCAAACACTCCAAAATCCCTGACCTCAGGGAAAGACAAGAAGATTAGCTAAGACTATAGACTATAATATGCTAAAGGATGTTAAGCTCTATGGGGAAAAATGAGGCATGGAGCAGGAGGGACAAGGGATTTGTGTGAGGGGTGGGGCTGCACTCCTGGAAAGGTTAGCCAGGAAAGGACTTCTGGGCAGGCAACATTGGAGTCAGGACCAGAAAGAGGTGAGGGAGCCAGTCATAAAATCCACGTAGGGAAGGCCATCCTGGGCCAATAAAAATGCAAATGCGATGTCCTGAAGCCAGAGTGTGATGGAATATGCCAGGGACACCAAGAGGCCAGAGTGGCAGGGCTGAGTGAGGGAGGGGCAGAGCAGTAGGAAACAGGGTCAGAGAGGTAATTGGGGAAGGGGGGAGCAGGGAGGAGGCAGGACAGAGTGGGAGGATTTTTAGGCTATTGAAAAATAGTGGCATTTATTCTGAGGGAGATGAGCGTCCATGACATCTGGGATATAGAAAATTTTCATTTAATACATTTTTGTGTGAGCGAATATAAAGAATGCAATGGTATGGCTAACTTTTCTAGGATATGGAAGTAACCTGGTGCCCATTTAGGTAGAAGTACATGTCTAGGAAAGGGTTATTGGAAGTGTGGTGTTTATCTGCTGTGAATTTGCATCTTGCCTCTTTCTGCCCCTGATGTGCCTACATCTCACTCCCTGACTTGTTTACACCTGTTCCCATGTCCTCTACTCAGAGACCCTCTGTGACTGCTCTGTGTGAAAGATGCCTCCCACCTCTCTCTAGTCCCCTCTCCTGTTTTATTTTACTTTAATTTTTTTTCTGTTTTATTTTTCTTCAAAGCACGTAGCATGACCATCACTATAGTATAGCTGGAAGTCAACGGGAGGGCTGTCTTCTATTTTATTTAAAAATTTTTTTTCTTTATTGATTTTAGGGAGAGAGAGAGAAAGAGAGAGATAGAAACATCGATGAGAGAGAACATCGACTGGCGGCCTCCTGCATGCCCTCCACTGGGGATTTGGCCCACAACCTGGGCATGCGCCCTGACCGGGAATCGAACTGGCGACCTCTTTGCGCATGGGTCGATGCTCAACCACTGAGCCACACCGGCTGGGCTAATGTCAGCACTTTTAGACCACTGTGTTGGTAAAGGAGATACAAAGAAGGATGTGAGCCCCATTGAGCCTGCTTTAGAGTTGCAGAGCAGGGTTTCTGAGCGCAGGCTGTGAGGTCACGGGGCTAAGCGTCAAGGGTTTGACATCGACAGTAGCCAGCTTTCAATGGAGAAGACAGGCTGGTGCTCCGGGTGGGGCTGTGCTCTGAAAGTCAGAAGACCTTGTTTTGTTCACTGCTCAGCCCTCAACCAGCTGCATGACCTTTGCCATTCTGGGCCTCAGTTTCCTCACGTGTGAACTGAGACGAGAGACCTTTTCAACCCTTTCCATTGCTACACAAATCCTACAGGAGAATTTACTTACAGCTGAAGTGGTACAGGAGATCTTTCTGGAGAATAAAGAATGTGAACTCACTGTTCAGGCTCAGAATCCAACTATCTGAAATTATTTTTTGGCCCGGCCAGTGTGGCTCAGTGGTTGAGCATCGACCCATGCACCAAGAGGTTGCCGGTTCGATTCCCAGTCAGGGCACATGCCCAGGTTGTGGGCCAAACCCCCAGTGGGGGGCATGCAGGAGGAGGCCAATCGATGTTCCCTCTCATCTATGTTTCCATCTCTCTCTCCTTCTCCCTCCTCTCTCTCTAAAAATCAATACAGAAAAAAAATTAAAAAATAAATAAATAGATAGCCCTGGCCAGTTTTGCTCAGTGGTTAGAGTGTCAGCCTGCGGACCAAAGAGTCCCGGGTTCGATTCCAGCCAAGGGCACTGGCCCCGGCTGGGGTTGTTCGGGTGGTAACCAGTCGATGTGTCTCTCTCACATCAATGTTTCTCTCTCTCTCTCCCTCCTGCTCTGTCTGAAGATAAATGTAAAAATATCCTCTGATGAGGATTAAATTAATTAATTAATTAATTAATCAATTAATTTTTAAAAAATGAATAAATAAATAAAATTATTTTTTGGACAAATCTCCAAAGAAGAGGTACCCATAACGCATTAGTTTCCTTGAGCTGCTATAACGACTGACTACAAACTCTGTGGATTGCAACAACAGAAATTTATTCTCCACAGTTCAGGAGGCCAGACGTCTGAAATCAGGGTGTTTGCCGGCTGTGTTTGCTCCAGAAGCTCTAGGATGGGATCCCGCCTCGTCTCTTGGCAGTCCTTGACCTGGGGCAGCCTAACTCCAGTCCCTGCCTGTTGACACATGGCCTTCTCCTCCTGTCTGTGTCTTCCCTTCTGTCTCTTATAAGCACGGTTGTCATTAGACTTAGGGCCCCACGTATATAACCCAGCATGATGTCAAATCGAGGTCCCTAATTTAAGTACATCAGCAAAGATTCCTTCTTCAAACAAACTCACTTTCACAGGTTCCAGGGGTTAGGACATTGACACATATTTTGGGGAGGTGGGCACCATTTAATCTATGCTACACCTGGCTGATGGTAAACACCCCAGCTTTCTTACATAGATCAAATGTGCTCCTGTTCAAAAGGTAAGGACTTTGATGCGAAATGTAATGCCACCTAGGGGGAGTTTTGGAAATTTGGAAGTAATAGTGAATGGCGCACTACTTACCGGCAGAGTGGGCAAGGATCTGGGATGCTCACTGTGTGGGATATTTCCTCTTAAAGAAGAGCTGGCCTATGTTTTATTACAAATTCTCCAAGTCCTACCCAACTTGCGTATGTCCCCAAAGACATTGATGTAGATGAAAATCTGTTTATAAGTATTGGTTCGAGAACACTTCTCTATGTCATCCACAACCAGGAGGTTATGTCATGTGTGAATTTCATTTTAGAGTAGGAGAAAGGGTGAAAACTCACTTATGTATAAAAAGAAAACCTAGGATGTTTTTCTCAAATCTTTTGAGTGAATTTTTTATTTTATCAGTATTTCCTAAAGTAATTCCAGTTGTCAGCCTCTCCCGAGTGATGCAGCTGGGACTTACTGTAGCTCATGGCAGTGTCTTGGAAAGGTGTCGGGACTCCTGGGGTGGGAACCAGGATACTATGTAGTGAGACCTCTTTTCTGAAGTCCTGTGAATTGGGGGTAGACGTGGTGCCCAGCCTCTCTGAAACCTACTTTTCCTATCTTCAAACAGGAATGTCAAATGGTACCGTGGATGGAAATGGGATTCTACCTTGTCTAGCCCCACAATGTGATCTGAACTGATTTGTGTGTGTGTGTGTGTGCATGCCCTTAGCGGGAACCGAACCCGGGACTCTCTGGTCCGCAGGCCTACGCTCCAACCGCTAAGCCAAACCTGCCAGGACTGATCCAAATTCTTAACTGGGCAGGTCATAATGGTTAGTCACACCCCAGGCATATAACTTTTTAGTAAAAGGTTTATCTTTTGTTTCAAGCAAGCTTGTCCACTGTTTCTGTGCATCTAGGTTTACACACCTTTGAAATACACTGTAACCACCCTCAAGATAGCATCTAACCTTGTTAACTATCCTGTAGTCCAACCCTGCCTTGCTTTCTCCAGTCTTCCTTAAGTTCCCACCTTAATGTCAAATTCATAAAAGAAACAGCAAAACTGTCAATCTCTGCAGCATTCGAGATCTTGGTGCCCAGCATATGTCATTAGTTTGGCTCAAATAAACTCTTATGAAAAAAACAAACAAGCCCAGCCGATGTGGCTCAGGGCTGGAGGAAGCCAACTGATGTTCTCTCTCATCGATGTTTCTATCTGTCTCTCCCTCTCCCTTCTTCTCTCTCTAAAATCAATAAGGAAAGAATATTTATTTTATTTATTTATTTTGGTTAATCCTCACCCAAGAATATTTTTCCATTGATTTTTTTTTTTAGAGTGGGAGGAAAGGAGGGAGAGAGAGAGAGTAGAGAAACATTGATGTGAGAGAGACACATCAATTGGTTGCCTCCTGCACGAGGACCCTGACCAGGGCCAAGGATAGAAACTGCAACCCAGGTACGTGCCCTTGACTGGGAATAGAACCTGAGACCCTTCGATCCTCGGGCTGATGCTCTGACCACTGAGCCAAACCAGCCACGGTGGAAAAAATATTAAAAAACAAAAACAAAAGAGGAATGTCACGCATCAAGTCTCTGTTGTTTACAAATTCATCTAAATGCCTAAATAAACAAATTATGAGAATATCCCTAAGTATTAATTGGCTACTGAGAAGTGGACACCCTCTGAGCAGAAGTAACGCTCAGCGAAGCTGATGTCGGTCTCTGTTCCCCTGCGACCAGTGCAGGGGGTTGGAGATAAGCAAGTGGGGGAGGACAATGATGCACACTTCCAAACCAAACTCTCCAGGGGTGCTCCTATGTGACCCCTATTATTGACATCTGTTCTCTCCTCAGACTGAGTGTCAAAACAAGGTCTCTTGGAAGAACTGGAAGAGGATTGCAAGGGAACCAGCCCGAGGAATGCAGCTCCTGGTGTGTGGCGGCCTTCAGATGGAATCCCTGCCAGAGCCTGAAAGACGACAACGTTGAGCCTCGGACCACATCTTCCCGAGCACTCCCCTCTGTCCTCAATGTCTTTGGTCCTTGCAGTGCCAACTCTGCTTTATTGCCTGTGTCTCCCCTTGGAACTCTCTTCCCTCAGATGTTCTCATGCCTCATACTTCATGTTCCCTTCTTTCCTGGCTTCCTTATATAAAATAGTACCCCCAGCCCGGCCAGTGTTGCTCAGTGGTTGAGCATTGACCCATGCATCAAGAGGTTGCTGGTTCGATTCCTGGTCAGGGCACATGCCTAGGTTGTGGGCCTGATCCCTAGTGGGGGGGCATGCAGGAGGCGGCCAATTGATGTTCTCTCTCATCAATGTTTCCATCTCTCTCTCCCTCTCCCTCTCTACAATCAATAAAGAATAAAATAAAATAAAATAAGATAGTAACCTCAACCAATCATATTCCTTTACCCTACTTTATTTTTCATCACAACGCTTGGAATTACGTTGCATGTGTATTTGCTAATTTGTTTACTGCCTCTGTCTTCCACCGGAACATAAGACCCACAAGGGCAGGGGCACTGCCTCGTTCATTGCATTATCCTCGGTGCCTATAGAAAAACTGGCACATCATGAGCTCCCAGGAAATATTTGTTAACTTTTGCGTTTCATGCTTTCTTTTTTTTTTTTTTATCCTCACTCGAGGACATTTTTTCATTTTTTGTTCAGATAGAGTGGGAGGGAGAGAGAGGAAGAGAGAGAGAGAGAGAGACATCGATGTGAAAGTGACACATCGAGTGGCTGCCATCCGCACAACCCAACCAGGGCTGGGGACAAACTGCAACCGAAGTACATGCCCTTAGCGGGAACCGAACCCTGGTCTCTCTGGACCGCAGGCCGATGCTCTAACCGCTGAGCCAAACTGGCCAGGGCGTTTCACGCTTTCTTAATTGTGTATTTTTCATCAGAGCTAGAGTGCCAGGTTGGTACTGGTTCCGTGAGTTTCTTTGCATGTGTTCTTTGTGATTTAAATGATGCCTTTCTCTAGGGCCAAGAGCTTTGCTTTCCACTTTTATTTTACTTTCTGAATTTCCTTTTGATAATTAATAAATATCTTTGATCAGCTTTTATTAGTTCCATCCAAGCAATGTGTCAGTCATGGCTTAATGGACTAACTAGAAGTTTGGCTACATAGTATGCTAGGCTTTGAAGCCTCCACACAGGGCTCAGCTAATTCACTATATAAAATTTGCAACCATAGACCACTAAACACGGACAAGCCGGGCTGGTTGGCTCAGTGGCTGAGCATTGACGCATGCACCCAGAGGTTGCCCATTTGATTCCCGGTCATGGCACACGCCCAGGTTGTAGGCCTGATCCTCAGTGGGTAGCATGCAGGAGGCAGCCAGTCGATGTTTTCTGCCATTGATCTTTCTAACTCTCTCCTTCTCCCTTCCTCTCTCTCTAAAAAATCAATAAAGAAAAAAAAAATTATTTTAATTCCATTAAAAATAAATAAATAAACACAGGCAAGATTAATAGTACACTATAAGGAGATTTGCAGCAGATAATGGAAACTAGGGGACCCTGAATTGTTTATTATTTATATTATGTTAGAAAAAAAAGTGGTTATTGCCCTGGCCGGTTTGACTCAGCGGTTGGAGCGTCAGCCTGCGGACCAAAGAATCCCGGGTTCGGTTAGGGGCACGTACAAAAAAAAAAAAAAAAAAGAAAAGAAAAAGAAAAAAAGTGGTTACTGATTACTACAATGTAATTAATGCTTACCAGCTATGGAAGATATAAATCCATGGGGGTAATGATCTTGTCTGTCTTGTTCTCCTCTGTTATCTTCAGGATCTAACAGCATCTGGTATATAGTTGGGGTTCAAAAAATGTTTTGAATGCATCACTGAATAAAAAAAATAAGTACTGTCATTGGGGAAGGGGAGGAGGATACTCTGGAAATTAGTGCTGGTAATATTTCTTATGCTTTTCTTTCATGTTTCTATTGTCAGCAAAACAATTCAGAGCCCTAACTCCTTATGCTTACTGATATATTTTATCTTACATTTAGTAATCGTTAAAAAAAAATTATTTATTTATTTAATGAAATTTAAGTAACAATATCAACCATCAAGTGATACTAAGAAAAAAAAAAGAAAAAAGGATGAATTCTTCAAGTGTTGCTTTTAAAATTTTCTCACAATGCCCTTGCTGGTTTGACTCAGCCGTTAGAGCATCAGCCCGAGAACCAAAGAGTCCTGGGTTTGATTCTGGCCAAGGGCACGTACCTCAGTTGCGGTTCCTCCCCGGCCCCAGGTGGATTGTGCGGGAGGCAACCAATCGATGTGTCTCATATTGATGTTTCTTTCTCTCTTCCTTCCTCCCTCTCTATCTGAAGATAAATGGAAAAATATCCTCAGGTGAGGAAAAAATAAAATAAAATAAAATAAAAATTTCCCACAAAATTTTGTGCTAGAACAACAAAGCCTTCTTCACTTTGTGATCAACTTTTGCATTATGATCACTGTAGTTACAGTGATTCTCAACCTTTTTCATCTCATGGCACACATAAACTAATTTCTAAAATTCTGCGGCACACCAAAAATATATTTGTTGCTGATCAGACAAAAATAGGTATACTTTTGATTGATTTACAAAAAATAATAGTAATAGTAATTAACTATCCTTTTTGCTTCAAAGTGACTTTTTACAAACTGGGTGCCTATACTTGTATATAAAGATTTCTGGCCCGGCCCATGTGGCTCAGTGGTTGAGCATTGACCCATGCACCAAGAGGTCGCTGGTTCAATTCCTGGTCAGGGCATATGCCCAGGTTGTGGGCCAAATCCCCAGTGGGGGGCATGCAGGATGCAGCCAATCGATGTTCTCTCTCATCAATGTTTCTATCTCTCCCTCTCCCTTCCTCTCTGTCTAAAATCAATAAAGACCCCCCAAAAAATTTTTTTAAAGCATTTCTGGTACCAAGAGTTAACCAATCAGATGCAACCTTATTATGTGACGTGACCATTAAAAATTAAGCATTTATCACACTTAAAATACATTTAATTGGGGAGGATATTCCACGACTAAGGAGGGCAGAAAAAAATTAACAAATTTGGATTATGTATCAATAAAAACTTAGAAGTTTTTAAAAAACACATGCTGCATTTTTTCTTTTCTTTTTTTTTTTTAATTTAATTTGAGAACACTGGCATTGTTTTCTTATTTTTTAACTGATTTTAGACAAAGAAGAAGGCGGGGGGGGGGGGTGGTGAACAAATAAACAAAAAACATCCATCGGCTGCCTCCTGCACGCCCACAGCTGAGGATAGAGCCCAAAACCCTGGCATGTGCCCTGAGTGGGAATCGAACTGGTGACCTCTCCGTGCATGGGATGATGCTCAACCAACTGAGCCACACCAGCCAGGTCTTGCAGATATTTTTGATTGGCTGGCAATATGGAATGAACCAAAAGCATTTCCTGTTTCATAAGTCTTTGTATTAAATGCTTTAAAATTCAGATCTTAAATTAATATGACATCATTTTATTTTGCAAATAAAGCGCTCCTTTACGATTCAGCTGTGCGTCTCATCTCGCAGACACATTATACTTGTGGTCTATACCTTTGTTGTTGTTCTAGTCTAAACCTTCGTCTTTCTTCTAGATGTCTCCACATGTTATAGATCTTCTCAATTAGCAGGTGGTAGTATTCCTCTCGATTATTTGCAGATTCATACACTTCCCCTTCAGCCCTCAGGGCATATGCAATTAGGTTTTCCATCCTTCCGTCTTGTAAAGCCACAGGATCCGGAACAGGAAATATGGCTTGAACAAGTTGGTAAACAAAATCATTTCGAACATGCTGAGTAATATCTTCATGCCATTGTCTCCGAATTCCGGGATTGGGTGGCTGAGCTGCTGTTTGAAAGGGTTAATAATGTTTTAACAAAATTAAACTCCATTCTGACCAGCTATTCCTGCATGTAAACACCCAAGCAGTTTTCTAAAAACCCTGGGACTGACACTCAGAGGAACCATGAAGATAAGGGGTTAATGGTGGCCTTGGAAAACTTGGAGGGACCACAAAAAAGAAAGAGATTAATGATTGCCCTACTCTCCATAACAAGCTCATCTCATACCCTGCAACAAATTCTTCCCTGGCCTCCATAATGATAGAGGAGATAGGCCGCCATTTTAATCGAGCCACCATTTTAGAAATGATCTGACCCTTTCGCTTCCTGCTTCTGTAAGCTGTTACTGCTTTTGGGACAAAAGAAGGCCGCGTCCAACCTACTATAAAACTGGATGAGCCAGGCGGCTCGGGGCCCCAGAATTTGGAGACTGCCTCCTCTGGGCCCGCAAGCGTGAATAAAGGTATCGCTTCGCTTCCTCCGGTGTTCGGTCTGAGTCTTTCCCCTACAGTAACAGTTCGTATCAGCCCAGCCACCAAGTAAGCGGTGCGAAGAGAATGTGGGTTTTTTTTTTTAATGTAGTTTTTTTGTTTCTGCAGTTTGGGCCTATAAAAGCCAGAGAATAATGAGATTTCCAGGCTGGGCTCTTTTAAGGAGTCAGCCCGCCTGCACCCAGGCACATGCAATAAAGCCATTTTGCCCTACACTGGCCTTGCATTGTGGATGTGATCTCCTGCAGGCTCAGACCTTTTACTGTTGGCATAGGACCCAGGGAGGCCACATTGGCATTTTCATTCATCACTGGGTTTTGAGAATTTATGGCTGAATGCAACATGGAATCAGAAAGAATATTTGGCATTTGAATCCCTACACCTCCATTTTCTCCCATAGGACTAGCATTCATGTTGCTCACGGGCCACATGCCTTGGGGAGACTGCCCCGACCGCTGATTCTGCTGGTTCTTTGCTTGTACCTGGGGCTGGGTCGGCATCTGATTTACTTGACAGGGTCGTTCAAGGGCTATATTTCCTACAAAACAGTGTGTGGGCAGAAGGTGCCACATCAGCAGTATTTTGTATATGTCCTGCTTCTAAATCATTTGTTAGTTTCATAAATTATTCATTTGGGTTAATAGCTGGTCGGTATGAAGCCTACCAACTCTCAACATCAAAAGGTGATAACTAACACCCTCCTACTTTATTCTACAAAACCAAAATCAAGATTACTCTGACAGACCATGTTTATGCCTTATGGTAACACAAATGTATGCGTTAAGGTGACACACTTTGATTTTTTTTTTTAAAAAAGCATCTCTTTTAAATTGGTTTTAATTTTCAAGGGATTGGGGGAGATAGTGCCCAGCCCAAAGCGGCACTTTGTTATCAACGGAATTGTTACACTGCTCAACAAAACTCCCTTTCAAACCAGGCTGCACCACACACTGCTTTCCCTAGATCCAAACAAAACTTTAAAGCACATAGTAAATAACATATAAGGCCTTGTACTTTTCCCTCTTCTCCCAAGGAAGTCTAACTCCAAACAGGAAACTGCTTCTCAAGGGGTTCAACACAGAAATCCTATCAAACCCCAACCCAGTCCTCAGGGATTTCATATCTAAATGCCAACACTAGGGAGAAACGGAGTAAATACATACTCAAGCTTCTCTGTCCTTGAGGCATCCCTGGCAAGTTTTAGCTGGGGTTGGGGGGTGACTGCCTTTTCCAATCCCCCTCCCAAAATCTTTAAAAGCCAAATCTCTACAAAACCTCGCAGAAGATAAAGAAGTTGAAAGTGCTACTTTGTCAAGTTTTCTGATCACCCTCCCCCATGGGGGTAAGAGGAAGGGGCTGGGAAGAGAGGGAAGCCGGGGGCTGAGTGAAGCCGGGGAGGGGCGAGGAGAGGGCCCGGGCCCCCCTCCCCCCTCCCCCACCTTTCCCGGGAGCAGCGAAAAGGCGGGAGGGGCGCGCGGGAGGAGAACCCGCGGGGAGAGCCAGGTGGAAGGCTGGACCAGGAGGGGCGGAGGGAGGGCTCCAGGTGGCCGCGCAGGGGCTGACCCCCGCCCGTCCCTTCCTCGCGGAGACCGAGAAGGGGAACCGCCTTCCCGGATCGGGAGGGTCGGCGGGGCGGTGGGACGCGCCCCCTGAGTTTCTTACCCAGCCTGCGGAGCACCTCGAGGAGAAACCGGCGCGCAGCTCTGGTGAAAGGACGCGGGCCCCTCGGTCTGTCCCGTCTGCGCCGCCCGCGAGGAAGAGGCGGCGGATTTACCCCCCTGGCTCGCTCCCGCAGGGGGATGGGACCTGCCGGTTCTTCGCCTCTGGGTGCACCCGGCCCTCGCACCCGCTGCATGCCTGCTGCTCGAGAGCGCGACGCCTGAGACTGAGTGGGAGACCCGAGCGAGGCCGGGAAGGTGTCGGGGTGGGGCCCGCGAGGAGGAGGCAAATTTCGCCAGAAGCCCTCATTCCCCCTGTCCCTCCCGCCCCGCTGCTTGCCGGCTCCCACTCGGGCTTTCCCACGGCCCCGGGCTTCCCCAGGTGCGGTGACGTCACGCGTCCAGGTGCGGCGAGCAGATGAAGGAGGAACTGCGGTTAGTCCTCCGCGCTCCAGTTGGGAACATCTGGGAGGGAGGTTTTGCACGGTTTGTGGCCTCGGATGAATACAGAGTTTTTGCTGATAGGGAAAGTGAGCCTGGGCTGCCCCACTTTCCGAGGCGGCGGGGCGGTGGTGCAGAGCAGCAGGCTCCGGGGGACCTACAGGAAAAGAGGCGGCGAGACAGAGAACGACCCGCGTGCTTTCCAGCTTCGGGGCGCAGCTGCCACCCGGGCCCCGCCGGTTACCTTGCAAAGTTCCTTACGAATGAGGAGCATGTCTTCCTCGGAAAAAACCCAAGCACAAAATAAATTCTATATTACAGGAGTAAATTATTGGCTTCCTTGAAGACAACCTTAAAACCCCTTTTTCACTTTTAGAAGTGTAATTTGTCACATGATGCGGGAAGGAGGGTATGCATGATTTGAAACATTGCCAGGCATTTTTTTCTATCCTCAGCATGAGGAAGGGTACAGAACTATTGTAATCAAACAGCCTTTCTTAGAGTTAGAAACAAGTATAATGAATTCAGCCAGCTTTCCCCCCCTCAGTGTAAGTATACCCAGTCGCCAGATAGATGGGTGTGACGGCAACATTTGTTGAATGCCAACTACTGTGCCTAGTGCTTTTTAAAGAAAATGTCATTGAATTCGAACAATTATGTATTACTGAAACTGCCTTGCCCTTTGAAACCAGGCAGACCTAGGTTTCTGAAACTCAGCACAGCCATTTACTTTTTGTGGAACCTCGGATAAATTAACTAACCCCCTGGACTTCAGTTTCTTCAGTCTTTTGGAAAAAAGTCTTTGCAGTGCAAAGCACAGTGTCTGGCACATTGTAGCAGTCTTGCAAATATCCACTCCCCCATCTCCTATAGGCCTGCCTTTGCCATCTTTTAATTCCTTTATGACTTCTAAAATGTTACATATGGTACTTTTATAACAAGGATTGCCAGTCACAATCAGAAGCCAAAAAGGAGAAAAGAAAATAATTTAATATGCACACCTAAACAAGATGTACGTGTTGTATTGAAACCATAGAATATATTGTGCCTTTTTCACTCAACAAATATTTGAGTATCATGTTCATCATCCCCTACCAAGCAAACAAACAAATGAAAACAAACAAAAACTGAAGTACAGCCCCTATCCTCAAAGATTTTACATTCTAACTAGGAAGTGACACATTAACACAGTTTATTAACAGTATGAGAGACAGAGGGTCAAATGCCTGAGAATTTAAAGGAAAATAAATTACTATGGGTAAGGCAAACTTCAACAAGAAGGTATAAATTGAACTAAAGCTTGGAGGAAGGCAATAATTTCAACCTGGAGGAGTTCCGAAGTGAAGACTGGAGGTGGATACACAAAAGGAACATTCCTACCCCGAATAGCCACAGCAATCTTAAAAAAGAAGGACAAAGTAGGTGGGATCACAATACCAGATATCAGATTATACTACAGAGCTACTATAATCAAAACAGCCTGGTATTGGCACAAGAACAGGCATATAGACCAGTGGAACAGAACAGAGAATCCAGAAATTGACCCAAGACATTATGCTCAACTAATATTTGACAAAGGTGGCAAGAGCATACAATGGAGCAAAGACAGCCTCTTTAATAAATGGTGTTGGGAAAATTGGACAGCTACATGCAAAAAAATGAAACTAGACCATCAACTTACACCATACACAAGAATAAACTCAAAATGGGTAAAAGACTTAAATGTGACTCGTGAATCCATAAAAATCCTAGAAGAAAATGTAGGCAACAAAATTTCGGACATCATACGCAGCAGAATCTTCACTGATACATCACCTAAGGCAACAGAAACAAAGGAAAAAATGAACACATGGGACTACATCAAACTCAAAAGCTTCTGCACAGCAAAAGAAACAACCATCAAAACGGAAAGAGAACCCACTGTATGGGAGACCATAATTGCCAATGATACATCAGATAAGGGGTTAATCTCCAAAATATATAGAGTGCTCATACAACTCAACAAAAGGAAGACAAAGAACCCAATTAAAAAATGGTCAGAGGAACTAAATAGACACCTCTCCAAACAGGACATACAAATGGCTAAGAGACATATGAAGAAATGCTCAACATCACTAATCATCAGAGAGATGCAAATTAAAACAACAATGAGGTATCACCTCACACCTGTCAGAATGGCCACCATCAACAAATCATCAAACAGCAAGTGTTGGCGAGGGTGTGGAGAAAAGGGGACTCTAGTCCACTGCTGGTGCAGCCACTGTGGAAAACACTATGGTGTTACCTCAAAAAATTAAAAATTGAATTGCCATTTGACCCAGTGATCCCACTTCTAGGAATATACCCTAAGAAACCTGAAACACCAATCAGAAAGAATATATGTACTCCCATGTTCATAGCAGCACTATTCACAATAGCTAAGATCTGGAAACAACCCAAGTGCCCATCAGTGGATGAATGGATAAAAAAGCTGTGGTACATATACACAATGGAGTACTATGCAGCTGTAAGAAAGAAAGATCTCTTATCCTTTGAGACGACATGGAGGGACCTCAAGAGTATTATCCTAAGCGAAACAAACCAAGCAGAGAAAGAAAAATATCACATGATCTCACTCATTTGTGGAATATAATAAACATAACAGTGTGGGGAACAGGGTAGACCCAGAGATGTGAACGTAGGGTACAGACTGACAACCCCCAGAAGAGGGGGTAGGGGGGGAGGGAAGAGATAAACCACAGAACTTATACGCATGTATGCATAACTGATGGACATGGACAACAAAGCTGGGGAAGGGGTAGAGGGATGGGGAGGAGGGTGTCAATGGGGAAAAAAGGAGAAACATCTGTAACAAAAATAAATTAATAAAAAATAAAAATAAAAAAATAAAAAAAAATAAAAAAAAAATAAAACCTTATGGTGAGTAACAGAAAAAAAAAAAAAAAAAAAAGGAACATTCCTGAGCCTTAAAGAAATATGTGTGACTCAGCCGCCCATAAGCAAGTAAACCATTTCAGATTTAGAAGAATGAAGCTGGTGGGAAACAAAAGAAAATTCATGAAAGGAGACAAAGAATAATCTAGTTTATTGGAAGAGCACTAAATTCTTAGGTCTCTAGAATCGTAGACATTTCAAGAAGAAAGGCCAATGAATAGAACTGAGTAGAAGTCAAGGAAAACTAATAATGAAAAAAGACCACTGGATTTGATAATGTTACCTTTGAAAGTATGATTTCATAATATATATTTAACTATATATTCAGGATATATAACAGAAAAGTTAAAAGTCAGTTAAAGGTTGACTGAGTGATGGGGAGTGGAGGCCACAAGGAGATAAGGTGACCACATTTTCTTAACCAGAAGTCAGGTCATAAGATCTGACAACAAGATAAAAAACCATTTAGCCCTGGCTGGGTGGCTCAGTTGGTTGGAGCATCATCCCATACAGCAAAAGGTTTCGGGTTGGATTCCCAGTCAGGGCACTTATCTAGGTTTCGGGTTAGATCTCCCATCAGGGCACGCAGAGGAGGCAGCTGATCAATGTTTCTCCCTCACATTGATGTTTCTCTCTCTCTCTTCCTCTCTCAAACATATTCTCAGGTGAGGATTAAAAAAAGAAACATAAAACATTTATGATCAGTTCTGGCCTAGATATGTCAGAATCTGTATTATTTCCATAATAAATCATGTACTTTAGAAGTTAGAAAATTAAAATAAGCAAAATCACTGCAAATTCAGAGGACAATATCCCACTGAGGTAACGTTGAAATATTGGATCATAAAAATACTGGAAGGATCAGGGAATAGGACCCATACGAAAGGTTGAGAAAACTGAAGTAACGCTAAGAAGCAATCAGAATCCTAGAGTTCATCCTGTCTTCCACAGGTAAAGCCAAAGGAAACCCCAAAAGAAGAATGAAATGTAGGAATTTGGTTTTTAAACTTAGGAAATGGTACATAAAACTATATCCCAAACTTCCAAGTACTAACAAATATTACTCATTAATTACTCCAGGAGTTCTTTTCATCTTGTCTTACCTCCCCGATGAGATCTTCAATGTATCACACACACACACACACACACACACACACACACACACACGTGTGTATATATATTTATTTTTTTATATATATATTTTTTATCCTCACTCCAGGATATTTTTGCATTTGTCCTCAGATAGAGTGGGAGGGAGAGGGAGAAAGAGAGAGAAACATCGATGTGAGAGAGACACATTGACTGGTTGCCACCCGCACAACCCAACCAGGGCCGGGGACAAAATGCAAGTGAGGTACGTGCCCTTAGCGGGAATTGAACCAAGGACTCCCCAGTCTGCGGGACGACGCTCTAACCACTGAACAAAACTGACCAGGGCTGCACTGTATTTTAAACGTTTTTATATAACTAACACTTTATTCCGTTCAAAACATTGCTCTCCTCAGCAATAACTATTATTTGGAGGATAGAAAAAATGATGAAAAGATAATCTGATATTTATCACATATGTTAGATTTAACCTTGAGTTCCTTTCAGCTAAAAACAGATTCTTTTTTTTCTTTTTGCCTTTATTTCCCTTATAATGAGTTAGATTTTTTTCTATTCACCTGGCCTCAATCTTCTTTGTATTCCCAGACAAATGGACAGCTACCACTCTGACCACTCACTTTTTTTTTTTCTGCTAAATACTGAATGTGTCAATCTGATAGCAAAGAGAATATTACGATCTTTGTGAAAATGATATCATTTCAGATGTACCTAATTATGATGAACTACCATCATTTCTTCCTAATATTTCTTTAGAAATGTATCAGAAGATATCCATAATGAAAAAATTGTCTACCTTCTTTCCTTCTGGTAAAAACTATTCTACCCAGGCAGATCATTCTGAAGAAAATTCAATGAAATGTCAACTCGATTGTGTTATTCTTTTTTCTGCTGGGGTCCAGCCTCAGCAGTCCAGGGTTTCCCTTAGGTGTGGACGGAGTCGGCGAGAGAGAGACGAGACGTGAGTCAGAGGTGCTTCATTTTATTTCCACCTGCGGGCTGGGAAGCTCTTTTCAGATCCCAACAACGAGCCTTCTTTTTGCCCGCTTTTTAAGGCACAAACTACAGAAAAAAAACTACATTCTTGATGCCACTTTTGGCACCGTTAAGGGGGGGCAGATACAGAGAAGGGGGAGAGAAAGAAGTTTGTTGGCTCAGGGCCACCATTAATCTCCTTTTTCTCATGGTTCCTCTGAGTTTCCCAAGGCCATCCTTAATCCCTTATCTTTACAGTTTTCTTTGGGTTTCTCAAGGCCCTTATGTTTACAAAAAAGAATCTGTCAGGGTGTGTACGTGCAGTAACTGAAGGTCAGAATGGAGTTTGATTTTGTTAAAACATTATTAACCCTTTCACTTTTCATCCAGATAGCAATGATGTTTAACAGCTCTTAAACTTTACAATTACTTTCTACCATATGACTTATTGTTTAGCAACCCTTTTGTTAACATTTATGTAGACATCATCTCATTTCACTTTCTCCTTCCCCATACCCTCTATATCAATTCCTGTAACTTTCTCTTAGCTCTTGACCTATTCTCTTTTTCTAAGCTCCCTCTTAATCTTTTATAATCTTATCCTAAATTCTTATTATTTTTTTGTCTTTTCTTTCTGCAGTCTATTCTAACATCTATATTATTTATCATCTACATGTCATTTCTATAATGATTCCTAACAGACAGATAACAGGTAGAGAAAGCAAAGATTAGTTTCCTTCAGTTGCCATCCTATAGTTTTATTTTCTATTGCCCTAGATCTCCAGTCACTGTTCTTTGTGATCACTGCCACGCAGTGAATCCACTTCTCCAGGGACTATGCCAAACCATGGCAGTCTTCGTATCTCCCGGGACTATGTCAAACTGTGGAGGTCACCCGTGACTATGTCAAAGCGCGTTTTTTGCTATTCCAGTGACATCGCTCCCAACATTTTTCTTTATTGATTTTAGAGAGACAGGAAGGGAGAGAGAGATAGAAACATCGATGAGAGAGAACATCCATTGGCTGTCTCCTGCATGCCCCACAATGGGGATCTGGTCATAACCTGGGCATGTGTCCTGATCGGAAATTGAACCGGCAACCTCTTGTTGCATGGGTCTACTGAGCCACACTGGCTAGAACAATTGTGTTATTTTTAAAACACTCATTTAGCTCAAATCTTATAGGTAACTAATTCACTTTTGCTTCTTTATTCTTAGTTCCACAGTACGATATTTCCTGGCCATTTTCTGTACTATGTTGTTTTGGCTTAGCTAATTTACAATATACTTAAGCACAAATTACATCAATGTATAACCTGAACTTTAAAAATCATTCTTTAGAAAACAATTGCAGGAAATAATAATCTCAAACACAATGCCTATACTGTGGGGTCATTAAAGCTGGAAAATCAGCCAGTTCTAACGGACCCATCTGATTGTAACAAAATCCTGCTAGCAAATGTGGGGAAGTGCTCAAACACATAACCACTCTCAGCACTTCTCATTATTGCACGTTAAGAAAAAGTTTAATTAAAAACATGAGGCCAGCCAAATGTCTCACCACCTTGCCAACTGAAAGGTGTGGAGGGCGGCAAAGCCATGGTCTCCTGTTCCTGTGGTGTTTGCATGGACTCACCCATGATCTTCCAATATAAGGGAGGAGGCTCTGAACCCTGAGCTCAGAGGCCAAGGGAAACATTTGGTGTTTGAGAACAATGAAGCTTTTGAGCCCCCCCACCCCCTTCAATTGGCTTTATAATAAATTGGCTGAGCTAGCACGGTGTCGCTGTTTCTCCATCAGAGAGCAGTGTCCCACCTGGCCCCAGCTTTTCTCTCTCGAGTGTCTCCGTGTCTTTCTTAGTCTCTGTGTTTTTCTCAGTCTCCCGTCGCCCCTCCTCAGGTGTGGTTCGACTAGCCGTGCAGGTCTCAGCATAGAGTTGGCTTCTAGCTCCTGCTTGTTTGATATCAAAGCCTATATTATTCCTATAACACTTTAGGCTACCATCACCTGCTTTAGGTTCTAAGAAATTATGTTGTAGGACTTGCTTCATTCAACCCTCTCTTCAGTACTCCATTGGGGACCTGTAATAGATGAGGCACTGTGCTAAGAATTCTGCCCAAAGTAAGCTTATCGCTTCTTAGAGAAAATAAAATATGAGCCTCATTGGCTATAACGCAGAAGTACAATGAATGTGCTACAGGGGAGGACATATTGCCGCTGAAGGAAATCACATGACATTTGAACTGGGCTTTGAAGGGCAGAGGGATTTGGATGTGCTGGGAGAGCATCCCAGACAGAGAACAGCAGGCGTGTGCAAAACGAAATGCATGTCTAGGAAACACCGGACAGCTCAGTGTGGCTCTAGTGTAGAGTGAGAGGAGATTCATGGAAATAAGGAGGAGAGATGGACTGACCTGGGTGAGAGAGGGTCAGAGATTGTTTGTTTTCAGTAGGGCAATGACAATGGCCCCAAATGGTTATTTGTGTAAAGAACTTACTACAGGGAGGAAAACTAAGTGGGAAGAGGTTAGAAGGCTTTTGTGTGTACAAGTGAGAGATAAAAAGAGCCTGAGTTACAACATTTTCCAGATTTCTATTCCTTTTTTAGACCACCCAACCCGCATAGACATGACTGCCCTGCGGGCCCAGCAAATGGAGTCTTCCTAGCTTGTTTCTCAGTCTCCTTTGCCTCACCTCTTCTCATTGATTAAGATTCTTGGCTCCCTGATTTTACCTTCCACTCCGGGCCCCGTGTGTTTGATCTTCACCCTCACTTTTCTGGTACTCAGACCCTGTTTTCCCCTATGCACTCTGCTCTGACTCATTTGTCCCTCCCTGGGTTATTCCCTCACAGCAGATGCCCCCGCCCGCCTTAGCCCTCTGTCGCCTGCAGAGTGGATACTCCCACGTGTTATCAGTCAGGACTCAAGGCGGCAAAGAGAAGTGACTCCAGCAAGTTGTAGCAGGAAAACAAAATTTTAATTTCATCGAGGATGTTTGCTATCTCCTGGAATCTCCAGGAGGGCTGGAGGGTCTGGACCAGATGCTCTCAGTCAGGATCCACGCCCAGATCACACGGTGAGGGCCGCTGGAGGGAGGGAGCAGCGGGCACCACCACCCCCGCCCAGGACTCCAGGCCTCACCCCTGGAAATCTCACCAAGGAGGCTCTGGAAGATGGAAGGCCCTGTTGCCATTCTCCTGACATGGACGATTGTAAGGGCTGCTGCTTCTCACAGCTGGAGGTACCACAGAGCCAGTGAGGGCTGAGCGTCAGGACCCCTCAATCACATACCCCTTTCCCAGAGCAGGAAGAATCCTAGAAATGTCATAGGTTTGGAAAATTTGTAAAAGAAAGATACTACAGATCTGCCTTCCCCCATCACGTTTGCTAAATGTACACGTTATCAACCATGAGTCATGAAGCTTAAAGAAGTTTTTCTAAAGTACCAACAATACAATAAAAAAATTGACCAACTTTGCTCAAAGAAAGAACATAGTTTTATTTATTTAAATAAAAAATATTACAAAATCATTATTTGTGAAGACACGAAGAGTACGCAGCTAAAACAATAAAAAAATATTAAAGAGGTACGTTAGGCAATTAATTTTAACATTATATATGTTTTTAGGTGTGTGGTGGTTGTAATACGGGTCAGCTTTTTAAAATTTGTAATTTATTCTATTTTATTTTTCAATCGAAATAAGTACTTAATTTGTTAGCTAATGTTTAAAATTGTTGCTTTTTTCTTAAAGAAAACTCTTCAGTTATATTAGCTTCAAGCCCCGCAAAAGCAGGTTTCCCCTGGCCAACTCCATGAGCCCTAACTACACAGGCCAAGGGAGCTATGGGAAATTCCCCAAATATCAGAAGGGGCTTAAACATGCTGGGTGGCCCCGAGCACGGCAATGGCCCTTCCATTGTGCTTGGGCATATGTCTGGCAGGTGGGAACAACACCTCCCCTGAGGAAATGTAACTGGACAGGTGTTAGAAAGGGACGGAGAGGCGGGAACACAGAACAGAAGCACTGCCTCGATGCGGTGAGAAGCTGGGCTGTGCAGGAGAAGACATGACCTTGAGGATCCGTGCAGACAACGACCAGGATGGAGATTTCCATCACCAAGGCGGAGATCTCAGAGCTGAGAGAGCTGCAGGGAGGAACTGGGAAGACGTGTACTTTTGAACTTTCTAGGACTCCAGCTCAGTAAGTCTCTGTAAAGATGAAGTTAGGAGATCCGCTATTAATGCGCCATCTCATGTGCTGGGTGAGGGTAGTAAAAATTACAGTTATAAAATGTACTTTAACAGCCAAAGGAGGAAAATAAAGTGATAGATTGATTTAGAAGAATATCAAGAAATACAACTGAAAGGCAAGTGTATCTGAGAGGAGTATTAGGCAAATGTCTAAATACCAGACTAAACACCAGAGATCTTGCTTTGATTTTAACCAAATTTTAACTTTTTACTCTCAAAAATAGCAAAAGTAGGAATGATTACCAAAACAAAAATATGGTCGACTTACAGAAAAAGTTATAACATGAGCAACTATTTATAGAGGGCTTACTATGTACTAAGTGTTATACCAAATAGTTTACAAGTATTACTTTTCATTATTCCTTATAACAACCCAATATGATGGTGTCATTATTCTCATTTTACATATGGATAAACTGAGTCTTTTTATTTTTTTTTATTTTTATTTTTTTTATCCTCACTCGAGGACATTTTCTCATTTTTTGTTCAGATAGAGTGGGAGGGAGAGAGAGGAAGAGAGAGAGAGAGAAACATCGACGTGAAAGGAACACATCGAGTGGCTGCCTCCCGCATGACCAACCAGGGCCGGGGACAAACTGCAACCGAGGTACATGCCCTTAGCAGGAACCAAACCCGGGTCTCTCTGGACCGCAGGCCGATGCTTTAACCGCTGAGCCAAACCGGCCAGGGCGAGTCTGTTTAAAATTAAAGTAAGCCCTGGCTTATTTGCCTCAGTGGTTAGAGTGTTGGCCCTCTACCAAAGAGTCATGGGTTTGATTCCGGCCAAGGGCACGTACCTTAAGTGGGTTCGGTCCCAGGCCTGGGTCGCAGTTGTGCAGGAGGCACTGGTTGATATGTCTCCCTCACATCAATGTATCTCTCTCTCACACATACACTCTCTGGAGACAAGTGGAAAAATATAATCACGTGAGTATTTTACAAAAAATTAATTTAAATTGAAGATGTAATCAAGGCTCTCCCAGCAAACAAAAGCCCAGGCCCGGACGGCTTCACGGGGGAGTTTTACCAAACATTCAAAGAAGAACTAACACCCATTCTCCTCAAACTATTTCAAAAAATTCAAGGAGAAGGAAAACTTCCAAACTTGTTTTATGAGGCCAGCATAATTCTAATTCCAAAACCAGAAAAAGACACTACAAAGAAAGAAAACTACAGACCAATACCCTTGATGAACATAGATGCCAAAATCCTGAACAAAATACTAGCAAATCGTATCCAGCAATACATCAAAAAATTATTCACCATGACCAATTGGGATTAATCCCAAGGATGCAAGGCTGGTTCAATATTTACAAATCAATAAATGTGATACACCACATAAACATGGATTGGAAGAATCAACATCATTAAAATGTCCATAGTACCCAAAGCAATCTATAGACTCAATGCAATCCCCATCAAAATACCAACGACATATTTGACAGAACTAGAACAAATACTTTAAAAGTTCATATGGAACCAAAAAAGACCCCGAATAGCCACAGCAACCTTGAAAAAGAAGGACAAAGTAGGTGGGATCACAATACCGCATATCCGGTTAATCCTACAAAGCTACTGTAATCACAACAGCCTGGTACTGGCACAAGAACAGGCATATAGACCAGTGGAACAGAATAGAGAATCTGGAAATTGACCCAAGACATTATGCTCAATTAATATTTGACAAAGGTGGCAAGAGCATACAATGGAGTAAAGACAGCCTCTTTAATAAATGGTGTTGGGAAAATTGGACAGCTACAGGCAAAAAAATGAAACTAGGCCATCAATTTATACCATACACAAGAATAAACTCAAAATGGATAAAAGACTTTAATGTGACTCGTGAAACCATAAAAATCCTAGAAGAAAACGCAGGCAACAAAATTTCGGACATCATATGCAGCAGAATCTTCACTGATACATCATCTAAGGCAACAGAAACAAAGGAAACAATGAACACATGGGACTACATCCAACTCAAAAGCTTCTGCACAGCAAAAGAAACAACCATCAAAATGGAAAGGAAACCCACTGTATGGGAGAGCATAACCGCCAATGATACATCAGATAAGGGGTTAATCTCCAAAATATATAGAGTGCTCATACATCTCAGCAAAAGGAAGACAAAGAACCCAATTAAAAAATGGGCAGAGGAACTAAATAGACATCTCTCCAAAAAGGACATACAAATGGCCAAGAGACATATGAAGAAATGCTCAACATTACTAATCATCAGAGAGATGCAAATTAAAACAACAATGAGGTATCACCTCACACCTGTCAGAATGGCCGCCATCAACAAATCATCAAACAAAAAGTGTTGGTGAGGGTGTGGAGAAAAGTAGACTCTAGTACACTGCTGGTGGGAATGCAGACTGGTGCAGCCATGATGGAAAACACTATGGTGTTACCTCAAAAAATTAAAAATTGAATTGCCATTTGACCCAGTGATCCCACTTCTAGGAATATACCCTAAGACCTCAAACACCAATCAGAAAGAATATATGTATCCCCATGTTCATAGCAGCACTATTTACAATAGTTAAGTTCTGGAAACAGCCCAAGTGTCCATCAGTGGATGAATGGAGAAAACAGCTGTGGTACATATACACAATGGAGTACTATGCAGCTATAAGAAAGAAAGATCTCTTATCCTTTGAGATGACATGGAGGGACCTGGAGAGTATTATCCTAAGCGAAACAAGCCAAGCAGAGAAAGACAAATATCACATGGTGTCACTTAGTTGTGGAATATAATGAACATAATAGTCTGAGGAACAGGGTAGACCCAGAGATGTGGAAGTAGGGTCCAGACTGACAACCTTCAGAAGAGGGGGTGGGGGAGGAGGGAAGAGATAAACCACAGAACTTATACACATGTATGCATAACTCATGGACATGGACAACAAAGCTGGGGACAAGGTGGGGAGGATGTAGAGGAGGGTGTCTATGGGAAAAAGGAGAAATATCTGTAACAAAAATAAATTAATAAAACAAAAAATTTACTTTAAGAGAGATCAACAAAAAAAGAAAAAAACAAAAATTAAATTAATAACATTATATGCGTTTCAAGTGTTAAATTTCATCATCCATCATCTGTGTGCTCACCCATAGTCTCATCTCCTTCCATCACCATGTATGTGACCCCCTGTACCCTTTATTCTCTTCATCTTCCCCTCACCCCTCTTTCCCTCTGGTAACCATCATACTGTTATCTGTGTCTGAGTTTGTTTGCTTTGTTGTTTGTTACTTTCTATTTTATATCGCACATATGAGTAAAATCACACGGTTCTTGGCGTTCTCTAACTTCTTTTGCTTAGCACGATACTCTCAAGATCCTTCCATGTTGTTTCAAATGGCAGTATTTTGTCTTTTCTTATGGCTGAGTTGTATTCCATTGTATATATGAACCACAGCTTTTTTTGTCCAGTCATCCATTGAAGGACACTTAGGTTGTGTCCAAGTCTTGGCTACAGTGAATAATGCTGCAATGCACATAGGGTAAACTGAGTCTTAGAGCGTTAAAATTGCATGTCAATTTGCAGTGCTCTGGACTCTAAAACTTGTTCCAGAGCACCCAACCGGAGCAATTCTACTGCGTGTCAGCATTCAGCCATCCTGCCTTCATTATTTTGCTGAAACACACCTATTTGCGAGAGCACTGGGCAAAGACGTATGCTTTGTTCTGCTACAACCACGGCAAGTTGAATTTATCTTCGATAGTCTCACACCCACACTAAGGAACAGTGGCCCATTCAGAGTGGCGCAGAAATAAATGACCAAGCAGTTTGGATTCCTTGCAGGGCTGGTTTAAGAGAAGCAGTGTGACTTCTCCGGAGTTTGTCTGAAAAACTGGAAGAGAGGAATTATTTTTACATCATGGATTATGTATAGTCTTTCTTTTCCTTTCAGGTTTCAGATGGGGGCCTTCAGCAGCTGGACTCCAGGGAAGATGAGCATCTGCTTGCCTACCGGCGTGTGGTTACATGGAGGCCATGACACAGTCCTGTATTCCCAGCTCAGCTGAGATAGAGAAGAAACAGAGATAAGAAGAAGCTGGAGACGAACTGTTTCCTTTTTCTCTTTCAATGCTGCAAGCAACGGGGTAATAACCATACCCCAATTTTTAGCCTTTAAATCCCATCATTTTATTTGTCACAATTCCTTTTCTTATTTATTGGCTGATTATCTGCTTTCTCCCTAGAGCATGCATTTTTCACATGGATGATATCACCCTCAACAAGATAAAACGTGGTTCTTGGGGGAGGGGCAAAAAAACTTGATTTTTTTTTAATGTGTAATCATAGACGCAGCACATAAACCGATACACGGTATATCTGTGGTCTTAACATTTCATGGTGGTGGTTAGGAAAACTCAGTCTAAAAAGTTTCCTTCAGTGGGACTGGGATAATGAAATAAGGTAGAAAAAGACTCATAGGAGGAGAGTCAGAAGGACGAGATCTGTAGGATTCCTGTAGACTGTAGCCCTAGTGTCTAGCGATGTCTTGCACAGAGAAAGGGCAGAATAAGTATTTTGCCTTTTACTGACTGATCACGGTCCACATAGTGTTGCCATTCCTTTAAAGAAGAGGGAAGGAGAGTTGAGAGAAGGGAATTATGTAGAGGAATTTTTTTTTTGTTTTCTGTAGGAAGCTAGGCAGGTGGAGTAAAAGCACATATATAAATTATCAAGGTCTCCACCCAGAAGGACAGTTACCTTCTCTATTTCTCACAAAGCTACTCTGTCACAGCTAGTTAGTGTTGACTTTTAGCTATCTCTATGCTATATCGCAATTTCACAACTGGCACATAGCATTTAAATCAGAATGTTCTTGTTATTCTCATGTTATTTACCCGAAGTCCTTCCTCGGTATCGTTGTATCTTCCACGCGAGCTCAGACTTGAATCTGAGCTCAAGACCCTGACTGCCAAGGAGTGCTTGTGAGTGGGTGTAAGGTGGGGGTGGAGACAGGTTGGGTCGCTTTCGCTCATTTCATAGGATCCATTCCTGGCCAGACAGGCTCCATGCCCGACCTCCTAACAGACTAATATTGGGGTCCTTTTAGGCAGACTTGGGACAGCTGAAGATCATTGAGACAGTGGGTATTTCTTGAGGTCTCTTTCTGTTTCCCCAGGCCAAGACATCTTCATGCAACTTCCTCTCATGAAGGGTCACAACCTCAAATGGTTCTACAGAAAAAGAAGAAATGCCACTGTCAGGCTCTGGTGCTGACTGATTTCTCATCCTTAGGCTTCAGTGCCCATGGTCATGCAAGGAAACTTCCAATAGGAGGATCTTCAAGGACATTTCACTGTTGACTGTGTTCTGTGTACCTCATTCTCCTCTTCTCTACACTTCAAGTGGGACATGATTCCCATATGCTGGTTTGTGTAGACAGAAACACTCTTCATTGCATATTATACCTAGATGGGATTTCTACCTATTTATTAGAAAAGTTTCCAAGTAAAACAAAACAATTGTACGGAACATAATGATTTAACAAATGCCTACAGATGAGGTATGATAATATATCCCCATATTTCTTAATTCATTGTGAGATGATCGAAATGATCACAGAAATGATTAAAGGAGGATAAATGGTTTTGGAGCATAGAAAAATCTGTTCCATTGGAAAAAGGGGAAGATTTTGACTACAAGAAGGTCATAGATTTCACAACATAGGAGAAATGTTATCCTATATGAAGGGTCCACTTTTGTCCAGTCGGTGTGGCTCCGTGGATTGAGCTCATCCCATGGACTGAGATGCCTCAGTTCGATTCCCGGTCAGGGCACATGCCTGAGTTTCCAGCTCCATCCCCAGTGGGGGCATGCATGAGGCAGCCAATCGGTGTTTCTCTCTCACACTGACGTTTCTTTTTTATTTAAGTATGTATTTATGCCTTTATTTATTTGTTTATTTATTTATTCAATTTATTTATTTTTGTTACTGATGTTTCTCCTTTTCCCCCCAATGACACCCTCCTCCCCTTCCCTCCCGGCCCCTTCCCCAGCTTTGATGTCCTTGTCCATTGGTTATGCATACGTGTGTATGAGTTCTGTGGTTTATCTCTTCCCTGCCACCCCCTCTTCTGTGGATTGTCAGTCTGTACCCTACTTCCACGTCTCTGGGACTACCCTGTTCTTCAGACTGTTATGTTCATTATATTCCACAAATAAGTGACATCATGTGATATTTGTCTTTCTCTGCTTGGCTTGTTTCGCTTAGGATAATAGTTTCCAGGTCCTCCCATGTCGTCTCAAAGGATAAGAGAGATTTCTTTCTTACAGCTGCATAGTTCTCCAGTGTGTATATGTACCACAGCTTTTTTATCCACTCATCTATTGATGGACACTTGGGCTGTTTCCAGATCTTAGCTATTGTAAATAGTGCTGCTATGAACATGGGGGTACATATATTCTTTCTGATTGGTCTTTCAGGCTTCTTAGGGTATATTCCTAGAAGTGGGAATACTGGTTCAAATGGCAATTCAATTTTTAATTTTTTGAGGTAACACCATTCAATCCATTTACATTTAAGGTGATTATTGATATGTACTTATTTATTGCCATTTTTTTTCAGTGCAGTTCTATTTTTCTTTCTATTTCTTCTACTAATTACAGCAGTCCTTTTAACATTTCTGGCAGTTTTGGTTTGGTGCTAATATATTCCCTTAGCCTTTTTTTTTTTTTTTTTTTTTTTGGTCTGGGAAGCTTTTTATTTGACCTCCTATTTTGAATGATAGCCTTGCTGGATAGAGTAGTCTTGGATTCAGATCCTTGTTTTTCATGACCTTGATTACTTCATGCCATTCCCTTCTGGCCTGCAGTGTTTCTGTTGAGAAGTCAGCTGATAGCCTTATGGGGGTTCCTTTGTAGTAATCTGTTGCTTATCTCTTGCTGCCTTTAGGATTTCTCTTTGTCTTTAATTTTTGGCATTTTAATTATTATGTGTCTTGGTATCAGCCTGTTTGGGTTCTTCTTACTTGGGGCTCTCTGTGCTTCTTGAACTTGAATGCCTTCTTCCTTCACCAAGTTAGGAAAGTTTTCTGTCACTATTTCTTCAAATATATTCTCTAACTCTTGCTCATTTTCTTCTTCTTCGGGAACTCCTATGATGCGAATATTATTACGTTTCCAGTTGTCCCACAGTTCTCTTAAGCTGTCTTCCTGTTTTTTAATTGTTTTTCCTTTGGTTTTCTGATTGGTTCATTTTTTCTCCCCTGTCTTCTAATTCAATGATCTGGTCCTCAGCTTCCTCTACTCTGCTGGTCAGTCCTTCCAATGTGTTCTTTATTTCTCCTATGTCATTCTTCATTTCCACGTGGTTGCTTTTCAATGCTTCTGTATCTTCTTTACTCATGGTGTTGATGTCCTTATTCATGTTGTTGGGCTTCCTCAAGATCATGGTTCTGAACTCTACCTCTGATAACTTGCTTAACTGTATTTCATTTATCTCATCATCGGTAGAGGTATCCTGTTCTTTCATTTGGGATTTGTTTCTTTGTTTCACCATTTTGGCTATCTCAGTGAGTTTTGGAGACTGCCAAATTTTCCCTGCAGGTGTTGGTGTTCTGCTGTTTGTGGCTCACCTTACTGGGTTTGGATGAGCATGGGAGGGCCCACGTTAAACACCACTGTCAAGTCTTACTCCTGGGTAGATTTGCAAGCCCAGGAAAGGTTCAGTTATCCTCTAGCTTTTAGCCTGGAGGCTATTAGTCTCAGTTACTTGAAAAGCCTTGGGTTCTCAGTTGAATGAGAAACTCCCTCCAGCGTAAGAGGATTTCCAGAGGGTGGGGCAGATGCTGGTGGTTAAAGGGCCTCAGTTTGTATTTCTTTGGCTCACCTGTAGGGGGCTGAATCTCCGAGGGAGGGGCTGCTCTTTCTCTACACAGCTACGGGAAGGAGCAAGCTGGCCACCATCCGTTGTGGCCACAACTCAGCACAAACTCTGAGTGCCCTCCAAATCCTGGGTGTCCCCACAGAGTTCCAGTCCAGTCCACCTTCCCTCTGCAGGAGCCAAAGTTGAGAGGCTGTGGCCAATCTAGTGCTCTGTTGCGGCCCTCTGCACTGTGGAGCCACTTGGGATCTTAACCCCTAGGGCGCTGCTCACAGCTAAGACCACTGCTGTCCCTGGGCAACCAACCTGCCACCCTTTCGTGCCTCCGCAGATCCCACCAGGCTTGTTCAGGGTCCTTGGTTATATGGTCCTCTCCTGCTGCTTTTCTGTTGCTTTTTTCGGATGATTTCTTTTTATTTTAGTTGTAATTCCCGTTTGGTCCTGGGAGATCATCTGTGTAGCTTCCATTCACCCTACCGCCATTGTCCCTAATCTCACATCGATGTTTCTAGCTCTCTCTCCTTTCCTCTCTCTCTCTCTAAAAAAAAAAAAAAAAAAAAAAAATCAATGAAAACATATTTAAAAATAAATAAAAAATAATAAAAATGATTAAAACCAAAACTGAAAATGATTTTGGTAAAGTAAAATTCAAGTCTTAAGTCAATTAATTGAAACATAACAGAGTTATGTGTATGCATTTGCATTTAGTTTCAAATAAGAAATGGACTTGTGACCTGGAGGTAGGTTGTTCTTAAAAACAAATCTGAAGATTTTATTTAATCACAAGCTTAAAATTAGTCAAAGTATGATATGGCTATCTTGTACTGTAGAAATAGAAGTATAGGGTCCAGATCATGCCCAGAGATATTCTCACTTTCTGTGAAATGGTCAGGTCACACTTGAGGTATCCTACTGTATAGGTAACCAGATAGGCACGGGCAGAGTAGGAAGGATAAGCCAGGGTGGAGAGCCCCGGGTGCCTAGCAACAGGCAAAACTACCATTCCTTGCATGACCACTCCTTAAGCATTAATCCCTGGAGATGACATCTAGGCCTTAGTTGTGTTTCAGCTCCCTGTCCAAAGAAGCAGCGAAATCAGATGAAGCGATGCCATGGCTGACATCAGGACCAGCTGCATTGACTAATGACCCCCTGCTCTGGCACCAAACAGTCAGTGAAGACCAAAACCTTGAGGGGGCACACCTAGAAAGCTGATGAATATTCTATTGAAATTCTCCCCTGAGACCTCCAGATAAAAGCCCTTAAGATAGGCACCCCTTTGGACTTCCGGTCAAGATGGCGGCGTAGGTAAACGCAGTATCGCGTCCTTCCACAACCACATCAAAGTTACAACTAAACTACAGAACAACCATCATTCAAAACCGCCTGAAATCAAGCTGAATGGAAGTCCTACAACTACGAAATTAAAGAAGAAGCCACATCGAGACTGGTAGGAGGGGCGGAGGCGCGACAGGCTGGTACCACACCCACGTGTGGCGGATAAAAATTGAGATACCT